>JBCFYV010001001.1:1222461-1779961 GCA_039000515.1 Timema cristinae | reverse complement strand
CCGGCAAAGATTTATCTGATTACCAAACCCTTCCTTCACCTCTGACAAGACATCTTGTGAATGTGGGGAATGCCAGGCCTCCACCGTGGTTCGGATTCCACGTTAAACTGTAGGTCCTCCATTTCATCTCACAATCACCCTACCATTACACATTAGCGTAAGTGCGTATAACCCGAACGGGTAGTAAGACGCGGTGCTAATAATAATAATAATAATGATATTCCTTCTGGAAATTTCCTTTTGCAATACTGTGTCACACCTTTCATGTTTGTCTATTGCAAGAGAGAAAGCAAAGAGTTGCAATAACTTGAAATAAAGTAGTATCTTCTAGAAGGGAAATAATTTAGTATACTTAATAGTATAAAATACAAACTGATCACTTCTGTGGTCTAGTAGTCAGAGTTCTTGGTTACAGATCCAAAGGTCTCAAGTTCGATCCCCAGCGCTTCAATACTGTTCTGTGAAAGAGTTAGTCAAGGGAGGGGAAAATGTAGCAGCTCCAGAAGAGAAAACTGATATTAAGAGCCAAAATTCATTGTGATGTTTACATGAAACTCTTTATTCCCATAAGTTGGCACTATCTTCACCAGAAAACGGTGGCCGCTTAGTCGGTATAACTCGATTTCAGTATGACACCATGCAGTTTTTTTATTATTGAATATAAAATAATTACAAGGGTGATTAATGATTGCATTACAATAATTATGTTTATAGTACCAAATAACCCCCACCGTGACACTTGATTTGATCATTTTAAAACGAAATTATTTTTAATGACAGCACAACTCCTCATTTAATTTTGATGATATTTCCTAAAGAAACAATTTCAGAGCGAAGATACTTATATAATTAATTCAATGTATACTTCGTTTACCATGAAAGGTAGAAGTCTTACGTATCACACTATGACTCTCTTTATTAGGCAAAGTGAAGTCATGCAATGTAAGCTACCTTACAGGGTAAACGAAGAATGCATATAAAATAGTATTCGGTATAGAATAAATAAACGCAAAAATGTAATAATTCTACAAAATATTTCCAAGGTAAACAAATAAAATTAAAGATAATTACATAAATTGCAGAGTAACAATAATTGTGTAATCAAGAACAATCGCTTTCTGAGCTAATAATTATCCCTTTTACGCTTACTGGAAATGAGAGAGCTGTAGAAAAGGTTTTCCCTCGCTGCCGATGTTGCATGCCCTACGAGAAATTAATTTCCCGCTAGCAATAATAAAAACAAATAATATCGTACAATATACGGTGCTAGATTCTGAGCAAGTTAAATTTAACTACCCAACCAGACCTGAAAATATACATCTACATAAACTTTCATGAGAGGAATAAAATACATGGAGATCATTGAGAAGTGTTGCAGACGTTTAGAAATCTCTGATTATTTATAAAGTTGTTTGATACTTTTAAATTTGTCTCAACAAAACGTAGACGAAGGTTCTGACCAGTTAAAAAGTGTAATTTAAAGTTCAAAGTGTTTTTAAAAATGTGTGATAACTTATAAAAACCTATGAAACAATCCCTCATTATCTTAAAATGTTCTGTTGTGATCCTATCAAAACATAACTTTATTTGATAGAAGAAGGCTGGACTATAGTTTCTAGCTTTATGCTATGTTTTCAAAAGTAAAAATTTTCGTGTAAAATACCATTTAAAATTTTGTAAACATTTAAATTCAAAATTTTAACCTTTTAACTGCTCAGAACCTTAATGATAATTTTCGCCTAAATTTGGTTGAAAACAATAATTAAAAAAATCAAATCATTTCTTAAATTATGTTCAATTTCTAAACGTCTGCAACGAGTCTCAGTGCTTTACCATATAGCCACCTTGAAAAGATAGACCTTTAATTGTATTGTAGAACAAATAATAATATTAAGAAGAAGAGCCAAACCTTGGTACTTAAATTCAAAATAACGGTTGAAATAACGAAAAATTATTTTGCATATAGGGAGGGGCCTATGCATGCAAATATATATTAACAAAATTATTAATAATGGTATATTAAAGTGTTAAGGGTTATTTTTGTGTACCTCCTCTTAGTGAGTAGGAATACCATCTAGAAAAATACAGCAAGTGGGGATTCGAACACCAACCTCTTAGTAATCAGTTAATGAGAGAGTGGCACATTAGATCATGCAACCATCGATACAAGTCAATTTAATTACTCTATAAGGTTTGCCTAAAAACATCAAAATACAATCATTAGTAATGTTAATAGCTGTTATATTGGTGACCTGGTGGTCTAGGGGTAAGGTGTTAGACTTCTGTGTTGGGGGTCCGGGTTCAATCCTCTGTCACGGCACATATTTATCTGATTTCCAAACCCTTCCTTCACCTCTGACAAGACATCTTGTGAATGTGGGAATGCCAGGCCTCCACCGTGGTTCGGATTCACGTTAAACTGTAGGTCCTTCATTTCATCTCACAATCACCCTACCATTACACATTAGCGTAAGTGCGTATAACCCGAACGGGTAGTAAGACGCGGTGCTAATAATAATAATAATAATAATAATAATAATAATAATAATAATAATAATAATAATAATAGCTGTTATTGAATATGGAGGTATGATAGTTAAGGTGAAATAAATATATAAATGTCGTAGTATTTGTGCTGACAGAATACACGTGCATTCTATGCAGATAATGTGGAGATGTTACCCTTGACTATTTTCTTGATCTTAAAATCTATGAAAAATAGAAAGGGAAAAATGGGGAAAAGTTTAATTTTAACTCATATTGCATTAGTGCTGCCATCTGTTAGACAATCAGAAAACCTTTCTAATGCACTTTAGATTATGGTTAAAAGATGTCTCTTGTCATATTTCGATTAATTAAAAAAAGTATTTTCTGAGGTCCTTATGGGGTTTTAAGATATAAAAGTTGTCTTGGAAAATAAGTGTGACGTGTGATATATATCACACGTCACACTTATTTTGCTCTCTCTCTCTCTCTTTGTAGAGAGAGAGAGAGAGAGAGAGAGAGAGCGCGCAAAGCATCTGTTGTTATTCTCAGGCTCCCCCTACGTGCATTAAGAATGTTGTGACCAAGAGACCATATTTTTGAAGAGGTAGTGAATGAAAGATGAGTCTGGAGACAAGAAAGGCAAGCAACAGTCCGACAAACACACCAAACTATTCAAATAAGTTGAAAGGGGGAATTATGTTTCAGTCAGATAAAGTTCAAAGGTCAGGATAGGAGATAGCAAGGACCAAATAGGCAGGATTAGGTGACAGGTCAACACTCCTGACTTTGTCAGACACACATTGGAAGAAGAGGAGTGTTGTTCCAAGCAGATAAGGTGAAAAGGTCATGGTTGGGGAAGGGGTAACGAGGACAAAATCAGTAGGAACAGGCGAGTGAGAACATTATGAGTATACAGAATAAGTACATAGAAAAAGCAGCATCGTAGTATGTACAGTTGTATACGAATTTATGTACTTCAGAGCGCAATCTACTTATTCTTCTATATGAATAAAATGAAGTTTGTCATGAGCATTGCGTAAATTGTCTACCTCAAACAGAGGTCTGAAGTTTTAAAAAATTAGTAGCCCCTGTGTACGAACATGTGTAACTCAAGACAGGAATTTTAAATTTTTTATTATATTTACTGTTTACCCTTTTTGTTCATTTAATCTTTTTAATCTATTCTATACCTTTTTACTTACCCCTTTTTACCTTTTAAACAATTGATTCAATTTACTTTTTATTCGTTTTAGAACTTTTTAACCTGTAACCCTAATATATGTCTCCAGGGACAAACCAAGTGAGATGGTTGATGTAAACAAGTGTAAAAAGGACAAAAAGGCAATGGTAAAAAGTAAATCTAAGAAAAACAGATATAAGATTAAAACAGAAAAAATTACAAAAATATCCAAAAGCTTCAAAATGACAAAAATGTTGAAAACAACAAGGGCACAAAAGAGCAAAAATGGTAAAAACGGATAAAAATTGTAAAAATAAGGCCAAAAGTAAATCTGGTAAAAACAAAAAGGGTAAAAGGGATCAAAGAAATAAAAATGGCAAAAAGATTAAAATGTGATTAAATAACCATAAAGGATAGAAAGAAAAGAAATGGTTAAAAGGTTAGTGTGATAAAAAGCATAAACGGGGTAGAAAGGGTAGAGGGTGAATGAGGTAAACTAGGTAAATGGGTCAGAAAGTTTAAATGGAGTAAATACAGTAAAAAAAATTAAAATAATTTTGATTTTATATATTAAAATAAAATAAAACTTTTTATCTTTTTGCACTTTTTAACATTTTTATCTTATTTAGTCTAAAATAATACCCTCTCTGCCCTTTTCCCTCATATTTTAGAATACTGTGTACATTTTTAGAAATAATTGATATCGTCAACTGTGGTAAGCATAGCTTCAAGTCACTAAAATAATAACAATAAAATCGTGTATTCTCTTTCCCCTTACAAAAGTGGGTCGAAAATGATTTTAGTAGGTGTTCAAAACGGCTATTGTGTATTTCGAGACCAGCAACAGGGCGATTCATTATTAATTATTATTGTTACCACGTCTTACTACCCGTTCGGGTTATACGCACTTACGCTAATGAATAATGGTAGGGTGATTGTGAGATGAAATAGAGGACCTACAGTTTAACGTGGTATCCGAACCACGGCGGAGGCCTGGCATTCTCCACATTCACAAGATGTCTTGTCAGAGGTGAAGGAAGGGTTTGGCAGTCAGATAAATCTGTGCCGGGACCTAGGATTGAACCCCGGACCCCAGCATAGAAGTCCGACACCTTATCCCTAGACCACCAGGTCACCTACAACAAGACGGTACACTATACTATTTATATTATAATTTACATCTTGGTATCAACGGTTGTACAAGTAGAGTACAATTCTTTCTAATAAATTGTTCGTATCCATGAAAGAATTAGCGTGCACATGTGTCCTATTCAAGTATCATGATCACAGTGCTCTTTTCACAGGAGCTACATCTGACAACTATCAAAGTTAATAGGTCTACTTTCATACGTCAAGTCATGTGACCTGCCGATATCACTTTTTATGGATAGTATAAATACCTATAAAATAAACACTAATAAAAGAATAAAATTGTATCAATGTCGATCGCAACCAAATATGTTTGTACTTCCTAAAATACCCTTTTTATGAACAGTGGACTATAGCAAGCATTGTGCATAACACGTGTTACCCTATTCGGCAATGTCATCATCAATTGCTATTCCATTTGGCGGTGTCACCTATCACGTGTTATATCATTTGGTGGTGTCACCTATCACGTGTTATCTCATTTGACGGTGTCACCTATCACGTGCTATCCCATTCGATGGTGTCACCTTTCACGTGCTATTCCATTTGGCGTGTCACCTATTACAAGAAATCCCATTTGGCGGTGTCACCTATCACGTGTTATATCATTTGGTGGTGTCACCTATCACGTGTTATCTCATTTGGTGGTGTCACCTATCACGTGTTATATCATTTGGTGGTGTCACCTATCACGTGTTATCTCATTTGACGGTGTCACCTATCACGTGCTATCCCATTCGATGGTGTCACCTTTCACGTGCTATTCCATTTGGCGTGTCACCTATTACAAGAAATCCCATTTGGCGGTGTCACCTATCACGTGTTATTCCACATGGCGGTGTCACCTATCACGTGCTATTCCACATGGTGGTGTCACCTATCACGTGTTATCTCATTTGGCGGTGTCACCTATCACTTTCTATCCCATTTGGCGGTGTCACCTATCACGTGTTATCTCATTTGACGGTGTCACCTATCACTTGCTATCCATTCGATGGTGTCACCTTTCACGTGCTATTCCATTTGGCGTGTCACCTATTACAAGAAATCCCATTTGGCGGTGTCACCTATCACGTGTTATCCCACATGGCGGTGTCACCTATCACGTGCTATCCCACATGGTGGTGTCACCTATCACGTGTTATCCCACATGGCGGTGTCACCTATCACGTGCTATCCCACATGGTGGTGTCACCTATCACGTGTTATCTCATTTGGCGGTGTCACCTATCACTTTCTATCCCATTTGGCGGTGTCACCTATCACGTGTTATCTCATTTGACGGTGTCTGTCACCTATCACGTGTTATCCCATTTGACGGTGTCACCTATCACGTGATATCCCATTTGACAGTGTCACCTATCACGTTATATCTCATTTGACGGTGTCACCTATCACGTGTTATCTCATTTGACGGTGTCACCTATCACTTGCTATCCCATTTGGCGGTGTCACCTATCACGTGTTATCTCATTTGACGGTGTCTGTCACCTATCACGTGTTATCCCATTTGGCGGTGTCACCTATTACGTGATATCCCATTTGGCGGTGTCACCTATTACGTGCTATCCCACATGAGGGCGTTGCCTGTCACGTGTCACCCCATTCGGCGGTATCACCTATCTCGAAATCTGTACATTAGACGATGTTCCTTATGCAATATAATCTTGGCTTGTTTTGTAATAAATAAACTCACTGTTAAGAGTAATCGCGCGAATATGAAAAGCTCCTATATGATTTGTATGCATATGTGGAGCTCTCGGCAGGTGAACAGGCACGGGTGTTGAATAGTGTAAGGTGTACCATAGCGTACACAAGATAGTTATTATTATTATTATTAGCACCGCGTCTTACTACCCGTTCGGGTTATACGCACTTACGCTAATGTGTAATGGTAGGGTGATTGTGAGATGAAGTGAAGGACCTACAGTTTAACGTGGAATCCGAACCACGGTGGCGGCCTGGCATTCCACACATTCACAAGATATCTTGTCAGAGGTGGAGGAAGGGTTTGGTAATCAGATAAATCTGTGCCGGGACCGAGGATTGAACCCCGGCCGCCAGCACAGACCCTAGACCACCAGGTCACCACCACAAGATAGTTCATTGTCTTGTATGTGATTAGGTAATACGACATGAGTTCTCGCGTGAAATGAGTTTGTCAGTAAAACCAGCCGGGATTCGAGTCTTGACCTCCCCGTCACCGACAAACCAGACTAGACAAGTTTGATGTTTAGTTTATGTGCCTATTGATGGGAGTTGAATAATATTGCTGATAAGTGTGTCTAACTAAGAAATTCCGTGACTGATCTACATACAATTATTTGGCAACTGATTATTTTATTACTAACTGCGTCTCCCAAACGAAAATAATAATAATAGAAGTGTTGAGATTTTAAAAAGGAACATTCTTTTATTTATTTAATATCGTTTGAATACAATGACGAATTCCACCATAAAGTAAAGCAGAATGAAGTCATGTCTTCCACTTCGGTGGTCTAGACCAGGGTTTCACTCTCACATTATACTAGACTGACAATGTTGGGGGGATGGGGTTTCGAATACCAGTTGGATGTAATGAGGGTGGTTTTTCCTAAATAGTTTTTCACTCCCCTGAAAATATTGGTACCTTTCCTCTAAATTATACCTTCCTTATCCCTAGCAAATTAGCATAATTAGTATATATGCGTATAGCCCGGATGGGTAGTAAGACTCTATAACAAAAAAAAAGTCATATATGTAGGTTATTGTAGTACTAGAAAAATAGAAACACAAGCTTAGCTTATATTATTTAAAAGTGAAATAACATTTGATTTCAACTCGAGCTGTGATGTGAGTGGTCTGTCAAAGAGACCGCAGACTTCTTCTCACTTCTCTCCTCCTCCCGCCCTCTTTGTGTTGTGACCACAGGATTTTACCAGGAAATATTTAACTCACAGCTCATAGCTAGGACCCTATGGTTTTAATTTACTCTAGTTTTCCATTTTTATCTGGTAAAATGAAGATTTTTTTGACAAATGATTTTTTTTCTCGTTGCTGAAATAAAATAACAAAAAAATAAGATCATAAAATCCAAGAGAGGCTCTTAACTTTGTTTAATCCTTTTATTCTTCAACGTACTCCTATTAAATGTTGATAAATTAGTTCAATAAGACGTAGATGTTTTGGTAAATCTTTAGAGTACTTTGGTGGTTTTTTACGCAATATTTAATTCTACGATGCGTTATTTCAAAATATGGTTCACACCGAAATAAAGTCTAAAGATTCCAATATGGCTCTTTTTACTAACATTAACGGCTAGATTCAGCCTTCCTCTAACAAATACAGTAGTTCATTGATAGACTCACAAAATAAAATGTTAAGATATTTGAGAACTAGCAGTGAGCTTTTCTCTTTACCTTGAAATAACAAGTTTTGTAGTTAGTTAGCTTTCCCCTCTTTCTTATTGACATGATAAAGAGTGTTTGTAGGTGAAGGGCAAAAGAGAGTATACGCTTAGACAGAATAAATAAGTCGTTTCATAAAACGATATAGACCATTGTATTTTAAGCCGTGTGGCCTGAGAGCAATTGGTACTTTCTCGCTGATCGAGGCGGCCTGCATTATTAAAGGTACGGACCTTGCCATGCAGCAAAATAGGTCCTTGTGTAACTTTGACTAAACCAACACGACTTAGGGGAGGAGACGTCACAAAGGAACACTGGCATTTATTTTTATCCTTTCAGACCCACGTCTACAAACAAGAATTTATCTACGTTTTACCATGTTGTAAAAATTAAACACAATAAAATGTTATTGGTTCAATGTCAACTCAGTTTATAGTGTTTTTAAATTATTGTAGGTATTAAAGGTGCACTTTATAAACTGATTGATTATATCAGCACACTACTTATAAACCAACTTGAAACCATAACAGACACAAAAGCCAGCCTCCCAGCCGTTCATTTATCTCTGTTAAAAGAATAAATCACACACTTAACCGACTATAAATTTTTCACCCTTACCAGGAATCTAGCCCGTGACCCTTAGCTCACTAGACAGACGATTTATCGACTGATAAAATAAAAATTACCAAAATTATAGAGAAAAATAATTATGCGATCAACTTTGATTATATTTTACTATATTTCAGTGTTGTTTTATAGATATTAATTATATTGTGTCAAAAGTTACAGCTGTATATCACATAACTTGGCGTATGAGTTGAGTAAATGAAAGTATATCAAGTAGCTTTTCCTTACACCAAATGTCAATTCGTTAGAAAATCAAGGAAGACCCTATATTTAATAGCCCATTTCACGCCAAGTTGATTAGATAATATATTACGTTCAAATCAGAAAACGTATCCAAGTGTGAATTTTTTACACTTTTTATTTTACAACAGTGAAATTGGAACCAGATAGTTTTTTTTTTTCATTTTAAAATAATATTTTATCAATGTTGTTGAAAATAAAATAAAAAAGTTAGGAACAGTTTCATTTGTAAATTTTCAACAGTTTTCTACACTATAATACAGAAAGCCACGACCACGATGCGATATCTGATTCTAGATGTATTATCCACATAAGAGCGGTGCAATCCTTTGAGTGAGACGGGCTCTTAAGACCGCCGCCTCGCCAGCGAGTAAGTATCAATCGCTGTCAGACCATACGCCACAAAATACAATTGTTTGTGTCGTTTTGTAGAACTACTGCTTTATTCTGTCTAAGCTTATACTCCCATTCGATCTTCACCTAGAGCCTTCTCATCTCAAGGTAAAGAGAAAAGCTCACTGCCAATTCTCAAATATCTTAAAATTTTATTTTGTGCTCCTATAAAAAATAATGTGATTGTTAGAGAAAGGCTAAATCTAGAGCCCTTTTTTTTGTCAAACCTAGTCCTATAACTCCCCAAATATGCTTAATTAAAAGTCGTTGAAAATGAGTTTATGTCACATTTTCACACATTTATTTATATTAATAAAACTTAAAATATAGGGTCTTTAAGAAAAAAAATTGCCTTGTTAGAACCATATATTGAAATAGCGCATCGTAGAGTAAAATATTGCGTTAGAGATGGATTTCTCGCTTACTGAGGGGGCCCCCTTAAGTTTTAAAATAACATTTCTCGCATGGGCAGCTTTATATAGCGTGTCCCGGGGTTGACATTTAAAAGTATTCATCCTCGTGCAAAGCCGGCTGTAGAATATATGTATTAACATCTCGAACAAACTTTATAGAGCGAAGTTGAACAACCACGTGGAATTACAGAATGCCAGAGCAAGCAACATAACGCAATAAAACTCATAATTCACGGATTTAGCCCGCCAAGGCTGTACGGGCCTGTCCCACATTTAATGTACTGATAATGTTTATTTTTGTTTCAACTCCCTCTGCCAGGCAGACTTAATTCTTTGAAAATAGTATTATATTTAAGTTATCTAAAGTTGTATCCACCCTTTTAGCTACCGATTATCATGGAAATATATTTGTAAAGCAGCATTATCACCTCAAGCATTAGTAGTGTACTTATGACAATTTTTTAGAAAATACGAAACTTTAAGAAAATGCCTTTAAGATTTAGTTCAATAAGAACACGTGGGAATTGTTTTACAACATAAATAAGAATATATTTTTATTTTTACAAATATACTTAATTTGAGGGTAGATAAAAAATGTTGATTTTAAAACATGAATGAAATGTTCTAAAAATGGTTAATACAATATTGTTTAAAATGTATATATGAAAAGTATTTATTGTGATTAACAAGATAATATGTTGGTTTTTCTGAGGAAAATATATTTAAGGGTAGTACAGTGAAAACTTAGTTTTTCCAAAATGTTGTTGCAGGCTATAAAACACTTATATCTATAAAATTTGATCAATGTTGACCGCAAAAAAAAATGCGTTTTTATTTTCTAAATGCCCTTCGCATTAAACTTGGACTTTCCAGGGCTTATGTGATTGACTGGCCTTGATATAAAGCGTAGAATTGTTCCTATAAGAGGATGAGGAGTTAAGGAGTGTCAAAAAAAAACGAGAACTAGCAGAGTTGAATAAAAACAACTACGGGTTTAATTTATGATCTCATTCCCGGTCTACTTTGAAGCGACGTGGGATTTATGTGGGGTGCACCTAGAATATAGTGTCGGAAGACATGGGTTTTCCCCTCCCCCCCAATCTGACGACGATGTCGCCACGGCTATATAGGCGCCCGGGTCGTCTCCCCACGCCTCGACGAGCACGCCGTCAGAGATAGATGATGATCAGACGTCGTAGGAAGCGATTTAGAACCTCTTACAATGTTAGTATGTGCCCTTCGTCGCGCGACGTATTCATCCACTTTGGAAAAAATAAATCACACGCAAGTCGATACATAAAAACCTCACACAATGAGGATGAAGGACGAGTTCCATAAAGGAACGTCGGGCGGAGGAAAGACAAAGTTCAGACGGGGGCAGGGGGGGGGGGGGGGTAGAGGAATTAACTTCCCCCTGATTTAAAATATGTGATGACCGAACGAGGAAAGGTTCTGTTTTAACTCGACCATTTATAATTCCGTTTGTCTATCCATCTGTATTTGTCCGTATCTTTGTACCCCGATAAATGTCACATGCGTGGACCAAACTTAAGGAATTTTGCAGGAACATTCGTTGAACCTAGGCCAAACAACATATGCACAGAATTTTTCAATCTGGTTATCCATTTCAAGATGACGGACACTCAAATATATGTAAGTTTATTTGTTTGTTCCGCGCTAAATTTCAAATGTACGGACCAAGTTTAACGAAATTTGGGGGAAACATGCTTTAACTTAGGCCAAACGATGTATGTACAGTACGTGGTTTTTCAAGCGATCAAGAGCGTATTTTGGGAGTATTTTTTAAAGTGTTTATAATTTATTGTGAGAGCTATGTCTTAAACCACGTGACAACCGTTATTTTCTTAAAATATAATCAACTATTATAGAGTAGGTATTAATATGTTTTATGTTTAGCTTGATCACCAATGAAAATTATTAACTTCAAATCAAAGAAGAAATTGTATGAGATATTTCAAATTAAAATCCAAAGATAAATGTTAAGGCTGTAGTAACAATAAAAAAGGGGGGGAGCGCAGTCTAATGTTCACTTAACTACTATAATTCCCCCTCAGTACTTATACTAGCAGCTTATTGGAATCTTATAAAGTTATTATCCCCTAGAGGCACAATTAAGTTTATAAAAAATAACTTCATGTTGCTCCAAGGGAAATATAAACATAAAAATTCCTGGCCAACCCCAGTTGGGGGACTTAATGCATTCCTAGCTACGGCCTGGCAGAGTAGCAAGGAGTTCCACTCTGATTCCGATCCTAGAATAAATACGCCCGGAGTCTATCACAGACCCACGACAGTGTCATACGACCCTTGCGTATGCGTCCAACTAGTACGGAAGACGGTAGCGTGGTTAATCCACGAGGCATGTCATGGGTTCCACACTAGTTGGATCCGATCCTGATGGGAGTTGGGACAAGGCGGGCGTCAAAAGATGTCAGTGGAAACAATGTGTATTACAGTATATTCAAGACAAAAAAAGAATTACATAATAATGGTAACAATGTATTAAAGTTAGTGGTGTGGTACTTACATATGATAACTTGGTGAGGTTGCAGGGTGACAGGACGGAAAGACCACGCTCGAACAATGAGTACCCCTCTAAAAGGCGACGACCACCCGTCCGTTCCTAGATCGGGTCTTTTATATATCTCTACCTCAATTGAACTTTTGATATTCCACGCCCAAAGAACATTGAGATAACGAACTCTGTTAGGGCGGAACCAACAACAGAGGCCTAAAAAAAATATATATTTGGCCTGAATAAATATCAATGTTTTATTTTCACATGACTATTTGATCCTGTGCAAACCGCGTGATGTCGGGGAGTCATAGTCCAGCCAGAAAAAAATGATAATGACTAAACATGGGACGGTATTCTAAGGAGGTCCTTGGGCTCGTGTCACAATGCACCCTTCTTTTTGAAAAAGTTTCTATCTCGATAGAACTTTTTTCAAAAGTTGCGATTCGTTAGACATGGAAATAAGCAATTGTTAACACTATGATGGAATTACATTGAGCGCACAACACCACTTACATTTTAAGATAACCAAACAGTTTCCACATGTTACAACACCATGAAATAACATTTAATCAACACAAAACTTCTAGGTTAGAAATTAAGTGAACTTACAAGGAGTACATTAATATAATTCTCTAATTGTTACATAAAGAGAAGCAGATTTATTTTTTAATTTTTTAATACAACAGTCTTTTGGTCTTGAAACACCAGCTATCAGCTTATTTACGGGTCCTTGTATAAGCAGTAGCATACTCATAGTAAATGTATCTTATCTAATATTTGAACAGGTCATCACTGTCAATATAGTTTGTCTGTTTACATTATACATGAACAAGGTTAGTCAGCCCAAGATTTTATACAAGGGAACAACATATATGATATCCGGTGGGTTGATATCACTCAAGTCCGATGTATTAAATCAGTAGTTCATGATAACAAATTAGAGCACTGCCTTTTAATCTTTACTGGACCGTAATAAAATGCGATTTAACTAATTCATCCGTAACTTTCAGAATTTGTTCAAACAGACTCACAATATTTCATATAATAGTATAAATTCTACAACATTAAATTTCTGAGAACAAGTAATATCCAGAAATCATATATAATTTTACTGTTATCTGGTCTTGTTGAGTAAATGCGCTATATCATTGTTGGCACAACATTTTGATAACAATATAAAAGTTGCGTTTCCTAGCTAAGAAAACAAGAATATCTTTTGGGAGTTAACATTGCATCACAAATCATAATTCTATACACAAGACAATCATCATCACTCACAAACTAACTACCCAGGAGATTGCTCTCAAAGACGTGAATTAATTTGGAGAACTAAGTTTACAGACAATTTTATCCAGGAAATTTAAAGCAAAGATCAAAAAAATTCATACAATATTGAAAGAAATCTCCTCTCAGGGGAAAGGTCACGTGATGTCACTACCTATTCTAGTAGTACTAATATAGATTATAAATTCAGGTGTTCTTTACACAATTTGATCAATTTTTTTCTTTTTTTTTTTCACAATGTACACATGTTGTCTTTTAAAACTCAATAGCACTCCTAGTTCCTGGTACAAATCCTACTAACAACAATGTCATTCAAGATCTTTAGTTCGTTACTCACTGATGCGGTCCTTTTGATTATATAGAGATTGAAATACCCGGATGGAGACAAGCATAAAAGTTTTGCGCGCGTACCTAGCTCACTGCAACACAGTTCATGGAGAGGCCAATATCATTTATACAGTCACACTCCCAAACCGACATATTGGGCGGTCAAACCGTGGGGACACCGTTCGGGAATCTGGCGATGAAATATTTGTCGTGCGATCTTCTTACAGCATGACCCTTAGTATAGATGGGTCTACAATCATTTGTCCCATTGACGATTCCTCCAGGGTTACGTCCTTCTCAAAATCGGGTCACCTCAGCAAGGTTATAGGGTGCGCCATTCCATCAATGACAGGTCAGGTTCGGCTCTCCCCAGACTGGTGCAGGCTGGTCGCGTGACTCTCATCCAGGTGCTGGTCTATCTCTATAAATAAAATTGAAACAATACTAACTTCGGTTTCAATTTACCGTCCATGGTTTCAGGAGTGAGTGCACGCCTGAAGAAAAGGGGGGGGGCTTACAAACTTAATATGTATATATAACAAGTGTTTTTTTTTTTTTTTTTTTTTTTTTTTTTTTTTTTTTTTTTAATCCTAACATCTCTAGCATTTTATACAGAACACCTGTCTATTACATGACAACAACACGTTTTGCGTTGACCCGATGACCTGCCCACAAGGCCTTGCTCAACAAAACAGCACAGCCGTCCAAACTCAAACATTTGCAGAGACTGAATGGAGCAAGAACAAACTCCTTTCTGGATTGTTGAGACTACAATCGTATCGGGCAGATGTCAGTTTCAACAACAACAACATAATATTTCTTTATTTACAATATATCGTTAACACAACAGTAAGATTGTATTTATTCTAGGTTGCAACCTTAAGTTTATTACACTAATGATCATACGATCTACACCTTTATACGTGGATAGCAATCAACCTCTACATCATATGTTATCATACTCACATTGGTTATTAATAATAAGGATTATAAAACAATTTATCATTTCTGCTTCAGTTTCCACACAAAGCTAGATACATCTTGGTTTACATATACATATATATATATATATATACACTGATGATATTCATTACTTTAATTACGTTACAACTCCTTCATAGTTACATGATTATTTTACTTTTATTTTCTTCAGCTATAAGTTGGGTTTGCTCGTTTAGCGTTCGGCCTTAATCCTTCCACCACATTTAGTCTACACAATATCTGAAATTATTCTTACAATGTAACCTTGGTCTGAATATAAGAACCTGCTATTGGCTCAAGATACACATCTCTTAGCCCAATAAGAAACATACAGAAATGTATGAAGCGTTTCGGCATCCATTTAATCAACGGGGTGTGTCTGGTTAGCCTCCCTCTTAATCAATTTAAAGTAAAGAACTGTTTTTCAGTAAGGAGAACAACATTATATCCTTGGCTAACTAGACGGCTAGTTGACAATTAATCAGTAATTAAAGTAGGGAACAATACAGAGTTACCTGGGTCACAAGTCATCGTGAGGGGTGTCAAACCTGATCCCTTTCGATCTTGGAGCTCCGGGGTTGATCCTCATTTCCATCATGGATCGCTCGGGCGGCCTTCTTTATTTCCGTTAGTGATGACACCGCAAAGTATTCCAGGACCTTCTGTGATTAACATTTTCACAAAATTATTTGGACACAAATGATGAAATGTGCATTGAAACCGTAACAATTATTAGGACGGGGCAACCATCAGGTTTATTCATACGTCACATTGACTCTCAGACGACGTATAGGTCGGGGAAGCGGGGGTGGTTGCTGAAAAGGTCTCCGTGACTGACCCTAGAATTCTCCCTCATTTTGTCCTTCCAACCTATGCAATTTTCGATTGATTGTCCTTAGATCCTTGCTTTCTAACGTTCCAAAAAGATACTTCAAAATGGTTCCGCCTACATTAACTAAACCTCGGGTGGACCTGTTAGGAGATTGGAGTGTCCTGCGAAGTCCTTTAACCAACGTCAGGGTCTTCTGAGTTTCCCTAGTCAACACATCCAACTCTCTCCCTATAATGCTGTGGACCCATCTAGCCGGATCATTATTGGGGTCCTTACTCGACATCTCCACGTTAGATAAGTACCCAGCAAATGTGGCGACGGCGTTCTCATAGTACCCTATATCTAGGTCCATTACCAAATGCCAAAAATCACTGGTGAGGAGTACAATACCCTTGCCGACGAAAACGATCCCTTTGTCCAAAGTTGGTTCCTGGGTTGTTGCAGTGAAGAAACAGGAAACGCCGACAATCAAGATCTTGCGCAGCCATGTCTCCATGATCACGGTTCTGTAACACTAAATAGCGCAGCTAACATGGGGCTCCATGGTTCTGGGCAATAATATTCACATCGTCAGCCTATTCCTTAACTCAAGCTTCTTTCTGTATTAGACAGGAGGTTTCTGTCTCATCTCTCTCTCAGACAAAACCCAAGGAATGTTCTGGACTGGTCCTCGGCTTCTCAAAGCATACCGGGGAGGGGGTGTTGGCGGCTCTGGATTCATAGAAGGGGTTCCTTGGTCTTCTACTTGTCGCACTTGGGGGGGTGGTGGTCGGGGTTCTGATTGAAAGTCGGGGTACCAATGGTCAGGGACTGAGTCAGCAATATTAGAAGGGGTTCTGCCCTGTGCCTGAGGATCTCTCGTGACTGCAGGGTCGGCATCATACTGCCCTGTCCGAGCTACGTCATGACCTCGCTGGACTTTTAGTCTATTCGCATGAACAATCTGTGTCCTTTTTCCATAGATCTCCCTAATATTGAATGTAACGGGACCAAGTTGCTCAACTACTCTATATGGTCCAGTCCACTTGGCGACAAACTTCTTATTTAACCCTCTCGGGACAACATGGTTGCGGAGGTAAACTTTATCTCCTAATTGTATCCTAACTTCCCGAGACCTTTTATTGAATTGCACTTCTCTTTGGTCAGCGGACTTGGCTAACTGTTCCTGTGCTTTCTTGAAAGCGGCCTGTAGTCTGAGTCTCACCTCAGTTGCATAACTCTCACCTAATGAGTAATCAATTTTCAGAGGGGCCACAATATCATCAAAGGGTAACTCAATGTCTCGACCATGTACAAGGAAAAAGGGACTCTCTCCTGTAGCACTGTGTGGAGTACTCCTATAGGCGAGCAACGCAAAGGGGACAAAATCATCCCAGTCTTTCTGGTCAGCAGCAACAAAATGTGATATCATGCCTATAAAAGTTTGATGACTTCTCTCCACTAATCCATTGCACGCTGGGTGATAAGGGGTGGTCTGTAATTTACGTATCCCTAAAAGTGAACAAACTTCTTTCATTAATTTGGACGTGAAATTGCTCCCCTGATCTGTGAGTAATTGTCGGGGAACTCCGTGCCTAGCAACGATTTCAGTCACAAAAGCCCTAGCTATAGTTTCAGCCTTTTGATCAGGTAAACAAATTGCTTCGGGATACTTGCTGAAGGCATCCTGAAAGGTAAGTATGTACCGGTTTCCTTTTGTTGTGGGGGTTAAGGGGCCTACCACATCCATGCTGACCCGCTGAAAGGGGACGTTAACGCCTTGAAATCTTTGTAAGGGGGCCGGTTTCAAATTAGGTGGATTTTTTCTTAGATTACAAGATTCACACACCTGACAGAACCGTTTTATGTCCCTGTACATGCAATCCAATGGAACATAGATCGAACAAGATCATAGGTCCTTGCAACGCCCTGATGGCCTGAAAAGGGGAGATCGTGATATGTACTCATAACCTTAAAAGTCATTGAGGCAGGGACTACAAGGCGGTCTCTTCGCTCATTTGGTTTCCTTTGTTTGTAAAGAAGACCTTCCTGATCTAAGTAAAAGTCACCTCCGTTATTTCCCTGTTCAGCTACACGTATGACATTTGTTAGTTTAGGGTCCTTGCGCTGTTCTTCTCGTATGTGTGCTCGATCCCAGACAGGTTCGTAGCCAGGGGTCAAGGAGTGAACAGGTATTCTGGAAAGCGCATCGGCTTGACTTATAGATCGACCTGGAGAGTGCTCAATCTCAAAGTCGTGTTCCGAAAGCAACAAAGCCCACCGAGCGAGGCGTGAACTAGGGTCCCTCAGAGATAAGAGCCACCTTAAAGGCCGGTGGTCGGTCACAATCTTGAACTTTCGACCATACAGATAACATCTCAGTTTCTTGATAGCAAACACAACGGCCAAACACTCCCGTTCAGTAGTGGAGTAATTTATCTCCGCTTTGTTCAACTGGCGCGAAAAAAAATATATAGGGTGTTCCTTGCCTTGAACTTTCTGTGACAACACGCCACCTATGGCGGTCCCTGAACTGTCACACGTGACAATAAAGGGTTCATTAAAGTCAGGGTATCTCAGAACCGGTTTTGAACAAAGACTCTGTCTCAAGGTTTCAAAAGAGTTTTCTTCCTCGTCCTTCCAAACAAATTTTGCCTCGTTCTTCGTTAAGGAAGTAAGTGGCTTAGCCAGCTTAGAATAATTTGGGATGAAGCGCCGGTAAAATCCTACTAGTCCTAGGAACTGACGTATTTCCTTCGCAGTTCTAGGACGGGGGTACTTCTTTATTGCTTCAACCTTGGAATCGTCAGGTTCGATCCCCGCTGGTGTGACAACATATCCTAAATATCTCACCTTTTGTAACAGAAATCTACACTTATCGGGCCTAATAGTCAGTTTGGCTTCCCTTAGCCTTTCTAATACCCGTTCTAAACGCTGAAGGTGCTCACTCTTGGTTTGTGAAAATATTATTACGTCATCTAAATAACAGAAACAAATTTTTCCTATCAAGCAGTCAAAGTATTAGTCATGAGCCTGCAAAATGTACTAGGCGCGTTGACGAGCCCAAACGCTAATCTTCGAAACTGATAATGATGGTCTGGTGTTGAGAAGGCTGTTTTTTCCCTATCCTTAAGGGCAACGGGTACATTCCAATATCCACTAGCTATATCAATAATACTAAAATATTGGGACCCACCTAACATATCGAAGGTTTCATGAATATTAGGCAAGGGAAAAACGTCTCTTTTGGTTACGGAATTCAAGGCCCTATAGTCAACACAAGGCCTATACTTAATAGCACCGTCGGTCTTTCTTTGCGCCACCAAAATTAAAGGAGCCGACCACGGGGAATTTGAAGGTTCAATCACGTCCTCAGATAACATTATATTGATTTGTTCCTGGAGTACGGGTCTTTGACTGTGAGGAACGCGATAAGGGGGTCTGTAAATAGGGCGCGCATCACCCGTGTCAATATAGTGCTCCACCTTATCAGTGCAACCTAATCTTCGACCCTTGGTTAAGAAAACATCATGATATGAATCTATGAGTCGTACTAACTGAGCGCGTTCCTCTGGGCCTAGGTGATCAAGGGATAATAAACTTGCTAGTTCTGATCTCTCACAAGCATTTTCTACAAAATCGAAATAAGTCATCTCCTCTTTTACCTCTATAGGGCTAGTTATCATGTCCTCCTCTACTCCTCTAGACGATTCCTTTGTGCTTGGTTCCCTCGAACCAGCGTTAACCTGCCTTACCAATCCACTCTGGGTCTCCTTAATAAGGGGGTAGTCTAGTGCTAGCCCAACCAATTTATCTTCATCTTCAGCGGGGAGGGGCGACTCTCGGAACTTATATACAGACTCTATTTTTCCCAGGGCAATCCTCGGGACAACTTAATTTGTTCATTGCTCCTATTAACAATCTGCACGGGAACACACTTATCTCGAGTTAAATCAAATACAGCACTGCTAATCTCAACATCTGGGAATGGTAGGTCGACCGGTTCTAGCAGGCCTTGGCCAGTACTGAGCTCCGCGTCACCTAGTCCTACAAAACCAAAACTAATCGTTTGGGGCTGAATAGTCATAGCCTTCCTGGTGCAAAGGAGAATATCGTTTAATTGGGCTGGTGTATCGCGGGTGCGTCCACCCTTGTCTCGAGCAGCTTTAATCTGGGGCGCAGGAGAAGGACAAAATTCGTCTGCAGTACGAACATTGCTATCTCTTTGTCTCAGTTTTCCAGTTGACTCACTGCGTCTCATTTGTTGGGCAGAAAGGGGGTGATCAGTCCCATTTACACCCAACAGGGGCTCATGTGCCAACGGATTTCTCTGAGAGGGGCCGCCATTTCGAGCTCGGGAGCTGGCATCTCCCAATCTATACTTTTCTCCTATTACTATTCCCAACGCCGGTCCTCTAGACCTCTCTGCATAGGGGACCTCAATATCTCCTACTCTAATAAGTTTCTGACTCACACACACCTCAACACCATATTTGACCATAAAATCGCTCCCTATTAGCACCTCTGTGTCAAAAGCAGCATTATCACCACACACGGCACAATAAAAGGGGTAGTGATAGTTCAAAATATTGAAAGTTATCCATGCCATTCCCTCAATCATCAGCTCATCTCCAGTAACTGTAAATAATCTAAAGTTATTTGGAGCTGGTTCTAATCTAGTTTTTACCCCATGTACAAAACTCCTCTTAACAAGCGTCACGGTTGAGCCTGAATCAATAAACATCCTACAAGGCTTGTTCCCAACAGAACATTTTATGTTTATGCTAGGACCCAACTGCAAACTATGGACTAACGGCTTTCTTGCGAGGAACTTGCCTCCCTTGCCTGGGGAACGAAAGGGGGGCGGGGCGCGTTTAAAGGCAGGTGCCTAAATTGTCCTGCGCGACATTCCGTGCTTCTGTGACCTACTCGGTTACAGTTGTAGCAGACTGGGACCTTGCACTGTGTTTGTACGTGACCGGTCTTGTTGCATCTAAAACACGTTCTCAGGGGTGGGTGGTTCCTACGGTTTCGCACTGGTTGCCTACATTCACGTGCAAAATGGCCTGTTTTGTTACAAGTATAACACATTATCGTTCATCCTTATCTTATCTCGTTTAAACTGGAGCGAGGCAGGCTGCTGGGGTTCGTGGCCCAAAGCCATGGTTTGGGAGGTCTTCCCAACCATGAGCACATTTCTTTCTTCCGCCTCTGCCATATTAATAGCTTCCTCAAAATTGGTGGGGGCCTTAGATAACACAAATCTTTGTAGTGAAGTTCTCATCCCCTTTAGGAACTGAGCAAGTAAACTCTCCTCTAGTACCTTAGTCTGACTCTATTTTCCTCGGGGTTCTCGGGGTCCAGTTCAACGGTACCTCTGCCCACAAGTCTCAGTCGGGTTGCGTAATCTCTAATGGTCTCGCCGTGCTTCTGGGTACAATTGGACAGTCGGTAAACAGCATGAATCTTTGGCTCGATCCGCCTAAAAGCATCCTGAGAGCGGTTCGGAACTCTTCCCATTCTTGGATGGCTTTTATTCTTTCGTTGGTATGCACATAGTTTAAAGCTTCTCCCTTTAATCTAAATTTGGCGACCCTTATTTTATCTTCATTCGACCATTTACCTAGCTGACCCACCTGTTCGATCGACTCAAGGTAAGTACTGATATTCTGCCCTACCTCATCACCAAAAGGTTCAATGTAAATCATCCACTGAGCAAATTCGGGGCTAGGTGCTAAAATGGAGGGAACCACTACCGGGTCGGCCATGACCAGTTCGGGGGACGTGGCCCTATTGACTCGTGGCATTTAGCTTCTTATCAGCCTCCCCCTTAATCCATAAATTGTTACTTTAATAGGCCTGAGGGTAGCTTATGACGGGGCCCGAGTATGGAATGATTGCTTAGTCTCGTCCTGTTTGGAAGTCAGTCATGTCTTATTCCCCGTTTCCTGTTAATTAAACTATCAATTTCAAGTTGCGGGTCCTCATTGTGAATTCCTGGCCACCACAAGTTCCTGTTCCTCGATGTATTGTTGACCCACCATCCCTGTATTGGCACTCCAAACTTTATGTCTCCAAGTCCCACAATATCCATCCCACCTGCCGAGTCCAAATCCCACAAAATTCCATCACGTCCCACAGGATCCCATCAGCTGCCACCATTTGTCATACGACCCTTGCGTATGCGTCCAACTAGTACGGAAGACGGTAGCGTGGTTAATCCACGAGGCATGTCATGGGTTCCACACTAGTTGGATCCGATCCTGATGGGAGTTGGGACAAGGCGGGCGTCAAAAGATGTCAGTGGAACAATGTGTATTACAGTATATTCAAGACAAAAAAAGAATTACATAATAATGGTAACAATGTATTAAAGTTAGTGGTGTGGTACTTACATATGATAACTTGGTGAGGTTGCAGGGTGACAGGACGGAAAGACCACGCTCGAACAATGAGTACCCCTCTAAAAGGCGACGACCACCCGTCCGTTCCTAGATCGGGTCTTTTATATATCTCTACCTCAATTGAACTTTTGATATTCCACGCCCCAAAGAACATTGAGATAACGAACTCTGTTAGGGCGGAACCAACAACAGAGGCCTAAAAAAATATATATTTGGCCTGAATAAATATCAATGTTTTATTTTCACATGACTATTTGATCCTGTGCAAACCGCGTGATGTCGGGGGAGTCATAGTCCAGCCAGAAAAAAATGATAATGACTAAACATGGGACGGTATTCTAAGGAGGTCCTTGGGCTCGTGTCACAACAGTGATCAAACGATCTACCAAAGTTAAGAGTCCTACTTTGCTCACTTGGTAGCATACATGCCTACTGGGCTAAGGGTTCCGAATTCGATTCCCGGCATGACCAGAAAATAATTGTTGAAATGTGGGTTTCTTCTCTCACGGTGATGAATTAACAGCCGGGAGGCTGGTTGTTGTGTTGTGTTTTTATATTTAAAATTTAAACAATATTATATTTAGATGCGGCTATAACAGGAGGTCCAAGTTTCGAATCTCAGCCAGGGTTACGTATGGCTTGTCATTGTGGTTTCGTCATTCCTTTTCACGTTGATACGTGTTTATGTATAGAAGAAACCGTTAAATAGCAGTTGTGATAGAATCAGTTACAAACTATGTTCACCTCATCATATGAAGTGTTCGAAGTCCCTTTTTTTTTTTTCAATCTCGAAGCAAACTCGAGTCGAATCTATGAAATATTCTCGAAGCCGAAGCGAGTTCGAATATTTTTTGTTAATGGTTTAATGCTTGAAAAAAATATTATAGTTATTTATATAACTTAATACATTAAAATCATTTAGAATTTTTTTTTATTTCACACGTATTAAGTATTATTTCACTCTAATATGATAAATTAGTTTAATATCTCAAATTGTAAATCAATTACTTAAGGCTTTTCCGTATGAATATTAATTTGTAATGTACCTACAGTAATAGCTGAGAATGCCAAAAACTAAACATAAATCGAGAGTTTTATTTGTCAATATTTTTATTGGCGAAGCTATGGAACTGTCGAAACCATTATTTTCTCGGCGAGAAATCGAAGCTGGTCTGAAAGCTTCGCATCCCTTACATATTATAGAAAAAAAATTTTTAGTAGCTCACAACTTATTAGCCATTCGAACAATTCGTAACGTGAACCAACTATTATAAAAGACACAGGATTATAAAGTAAACGTTAAAGATTTATTCCCGCATTTACCTTAAAAGAAGCCTGAATAGCGGTTTTGGCAACAACAAAAATCTAGTTGGGATGTAACTACAGCCTCCCGAGTCATAGCAAGAAGTAAATACCCTTACACTTGCCAATACGATCCATAACAATCTACATCGCCATTTATTATCAGTCCAAATTGCTAATGCCTTGAGACATAAAACATTTCACGAGAAGTGTTTTAACGAACTTTTAACCTATCGCGATAAAAATGACTACTAAAACATATTTAAAGTTAATTGAAGCGAAATAAAACTAAATATAATCTTTTCACGAAATTGACTAGTTGGTCATTTAATAGCGTGCTCTTGGTTTTAAACGCGACGTAACGTTATCAAAGCTTAACATGTTTTTTTTTTTTACAGTAGCAGTTATCTAAAATTAACAGAAAAAAAAAGTATTATGATTTCTTTTTTGCATTCCAAAAACCAATTCAACTACACGAAATGTAATCACCTCAACCAAAGACCATTGATGAAATAAAAAGTAAGATATAAGTGCCCTCTATCTCCAACCAAAATACATTTTTTTTTAAACTCCCTGAATTTTCCAGGTTTTCCAAAGCCAGTCTCCAACTTTTCCAGTCCATGGCATATTATAAACATTATTTTATTAACATCGCAACTTAATGTAATATTATTTTCATACATACAGAATCTGAAATTGTGTCACTTTATGAAGGCGTTAAACTTTAAAGGATGTCATTCTAAAGTGGTGGGTCCTTGGGTAGTGCAATCTAAGATGAGTTCAGTCGGAGCATATTAAGACATATAAAATAGCCTTGAACCAAAGCAGGGTTATTTTAGAACCAGGTCTTACTACCCGTTCAAAGCACAGTTTAAAATTACTGTGAGACACATTATTTTTTAACTTCTTCTTACGAAAATGTAATCAAATTATCACGCATGCGCATAGCCATGACTCAACTTTGGTTTAAGATAAGCGTTATAAGGGTGTAACTATGACACAAGAATCATAGGTTGACCTTGAGAATTGAATTAGTATTCTCAAAAGAGACAATTATGTTAAAAGAGATTCACGGTGACTATTAACTTGAAGAAGAATGTTATTTTGACTATTCTATTGAGTATTTTTTTTAGTGCGTATGTGAAAATTCCCTGACTTTTCCATTACCTTTCCTTGACCAAACAAAATCCCTGACTTTTCCATGGTATTAGGGGTTTTCCAGGTCACTGGATACTTCGGATATTGGTTTGGAATGGCTATTGTAACGGCCATATTGTGACCAAAATCAAATATTTAAAGATAAAGAAAAATCTCAGCCTTAATTCTTCTATTTATAGCACTTTATACGCCATTTTTAACTGAAGGTAATAATTTTTTTTTACGAATTTTTACACCAAAATCCAATAATATTACTTACCAAAAATCGGGTTCTTTCATAAACCCCTTTCCCCTCTGTAGAACTCACTTTCCTAGACCTCACTATCTACTTCTTGTTTTATAACCCCCTCCCCACCCTCCAACACCAACACGTTACTTTAAGATGGCGTCCATCGATTTATTAGCACTAAAACGTTGTCTGCAATATTTTCAAGATAATTATTCGCGCTTTATATCTCAGCTGATGGAAACATTTACCTACAGCAGTCTTGCTGGCAGCGTCTCCCTCACATTCATCAACTCTCCTTTACCCATAGAGTTAGCCCCACCACTTGAGATATGAACTACACCGGCTAGAAAAAACTATAAGGCCGACTCACACGTTCAAGATTACTGATCGTGTGAGATAGATACTGACGATTTGTTAGTATAGTGATGGACTGATGCCAATTCCCGTCAGTATTTACTAGTTTGACAGTGATACTGTCAGTAATATTGAACGTGTCAGGGGTATGACAATATTTTCGTCAGTTTTGCATTAGCAATCACGGAATGCACATCTATTAAAGTGAGTAAACCTATAAAGTATTTGTTTAAATAATATAAGCTATGACCGAAGTTAAAGAAAAATAAGTGATTTGTGACTTTTGGGGACCATCAACAACTCTTTAAAAACATCGGGGCTCCTTCTAAAATAATACTTGAAATCATCTGGGTCTGAAATCTCTATTTCTTTCAATACAGCAGTGTTAGATGTATCTTTAAAGGTTAGCATTCCACTCTTTAACTCACGGTTCGGGCATTTCTTCATGTACAGCCAGTTAACTAAAACAATTGTAGAACAGGGGAACACGAAGGATTTCAGTTAAGGTAGGATACAGGGAACGCGAGTTAAGGGTAATATTTTTGCAGTTTTCATAGCCAAACTTTTTTTTTTTTTTGCCAAATCAAATATTTCACCAGTAGAAACAAGGAGATTAATTTTTTTAACATGGTGATTTCAACAGTTCTTAAATATCTATCGAGGTTGTCCTGGAATTTAATGACAAGTTAACGTAAAACCCTAACTGGTAGTAAGAAACGATGCTGAAAAAACTTTTTCACTTCATTTAAAAAGTTTCTCGTCTAGTGCCGCTATGCTCATGACATTTATTCAACAACAACTGTTGAGGTCACCATATGAAGAAGATTAAACTTTATATCTTTACTTAAGCAATCGTTTATTTATTTTGGCCAAAAAAAAGTTTTGATACAAACACTGCAACACTTAGTTCACGTTCCCTACACTCCAAATTAATATTATAATTAATAGCATTTTTTTATGATATAAATTTTTGTAAACAAAAACTTTTGACGTATTGTTACGGGCTTATATAAGACTTTCTTCCCCTCTGTTATAGCTTTATCTTACCACTAATCCTTTATTAAACTTTAGCGTGAGCATATATAGGCCCTACTTTACAAAATAGCAGGTGTATGTGTATTTTTTCAAAAGGATGCGCGAATGGCAAAAAGTTAAGGAAATACAAACAAACTGTTTTGCTGCCAACATTGATAACATTCTATTGTATTACTAACTGGGCGTGGCGAAGTTATGTTTTAAATTGACCATTTGGCATTTAAACTGTCTGCCACGATGTTTGGTTCACGATAACTTCCAAATGGGTAGACCAATTTAAACAAAATGTGGCAAGGGCATTCTTTGAACCTTGGCCAAACAACGCATGTACATGCTTTTTTTTTATTACGTTATCTTTTTTAAGAGGGCGGCCGCTCAAAAATATGTAGGCTATGTCTATTATACAATAACTGCCAAATGTGTGAAACAATCTATACGAAATTTGACAGAAACATTTGTTCTATATAAAAAATGAACGCTGCTGATCATATGACTTGACGTTGTGAATATATGAAAATTGTTTTTAGTAACTTTTGTAACCATCAAATATTTTTCTTTCTACCAGAATTCTAATAAAGTTAAAGCTTAAATGGAGTTAGTTATTGTAATGTAATTGATTTGCCCCTGAAAAGTATGTGAAAGCATTGACAATAATATCGTCCTAATTTTATAAACGTATTTAATTTTATTTAAATTATGTAGTATATTAAATGGCGCTTAAAGCACTTCTTCTTCTAAGAAGGTAAAAGCCACTGATCAGTGACGTCACGCAGTGACATTGGTCAAGTCAGTTTGACAATATATATATTTCAAATAATAACTTCCTCTCCTCGAAGGTTCGAAGAGAGATTTTAAAATGTAACTTGAGTCATTTTCCGGCTCTAGAACCTCCCAGTAAAACAGAGATGTTTTTGTCTTGTATTTTGTTTTTCTAAACTAAACCTTCTCGAAGCTTCCATGAGCAATGGATATATACGAAGAATGGTGCAATGTAAGGGCAGTTGGTGTCCAGAACTGACAGAATTCACTTGGGCACTTGGCGTCCAGCAACACCTGTCCGCGCTCATACAATAGGCCGCGTATATATTTCAACGACATGATCTATTTTCTCATTAAATGAACAGATTCAGAAATAAAAAACATGTCAAAATAATAAGTGTGTAATATTAATTATAATTCTTTAATTGGCGCTCGATCACGGGGCTATAAATACCAATTAACTCACAACTTCAAAAAACCGGACCGATTTAATTAGTGCTCGACCACGGGGCAATTGCCAGCTAATTAAACGGTGTAACTTCAATCGACGCTCAACGCGCCGAACCAGAACACTTCAATTGGCGTCCATCGCAGTGCAGTAATATTCCAGAACATCATAATTGGCGCACAAAGTAGGGACCCGTAATTTCCAGAACGTTTCATTATTCATAAAAACTGACCAAAAGCACGCATACTATAGCGATAGATAATAAAACGTTTATATTTTATTGCTTCGAAAAGGGTTGAAAAAAGGGAGTGTGATGTAAGTTCCATTAAAAAATATAAAGTTATAAAAAAAGTTAACGTGTGCCCAAGAAAAGTTTTAGTAGCCTTTATTTTGTCATAATGTTTGAACCATAGAACATTTGTAAAGTTTTTACCCTTTCTATGGTTTGATTTCACTTGTTGTGCGCACGCACGCACGGATTGTGGAGACTAATGCCGAATAATAAAACGGTTTCAGATTTGTACATTAACTGCAAAAATGGAAAAAAAAGGGGGGGGGGAAATACCAATATCAAGTTTTAATATAATTTTAATTCATTTGACTTAAAAATTTAACTTTTTTACTTAAATGATTAAATTTAAAAAAATTGCATTAGGAATTATTTTTGTGTTTACATAAAAACGGGTCTTATCTTAAGGACTTCAATTTTTTTTCCACACACTTTTTGTATTACTGAGTCTTAGTACCGGTCCGGGAAAAACTCAATAAACTAATCTGTTGTGGTTAGAAATGCTGAGGGTAGAGTTTAGAGAAAATGTACCCACAATTCAGCATTCGGCTAGAAATTGACTCCATTCTAGCGAGGCATCTACCCAAGAGCCCTGTTGGCGTGAAACCATGAACACCCCCTTATATAACAAAACAGAACATATAATAGCCTAATAAGAAGATAGCCCGCATCCGTAGTTACGCGGGATCAGTCATCATTCTTGTCTAGTTTGGGTTTCTGGTGAGGTGAAAGTTGGGATTCAAATCTCGTCTAGGTTCATCGTGGGTAAATTTTTCCCTTAATGATTTTCATCTTCCTTCTCTTTCATTTTTACATCTATATTGATCTCTTCCCTCTATTTCTAATTTAGTTCCTCTATATCTCTTTTTAACATCTACACTATATTTTTTTTATCTCACCATTCCTCTCTCGTTTCTCTATGTACACTCTTTTCTTCCATCCAATTCCTCTTTATTTCTGTTCCTCTTTTCTTAATTCTTACTCTCCCTTCTCTCTTACCTCTATCTTTCTTTTCTCCCATTCAATTTCTTCCTCTCTCCCCTCTCTTATTTCCGTCTCCCTACCTCATTCTTACCTCTATATAAGTTTTCTACCATCCACTCTTCCTCTCTCTCTCTCATTTAGTTATATATCTCTTTTCTGACATCCACTTTATTAATTTATCCATCCCCTCTCTTCATTTTACCTCTCCCCCTTTTATTGCTCTCTTTTTTCTATATTTCTTTGGTCACTTTTTCACTCTCTTTTTCTTTCACTATCACTCGTCCTCTCTCTAAGTAAGTGAGAGTAAATTTACTTTAAAATACCATCTCCCTCATCCCTGCCCCATGAGTGTATATATCCCGACATCCCGCGCGGGTAGTAAGACAAGGATCACGTAGAACTGGGCCCCGATTGCTTTGAAAGAAACTTTATAACCGCTCCTGAAACGTTCGCTTACCTCCCTCCTTGCCAATTCCGTGTCAATGAAGTTGAAGGCTATCAGAGACGTGAACAAACTGTGACACACAATAACACACAGTCGAGGGAAGAGTTTGTGCCGGGTAAAACACCCCATCCCCTCTAGTGAGATGTGATATTAGAGTTTGTGACGAGGAGAAAGAGGCGTGCTGATAAAAAAAACCAAGTGTGTGGAAATGTTCCCAATAACATTTCAAAATACAATCCCAGGCGAGACTAGCCATCTACGAGATTACAACGCCTCAAGTGTGTTCCGTCCTGGATAAACAACTACAAGGATGTAGTGTGTCGACAATGTATGTGTGTGTGTGTGTAGAAACCTTTATAGCTTTCGGATCAGGGGTGGGGAAACTTTATTTTTCCTAGGGTAACTATTTTTCAACACCTCGTATTATTACACGTTACGTTATACGCTTATATTGATTGCTCTAATGTGTTAGGGATGGGCACGGTTGGATTTAGAGAAAGTGCATCCCGCAATTGCGTGGAAAGAGAACTGGAAAACTATTTAGGGAATACTATTGTCAGTACATCCGACCGGGATCGAACCCCAATATCCCTGTCATTGGCCCTCTAGGCTATTGCGAAAGCGACGCCTTAGATCATGCAGCCATCGAGGCGGGTCTGAGGGTAGTTAAACAAAATGGGACCTTACAAAAGCCATACGGAACATTTAATTATTATTAATTTTTTTAATAACGCTTCTTACTACCCATTCGATTAATAGGCATAGGTACTAAACTAATCTAACAAGTTAGGGATTAGGAAGGTTGAATTTTAGAGGAGATATACCCGCATTTTCGATGAGAGAAAGTCTAAATACGATTTAGGGGAAAAAAAACAATACACCGACCGGGATTCATAGCCGTGACTTCTCCGTCATTGGCGGTCAGTTTAGTCTATTGAGAGTGTGACGCCTCAGACCATTAGACCACCGAAGCTAGTGGAACATTTAAAGAAATCGTATAAAATGATGACGGTTACCTACAGTGCTTTTAAGAAAATTGTTCGCCTGTAGCTATAGTTCAATTTTCATAAGAAGAGACTTTTAGAAAATAAAAACTTTTTGGCGGCCAAAAATTAATAACATTTAACTATTTTATTGGTGTTCTTTTATAGGTATTGATAGTATATATCAAAAGTGACAGCTGCAGAGAAAATAACGAAGAAGATTTGGTATCTTTTCTAGATGTCAGATAAGGTTCTTACTATGAAAATTGGACTGTAACAATGTCCTTATGTGTGTATTATTCATAATTCCTGGTAAGTTATATTAAAATTATGATTACTCCTGAATATATTACACAGAAGCACGTTAGATAAAATCAGAAAATTTCCAGGAAAAAAACTTAAAAAAAAAGAGTAAGAAAAATTCCTTTTAAAATGTTATGAGTTGGTGATTTCGCAGCCCATTTTTAATTAATAAATGATTTATAAAGTACAAGCGGCAGCCACAACAAATCGTCTCACGGGTCATGGGTTCCCCATACGTGTTTTAGATTGATTCAAATTACTAACAAATCTGTCTCAGTCCCGTTAGTAAAATACCGTCCTAAACCTGATGCTTTATGATATAACAAAAACACAACTGGGGAAACGCAAATGCGGGTACAATTACTTAGAAAATGATTTATTCCTTATCATTATCTCAACAGCAAAAAAAAAGTGAGAATGGGATAGGGGGAGGCGGGTGGTTGTAGAAGGGGAAGGGGGGAGTACTAAGGACCACCAGGTCCCCCGGTTTCAAGCGGCTGAGCGCCCAATGTTGTGTCACTACAAGAACGCCTGTAAAATTATATGTATGCAAACCTCCAAGCAGCGTGCAACACGGCCTACATAAAGAATATCTCGGAAGGAGGCAAGTCTATCCCCCTCCCCTTCAACAACCATTTATCATTCTCACTAAATATACAACTAGGTCTCCCGTTTTTTACTTCTCGATCGTAGATTTAAAAAAAGTTTTAACAGCTGGATTTGTGGAAATGTATACGTCAGTGAAACATAAATAAGTGTATATATATATAAAATTGGATTTATGTCCAAGAATCATCGTGTTTATTACATTACATTAAAAATATTACTTTAGAATTAACAAAATAAACATTATAATGTTTGTTTTTGAAAATAAATTAATATATTATTTCAGAAATGTTGATAATTTAAATTATTTACTTTGTTTAAATTTTCATGGGAATAAATTAAATGATCTTTTATAAAAAAATTTTTTTTTAAACTATTAGAACAAGGTTCAGAAAATCGATCAAGTAAAGAGTAGCCTCTATAGCAATAAAATTAATAATTGGCTACTAAATAATTATTTATTTCTTGTCTATATAACACACAATTTAAATCTCATTTTCTTTATTCAACTTTTATAAAATGTTTGAAATATGTTGGGGTTTTTGGGGGGAGGGGGTATTTAAAGTATTTTTTTAACACTAAGCTAATTCAACACAAGGATATGTTTATTATATTAATAATATTTGATACTCTAATTCAACACAAGGATGTGTTTATTATATTAATAATATTTGATACTAAACACTTAGTCAAAGCGTTATCATATGATCATTATTTACGACCTTGTCTATGGTCAAACCAATGTACTTGAGATGTCGTTTCCAAAAAACGGGCAGTAAAATACTTGTGATAAACTTTATTGTTATTTTTCCAACGGAATAGTTTAAAGCTTCAGGAGAGTACCTTGAAGCGAACTCTCGTGGTAGGTTGGGATGTATTGGACTGCGTCCCAAAGGCATAAATTCTTCATTGAACCAGAAATAAGCTGCGGAATTTATAGAGCAACTCTAGTATTTAACTCAAAATCAACTAGGAAATGTTAACCCCTTCATTGGTCACATAGCTCAAGCCACTACTCCCATAGTACACTGGATTGCCGATAGATGGGAAATCGGCGTTCGTATCACGATCAGATTATTTTTATTAACACCACGCCTTTCTACCCGTTTGGGTTGTACACACATGTAGGTCTACTAGTCAAGCTAATGTGTTAGGAATAAAGTTGTATTTATAGGAAGTGTACCCACATTTACATGGAAGAAGATCAGAAAAACCACCCTCAATACACCCGACTAGGATTTGAACTCAAATCTCCTCTAGTCATCGGCAGTACAGTATATCGCGAGGATAACGCTTTAAACCACTCAACCACCAAATAAAATCCAGTCGGATTTACTGAGGGTGGTGTTTTCCTAAATGGTTTCACAATATCACTTAGCACAAATGTGGATACATTTATTCAAGCACTAAAACTTCCTCATCCCTAGCCCAATATTGTAAGTACGTGGAAAACCCGGATGGTTAGTAAGACGCAGTGCACATACAAATAACCTATTATATTAGATGAAACTTAAATAATTGTTTTTGCCAATTAAATGTTAAAGTTCTATTTTTTATATCACAGCATCTTACTACCCATCCAGGTTATATGCATATATGATGATAATTACTCTAATGTGGTCGAAACATCTTAGGTGTAATCTACCCACATTTGAATGGAAGGAGAGAGGGAAACCATCTAGTAAAAAACCAACCCCGATAGACCCAACAGGGATTCTAACCCCGATTTTCCCGTCATCAACAGTCCAATCTAACACAAGAGTGATGCCTTAGAACAAGGGTATTCAACCTTTTTGATATCGCGGGCCATGTGACTTAAAAAAAGGGCTTATTTAGAAAAAAAACTTCGGGCGAAAAATGCCAACTTTATATTTCTCATAAAGTAATTAACTATTTGTACATGTTTATGAACACAATTTGTTTTTTTGCTAAGTATTTTGCGGGAGATAAAATCAGTTGGAGGGCGGGTCCGGACCGCATGTTGCTACCGCTATCTTAGACCATCCGACCATTGGAGCGATTACAGTACAGTATCAGTGTTAATAAAGGCAGCATATTTCTCCCTCTATACATTAAATAAAGAACATTATCAAACACTTGTATCAACGGGCACGCGATACAAACGCGAAGTTCATTTATTCGGTTTGCCAAATACGGGGAGGTCCGGTTTCGAACCCAGGTCGGGTGTATTGAGGATAAGTTTACCACACGCTCCTTTCGCATAAATGAGGGTGTATTTCCTATAAATTGAGCCTTCCTCATCCCAAGTACATTAGTGAAACTAGTAAATATGCGTTTTTGCTTGATGGATGATAATACGCTGCTAATCCTTCAAAACCCATACATTATAAGTTGCATCAATGAAATTTAGCTTGCGATCATGAAAATTGTCTAATCTTTGCAAGCTACTACTTGGTTGCATTTGGAGACATAATTAATATGTGTCCCATTTGGTGACATGTGTGTCCTATTTTATAACATGTGTGTCATATTTGGCGACACGTATGTCCCATTTGTTGACATGTATGTCCCATTTTATTACATTTATGCCCCATCGGTGAAATTATGTCCCATTAGGTAACAATTGTGTCCCATTTGGCGACAGGTGTATCCCATTTGAAAACATGTATGTCCCATTTGGCGAAAGGTGTATCCCATTTGACATGACATGTTTGTGATCCCATTTTACATGTATTTCCATTGCGCATTGTGTTGGCATTGTGTCCCATTTGTGACATGTGTGTCCCATTTGACGACATGTGTGTCCATTTGTGACATGTATGTTCCCCGTTATGACATGTATGACGACTTATATGTCCCATTTAACGATCGAACGGTCGACGTGTTGTTAGTCCCAGTTTCGGTCAGATCAAACGAGATGATAGATTAAAAACGTTTAGTTTACTTACCGAACACAATTGTCTTCCCGGCGGACAATGGAAGATTAATCATCGCGCAATCAACCTGAAAAGTGATTGTGGCCGCGCGAACTAAAACAGAAGAGAAATTGGAAACAAGGAAAACACAGGAGGGAGGATGTGGGAGCTCCGACCATGTTTGTTTGCAACACCCGACTCTTAATGTGTTTTCAGTTCCAGAGTTATGGTCGAGATTCAATTAATATTACGGTAATTGTTTCGACTGTGTAGCGGGGAAGGATTAAAGTTAAGCGTTTCCCATTTTTACTTTTAAAAGGCTGTTGAGGTGTCTTTTAGAACAAACATGTGCTTTAATCTGATTAAATACTTTAAAGACATAATTTGTTTTAAATTACTTTACTAATGAAGTAAATAAAATATCTGAAATGTGATTGTTTTCATCCTCTACTCTTTCTTTCTTTGTTTTTAAAAAATAAAGAAAAAGATATAAATTTTAAACAGTTGTGGACGTATTCAATCACTTCCTGAAAGTAGTTTTTTATTTTTCAATAAATGTTTGGAATGCTATTAAAAATGGTTTCAAAACGTTTACTAGTTAGCCATGAAAATAATATGTCCAGTTTTGGGAAAATGTGTGCAACTAAAAAAAAGGGCCTTATAGTAGTGAAAATAATTTTAAGAATTACATTAAATGAAACATCCATTAATTGAAGCATTGCGAACAAATGAGTTATCGGTACGTTGTTGTATTAACACGCTCGCCTAAAAAACAAGCACAGAACAGAAACTGGGTCACGTGAAGAGCTCTAAACCTATCACAAGATTTCCGCCTCTTCGACGAGAGCTGTTCTGCTCAAAATCAACTCATCACTGCTTGATTCGCTATAATCAAAATTTGAAGAAACACATTAATAGAAAACGCGTGTATCGATATATTTGGTTACACCCCAACACAACATCCTCGTGACAATGACCTAAAATATATGTTTATAGAGTATAAAATAAAATAGGTTGATACCCATATGTTTCTAGTTTGCGTTGCAATGCATCATAGGTCAACATACAACGTGTGAATATTTGCTGGACAACTCAAGAAGATTTTGACCTCTTATTTTCGGCGAACCTTTGAATCAAGCTTTAAACTATTTGGTCGGTAAAAATTATAATTTGATAATAATTGATCATCTAAACTGGCTATTCGAATAAAATTACACCAATGGGTTAGAGATGAGTAAAGTAGAATTTAGAAAATGTACCCAAATTTCAGTGGGAGGGGGAGGTGATTGAGACACCATTAAGGGGGAGGGAGGACACCCTCAGTAAACCTGTAATCCAATTTTAGCCTTCCGTCAACGGCAATCTAGTCAAATGAGAGAGTGACCCTAGACCAGTGATCCCAAAAGGGTCACACTGGTGTACCATAATGGCGAACTAAGCGGAGCGCAAACTAGTTGGTAGCGGATGCGATGGCAATGGCGGGCACGGTGGCGATCAAGCGATGTATAAAGCATGTGCACACACAGACAGCAATCCAACAATCGTGCCCGCATACTTTGTTGCGTTCTAACGCACCGGCCCTTCCGCCTCGCGGTCGAACGCTGCAAGGACTCCATTACAATCACAACGAGTAGTGTTACTGAAAGATGTATTAAAATTGTGAAACCACATACACCAAAGAATACTTGGTAACTGGAAATTCTAATGGGGGTCAAAAAATTTAGGATTTGCAAAAGTGCCAGCCGATAAATCTCAAAGCCCAGAAGATTTAAGAAGTTGAAATTTTGATGGCAGTTAGCCCTAAACTAATAGGGTTTAGTAAAACTGGGCGACCAAAAATTCCCACGGAGGTCCTAAAATTCAGATTTTTTCAAAGGACCAAAATTAAAAATATTTCTAAGCCCAAAAGATTTAGTGAGCTGAAATGTTGCATACTGATAGCCCTTGTTTTTAAAGGGTGCAGGAATACATGGCGACTGAAAATACCAAAGGGCGGCGGAACCTCAAAATGGGAAGGGCGTAATCCCATTCCTCTGCACACGGAGAAGAGTGGGGATCGCAAGGTCGCTTCTGTGAGCGGAAGTAAATAGCTCCGGGTACCACCCTGGATAGGTGGTAGGCACGAGTCCCAGGTGCCGGTCATACCAGTGTATACTGGGGGTGATTAATTCTCAACTCCCCGGGTATCCGACCTGATCCGGATCATCCCACCCTTTGGGTTGGGGGTTGGAACTTTTTAGGCTCCGACCGAGAAACTGTCCTGGGCCATTAAGTCCAGTGGGTGCTGTGCAAGCCCGGCCGTCTGCCAACGTGCTAGCACATATCGGTGACCCCCTTCGGTGGTCGAATGGTCCAAGGCATCACTTTCACAATAGACTTGACTGCCGATGATGGGGATATCGGGGTTATAATCCCGGTCAGGCGTGGTGCATTTATTTTCCTAAATGGTTTTCCACTTTCCCTCCATGCAAATGTTAGTAAACTTACTCTAATTCAACCTTCCTCGTCGTTAGAACATTAGCGTGTGTTTTTTTTATCAGCGCGTCTTACTACCCGTTCGGGTTATACGCACTTACGCTAATGTGTAATGGTAGGGTGATTGTGAGATGAAATGGAGGACCTACAATTTAACGTGGAATCCGAACCACAGTGGAGGCCTGGCATTCCCTACATTCACAAGTTGTGATTAGTACAAGTCTTGTCAGAGGTGAAGGAAGGGTTTGGTAATCAGATAAATCTGTGCCGGGACCGAGGTTTGAACCCCGGACCCCCAGCTCTGCTCTGCATGCCTCGATACCTGCCAATGTGCGTTCTACTGAGGGGTGTGACCAATTCACAAGTACAGTTTAACTAATGCTGCTTACCCGGGCAACACTTCACGACACGTCACTTCATTTTAGAGATAATCAATCACATTTGCATGGAAGGAGCTAAAGAAACCATTTAGAGGAAACCACCCTCAGTAGACCCGACTCCAGCCCCCCGATCTTCCCCTCTTCAGAAATCCAGTCTGACACTAAGTGACGCCTTAGACCATTCGGCCACTGAAGCGTGTATTAGCGTAATTAATACATATACTTATGACCTGAACGGTTAGTAAGACGTGGTGCTAGACTTTTTTTAATGCAGTATTATCCTACGGTAGTTATGATGGTTACAATTTTCAAAATGATTTGAATATTAAATGACTCAAATAGCTACTGCATCATCTATAGTAATAAAATCATCTATAATAATAAAAGGAAGTGTTTGTCTGGTGTGTTTGTTGTTTGTTTGTTTGTTGGCTTGTGTGCGATGCCCATCCCAAATCTACGGCGCGCAGAGATATGAAAATTTCAACATAGGTGGACGGAAGGGGGTCCGAATGCATCTAGAAGCCGGATTATTACATTTTTAAATAACTTTTTTTAATTAGACTATTTTTAACAAATTTTTGAAGAAAATATCGTTAATATGATAATTAAATTTTCATGAAAAAATCGGGCCCCATGGGGGGGCGGGGGGGTCAGTGGGTCACGGGAAACACCGTGCGGGAATGCTAGTTGATAATATCTCTAATTATGTATTAAGGGCGACTCAATCAGTAAAACCTAAATGGCAGCCTGTAGTAAACAACACAAAATTTATTTAATACTTTAATAACTGTCAGAGATAATGCGATCAATTTGTATACGTACAGGAAAAGCGGCAGGTCATTGAGTAAATTTTGAATAGTGTCTGTATTCAATGTTTTAACTCGATTTAATCATTGAATCGTTTAAATCTAATTAGATTATTTTGTATGAACGTAATACTAATTTATTTTCGGTTTGGTTGAATTTATGTGGCAAAATAATGTAAGTCTTGCTGATAATATAAAATGATTCTATACTAAATAAAGTCTTAAGTAATGGTACGGAACTCCACACGAACTTTCTCGCTCTAATATTTAGAAATCGAGATATTTACACAAAATTCGTAATATAATATACACTACCAAACCCGAGAACAAATTGCGTTAGACATACGTAAAACATTTTTTATTCATGGTTTTAAATTTTTATAATTTTATTTTTAAGAATTAACGTCTTCATTTGTATATTTGGACCAATAAAAAATATCGATATTGGGTCCCCGAGGGCCAAGATTTCGTATTAAAATTTTGAATTCCGGTTACAATTTTGGTCATTTTACTAGGGGATGCACATCTTATGGCATTGCTATTAAATTTATCTTTAATAAATTTTGACCAATAAAATAGGTAATAATATACTATTGAATCTAAAATAAGAAAGATAAAATCGTTATAACCGATTTTGAGAAAATTAAATTTTTCTCTTTTCATCCTTTAGTAAACTGCTACTAATTTTAAGATATACAGACACACAGACACGGCGGGCAAGACATGCAACGCGAAAGGAAGAATATAGACCCGCGTTAGAGGTAGTGACTGGCAAACATAATGGGAAAAGACCATTGGGAAGACCTAGACGCAAGAAGAGGGGTATTGGGGTGAACTGGATAGGACTATCTCAAGATAGGGAAGGGTGTAATGAGATGGACTGGATAAAACTAGTTCAAAATAGGGATAGGGTGTAGTGAGGTAGAATAGATATAACTATCTCAAAATAGGGATAGGGTCTGATGAGGTGGACTGGGTATAACTAGCTAATTATAAGAATAGGGTTTAATGAGGTGGACTGGGTAAAACTAGCTCAAGATAAGAATAGAGTGTGATGAGGAGGACTGGTCGGAATTAGATCAATATAAGAATAGTGTGAGATGAGGTAGATTGGATAGAATTAGAACAATATAAGAATAGGGTGTAATGAGGTGGACTGGGTATAACTAGCTCATTATAAGAATAGGGTTTAATGAGGTGGACTGAGTATAACTAGCTCAAGATAAAAATAGGATGCAATGAGGTGGACTGTATGAAATTAGATCAATATAAAAATAGGGTGTAATGAGGTGGACATGGTAGAATCCGAAAAACTGTGAAAAAATATAGATACGGATTTTTCTCCAGTTTTTTGTGGTGCCTTCTCTCTAAATAACATAGGAGGGGGTATTCCATCATGTGAAGACGCCACCGAGCTCTCTCCGGCAGCATTGTTAGTCGTCAGAGCGAGTCTCTCGAGAATCAGTGCGTTTCGCCGCCCGTCAGAGAGACGACGCGAAGTGAGAGAAAATAGGTCACACCTAGCCAAACCGTGATGAGATGAAAACCGCATCGAAAATAGGGAGGAAGTGTGGATATATGGCCGAGGTTGGGAGGCGTTAATTAATTACGCGAGGCTGAGTTGGAGATAAGGGAAAGGAGAAAACTACTAATTTGACATGTAGATGTTAAAGGGAAGAAGGGGGTGGGCGGAGAGCGATAGAACCTATGTTGCTGAACATCCCTCCAGTGTTTCCAACTCAAATTACCGAAATCCAGCAAAAAGTGATCCAAAGGATATAATTTTTCGCTATTTAAAGCAAAGTAGATAATATTAATAAATAAAAACAACAAATAGGTTTTATGAGTCAAACTCTTATACTAAAGGGTTGTTCGCTGATGAATGGTTTTCGAACATTTTTAAAATTATCTAAGACAAGTGTCACGAGATATTGGGCATGATTCTCAGTATGTGAGATGCGCCATTTTGTTTGTGATGTTAAACCGTGTCTTGGATACGAATTTTGATCAACCCGCTTCGAACAAACACATGGTCTAAGGCGCCACTCTCACGATAAGCTAAACTGCCTTTGATGGGGAGATCGGGGTTCAAGCCATGACGGGTGTACTGAGGGTCATTTATCATATATGGTTTTCCACTCTTTCTCTCTCTCTCTCTCTCACTCACTCTCCACGAAAAATGCGGGTTCACTTCCTCTAAATTCAAATCTCCTAATCCCTAACCCATTAGCGTAATTAGTACATAGAAATATAACCCGAACGAGTAGTAGTAGTAGGATGTGGTGTTAACAAAAAAATTAATCAAAAACATTAGAACCGATTTTGAGAAAATAGCGTATTTTTCTTTTTGGTTCAAGTAAACTACTCTTAAATTTAGGTTTGGATATATAATTACAAAAACTCCTCTGAGAATCTTACTAAAATTCTTAAATACCAAGTTCTACCCCGATCGGTAAAATAATAATAATAATATTTAGCACCGCGTCTTACTACCCGTTCGGGTTATACGCTCTAAGTACTAATTGCGGTAATAGATTAGGAATTGGAAAGGTTGAGTTAGAGGAAGTGAACCCGCATTTGCGTGGAGGAAGAGTGGAAAACCATTTAGGAAAAACCACCCCAGTTCACCCGACCGAGATTCGAACCTCGATCTCCCCGTCCTCAGCAGTCGAGCTCAACACGACTAGCGCGTTAGCCAACTACGCCACCGAGGCGGGTATCGGTAAAATGATTTCGGCTTTGGGTAGAGATACAAACACACACATGGCATTGCGAAAATAGCATTTCAGATTCGGGGGGGGGGGGGGAGGGGGGCAGTTAATGAAACGTTGATATCGATAAAAATCTATTTTTTTATCACAATAATTTCTTTCTCCAAAGGATCGCGAGAAAATACTAAAAAAAAACGGAACCGCTTTTTTTATATATATATAATAAAAAATACATTATATTTTGTGTGCAAAATGGGAAGCCCCGCCCTTTTGGTTTGTGATTTTGATGGTATAACCACCGCAACGCCAGGCGTCATCATGCGCAAGTTGCTAGTGAAAGTTTTGCAGAACTCCTCGCTAACTTCTTAAGTCCAAACACAATTCACACTATCAGAAAAATCAAGGCGCCTTTTTAAGTACTAATTTCACTGTTTCCTTGTAGAAACACGATTATTTAAACTATGCCACAATAGTTCAGAAGAGGACACGCTCAATTTTCAGGACACTTTTTGAGAGAGAGAAAGAGAGAGAAAGGGAGGGAGAGAATGTCGTCAGCATCTATATCATTATTATTATTATTAGCACCGCGTCTTACTACCCGTTCGAGCATCTATATCAATGTTTCTTAAGCTGTGGTAAGCGTACCACTGAGTTTTATAGATAAAAGCACTAATGACACATTTGTGTCGAGGCGCCAATCAACGCCATAGATTAAATAATTAAAATAGCCCTTCTTTCGGGTTACACACATAAGTACTAATTATGCACCGCACAGACTTTCTCTTTTATCTTAATATAGAGGCATTTAATAAAAACTCGTAAGGTTTGTGAAACGAGATCATAAACATTGTTGCAAAAACACTCCACCAAAGAGCATAAATAAAATAATATACATCTTTATAGAAACATATTTGTCCACCAGAGAAAATGACAATCAATTTCAACTGTCAAAAATCTGCAAAATATATATATATATAGCTCAGAAACTATAAAAATATATTTCGTAAAAATATATCTCAAATAAAATTTTTTAATTTTGATTAGTTGTTTTGTTATTTTGTATCTTAAATAGTGACGAAGATAACAATAGGAAATCTCTATTTATGTAAAGTACCCTAATTTTATTTTCATGGCAAAATTAAACTTGTCCTTTTTTTTTTAGTAATGTTAAACAATATCTAGCTACCCAATTTTATTAAAATTGTTAGAGTGGATTTGGAGAAAATCGATTTTTTTTTCCTTTTTGTCTTTCATATACCCTTAATTTTAGGGTTAGATATCTAATTCCAAAAACCCTCGGGGGATTCCTATGAAAGCCCTAGTGCTAAGTTTCAGGCCCAGTGGTAAAATGGTTTAGGATCTAAGCCAAGAAAGAGAAAGACAAACAAACGGTATCACGAAAACAATTTTTTTGTTTCAGGGGCTCATGAAACGTTGACATTTATCAAAACATCAAGTTCGATTTTTTTGACAATCTCAATAATTCTCCTTCCGAGGGGTCAAGTGAAAGTAAAAAATGTCACTAGACATTCACATTTGTACAAGTTATTTTTCCAGTGTTAAATGTTTAAGGTAATGTTTGTGACACTGTAAATATGCTATTAACAAATGTACAACCCTCTCATGTTAGAATTACATATATAGGCAATACATTTTGTTAATATATATGCGAAAAGAATCTCTCTTTGGTTTTAGTTTTCATGTTTTAAATAGCCCCCTTTTAAAAAAAATGACTGACATTTCCCTTTTTTTACTGACATCAAAATTTATTATTTTTGTAAAATATTAATGAAAATAGCATGCTCGATGCTTTTGTCTCACTTAACCAAATTACTCGAAAGCACCAACAAAAGTATTTTAGTTGCGTTTACAAAGAGATTTAATGACCATAAAAAAAGCTCATAACCAAGTAAATACTTTTCCATGAGATTACGCTCAAATTACTCAAAGTTCTTCAAAAATGTGAAAAAAATTATAATAATAAGCTAATGGAAAAGTTTAAAAGGAAAAAAAACACTGTTTCAAACACTTTTTTATGCTCGTTACTATATAAAAAAAATTAGTACCGAATCTTACTATCTATTCGGGTTATTTATACGCTTACTTACTAATTACACTAATGGTTTAGGGATTAAGAAGGTTTTAATAGAGAGGAAGTGCACCCACATTTGCTTGGAAGGCGAGCGGAAAACAATTTAGGGAAAACCAATCTCAGTGAACCCGACCGGAATCGAACCCCGAACTCCCCGTTATCGGCACTCTAGTCTAGCGTGTTAGACCATGCGACATCCGAAGCGGTGATTGCTTACAAAGTAAGTGCTTTCGTATAATTAGTTCACTGATTATTATTATTAATAATAATATTTTAAGCAACGTCATGTAAGAAGATGTTTGCTGACGTAATTTTTAATTTATAGTTCATGTTGAATGTGGTAAGACCCGTTTCGGTGATCGAGTGGTCTAAGACGTCATCCCCGCGATATATTATGAAGAGATCGGGGTTGAAAAAAAAACCATTATTGGGTTTATTACCCTTATTGTGAGGAGTACAACCGGTTATGATAGAAGAAGGAAATGTAGAACAAAAATTAGGAAATATAAACTAGAAATTAAAATAATATTATTTTTTAACTCGAGTCAAGTTTTCGGATGTTGCCCACATTGCTCTACAGAGGCGATATTTTATATTAACAGAGATAATACAACTACATTGAAAACATTTTTATATATTCAGTAGATAAAGAAACACTTCCAAAAGAAACCAGCCTTGCAAACAATAGTCTAAGAGGAAAACTAGCTCAAGAACAACCCGCATAACTCAAAATGAGGTGAGACCCTCTTTCCCGCCATAACGATCAAAGAAGGAAAGGAAAACTTGAGAAAAATAAAGCTAAAACATAAGTAAAAAAAAGTTGGAAGAGTTTCAAATGTTTTCTAGAGGTCAGGTGTGCGTAGGCCTGAAATATTATTCCCACCAAACGCATTAGAAGAGGGTGCTTTTTTTTTCTCTCTTTTTCTTTCAACCTTCGTTACCGATAAAATATGGTGAAAGTAAGATTTTTTCTTGCATTTTTTTTTTTTTAAATTTTCATTTCAAACGACGGATGTCCTGTAAGGCATCCTTTCATATTGACGTAAATATTGAGATAAATATTTATTAGGCTTGATGTTTTTGTCAATTACCGATAACACCCCCACGAAAAGGTGGATAGAGGGACAAAGGCGCCCCCCAAATCGGTGGCCATATGGTTTAACGCGTCACACTCGTGTTGGACTGGATTGTCGGTGACGGGGAGATCTGGGTTCATATCCCAGTCGGGTGTACTGAGGGCATGTTTTTCCTAAATGGTTTCTAACACTAGCTCCGAGCAAATGAGGGTACATTTCCTATAAATACCCCATTTATCATTCCTGCCTCATTGTTAGAATAGGCGAATATAACGGACGGGCAGAAAGGCACAAGGACACTCGAGGGAAAAAAAACGACCGTTAATATTTTGACGTTTCGGTATATATGTGTGTGTGTGTATATATATATATATATATATATATATATATATATATATATATATATATATATATATATATTAGTTATATGTATTTAGCTGTATACTAATACTATTTCCTTCAGAGTAAAAATAGAACCGTGGAGAAAGTAAATATAATATTTATATATTAAGAAAAAGTAGTATAAAATTAATAAAAAATCATATGGAACCCCGTTTCTATGGTCGAATGGTTAAGGCGTCAAACTTTAAATAGATTGAAATACCGATGACGAGTAGAACGGAGTTTGAATTCCGGTCGAATGTACTGAAGGTGGGTTTTTTCCTGAAAAGATTTTCACTCTCCACCCATGCAATTAAGGATACACATAATCGATATTCAACCTCAGTTATCCTTAAAACAGCGTGGCATACACATGCGTACAATCCAAACGGGTAGTGAGACACGGTAATAAAAAAATACAAAAAAAAAATAACAAAAAGTATATTTTTTTATGTAGGGTCCATACTAAGTGGGCTGTAATATTTACTTAAAAAATAATTATCTAAATACTTATATAGCTATTAAAAACAGTTTTTTTTAAAATCTCAAGCCTCCTTTATTTGCAAAAATTCCCTGTATATGATGATGATGATGATGATTATGATTATTATTATTATTATTATTATTAGCACCGCGTCTTACTACCCATTCGGGTTAAACGCACTTACGCTAATGTGTAATGGTAGTGTGATTGTGAGATGAAATGAAGGACCTACAGTTTAACGTGGAATCCGAACCACGGTGGAGGCCTGGCATTCCCCACATTCACAAGATGTCTTGTCAGAGGTGTAGGAAGGGTTTGGAAATCAGATAAATCTGTGCCGGGACCGAGGATTGAACCCCGGCCGCCAGCACAGAAGTCTGACACCTTACCCCTAGACCACCAGGTCACCCGATGATGATGATGAGGTTGATTGTATAGTAATTAATTTGTGCTATTATTTAAAGTACTGAAGGTAGTTTTTCCTAAATGGTTTTTCATTCCCCACCAGGCAAACTTGAGTACATTATATCTAAAGCCTTATCTCCTTCATCCCATCCCACTTATTGTAAATAAATGGCTATCCAGAAGGTTAGACAAACGTGATACACCAAATATAAACCCCACGAAAAACTAATGTTTTATCAAAACAAAGCATAACCAACGTTTAATTTAACCCATTATTTGGTTGTTTTTTTTATCCATATCGAGAAGAAGGAAAAATAATTCTACATATAGTTTGTCATCCTTCCAAAATATGAATTTGTGAATATTGCGTTAAATGGACCAGACATTATTTTGATGCCGTAAAAAATATATAAGCGTGAAAAAGTTTTACAATAAAATAGTACACGTCCATCACAGATCATATCGTTACAGTTTCCATCTTTTATCGATAACTCGAAACGATTATGTCTATTGAGCGAGAGCAGTAAATCTTATAAAATACGTGACGCAGTGAAGAGAAACTAAAGCGATACAGGCTAGTAGGATGGCATCTCGCCAAATAGTTTTGTGGCTTTTAAAATACAATGTCTTGAGGCGATAGAATAGTCGAGCAGAAATTTGTAAACGCCAGTAAAAAGGTAGACCTATAACGTTAATGGGTAAAGCTGTCCAGCAGTAGGAGAACAAAGAGGGGAGTAGTAAAATGCAAATATTATTATTATTATTATTATTATTATTATTATTATTAGCACCGCGTCTTACTACCCGTTCGGGTTATACGCACTTACGCTAATGTGTAATGGTAAGGTGATTGTGAAATGAAATGAAGGACCTACAGTTTAACGTGGAATCCGAACCACGGTGGCGACCTGGCATTCCACACATTCACAAGATGTCTTGTCAGAGGTGTAAGAAGGGTTTGGAAATCAGATAAATCTGTGCCGGGACCGAGGATTGAACCCCGGCCGCCAGCACAGAAGTCTGACACCTTACCCCTAGACCACCAGGTCACCTAAAATGCAAATGAAAATACAATGTGTTGGGATCCACTTTTATTAATTGCATCATTTGATTCACAAATATCCAGCAGTATAGTTACAGGTGCATATAATATCGTTTATATAAGTTAAACTATTTTTTTTAGTTTGACAAAATATAACAGGGTAGGTACAAAACATATTTTACAAAATTCCCTGACTTTTACAGGCAACATTTTTCAATTTTCCCTGAATACTTTTTTCCAGTTTTAATGGTGGATGATTACATTTGTTTTGTTTATTATTGATCACCTATTAAAAAAAGTTTGTATCTATTAAACATAAAAAGTTTTATCGGTTATTTTAAAAACTAAAATGTTATTTTATTTAGGTATTATTAACGTTTGTTTTAGTGTTTGGTTGCGAAATTAATGGGATATTTTAGACATATTTTTAATTCATTGACTTTTCCTTATTTTTAGTTAAATTCCCTGACATTTCCGGTTTTCCCGTCATCCAAAAATTCCCTGAATTTTCCAGGTTTTCTCTGTTTTCCCTCTCTGTAGCCACCATGTATAACTATTTTCTTAGAAGATTCTTCTTAATTTATTTAAAATTTAACCTTTAATATTTTTTATATTTTACTAATAAGTAACCCAGTTAAAAAATATTTTTGCTTTGTCAGTATTCTTATTATTATTAACAAACTAACTACAAGTGTCCGGCGTTACCTAAGTCAAGTTTTGGCCACCTCAATGAGCGAGAAAGTATCAATCGTTGTCAGGCCACACGGCTCAAAATATAATGGTGTCGTTTTAAAGAACTACTTCTCTATTCTGTCTAAACTTATACTTACTTTCACCCTTCACCTACAGCCACACTTTGTCATGACAATAAGAAAGAGAGGAAATAAAACTACGAAATTTCTTAAATTTCTTATCTCAAAGTAAAGGGAACTCTAGTTCCTAGTTTTCAAATATCTAAAAAAAAATTGCTTTGAGCCTATACGAAAATTACTGTATTTGTTAAATGAAAGCTAAATCTAAAGCCCTTTTTCATAAAGCATAGTTTCATAGCTCCGCAAATATGCTTAAAAAGTCGTTGAAAATGAGCTAATGAAATATTTATACACATTTTCTTTTGTTAATAAAACTCAAACTAGTAAATCCTTGCAAAACTTTCGCACATTCAACTTTCCCCTCCCTCCCAAAAAAAGATGTAGTCTTTTGTTGGGTTGTTGAAATTAAATATTGTGTGAAGTGTAGGCCTATAGCTACACGAAATAGCAAAGAGAGTTTATTTTCGGTAATTGATACAAAAATATTGTTAGATTTTTCTTTTAACTTTAATTCTAAACAAACAATGTGTTTTAACGTAAACTAAGTATGCTGTCAGAAGTCGATAAAAAAAATCATATTGACTGATACCTTATTCATCGCAGTAGGCTTTGTATTAGTTGAGAAAAAGGGATGTTGATAACAGAAATAATATATATGATAATGGCGTTGTTAAGGAAAAAGAGCGTGTTGGAATTTTTCAACTCTATTTTGAAATAACGCATCATATAAATAAATACTGCGTTAGAGATGAACATCTGCGCAGCAATTTTTCGCTTACCGAAGCGGCCCCCCTTGGTGGTCTTGTGAAATTCCTTAGAATTATAGTTGAAATTTCTCCTTGGTGATAAATTTCGTTAAAAAACGAATCGCTGGTATATATACGGCACATACGGACAGGAGCGTTACTAGCTCTTAATTGTCCACTTTGTTGGCCGCTTGATTAATAGACTAGACTGCCGATTACGAGGAGATTGAGATTTTAATCAGCATCGAATGTACTGAGGGTGGACTTTTCAAAGGTTTTCCGTTCACCTCCACGCAAATTTGGGTACACGTCCTCTAGTTTTCAACCTTACTCATCCCTAGCTTATTAGCATAATTAGTACTTAGGCGTATAGTCTAAACGGCTAGAAAGACGCGGTGCTAAAAAATTAGTTAATAAGGATGGGGGTGAAACAAAAAAAAAATATGTTCACTTTAATTTAGAAAATAAATGAATACAACTAATATTCAACGGAATTAACTCTATGATTCATTTAAAAGTCACCGTAATAATTTAAGCATTGTTTCAAACGTGTATTCTCAATCCTTTAAATAAAGCAATTCGCTTGTTTTTTTTTTACAGTGAGGTTTCATTTGAACATATTATTATTGGGGGGCGGAGGGGGGGGGGGTCCTCCCCACGAACCTTTCAATAATGATACCCGTACATATTGATAGTGAACAATATTGGATATAATTTTAACATGCCAAACCTGTAATTACTGGATTTAAAAGATTTTTTATTTAAAAAACCTATTTGCATACAAATCAATTTTTTTTTTTAGTGAGCATCTTCGAGATGATTCACTCATGCGTAGCTATTAAAATGTAGGATTAATTTTTTGGTAAAACTTAAAAAGGTTTTATAGACATAAAAGTTGTTTATTCTTCCATCTAGTTCCAACAAATGACAAAAAAACCGCACGAGTTAAATTACTACCCGGGCCGGTTGATGAAGAGTGAAGCTGGAATATTGACAGGTCAAGGACGATTTCTTCAGCGAGTAATCATAAAATGCGATTGGACAGTGAGTGAAATGTAGGAGGGAAGGGGGACTACACTGAAATATATGTCACAATAGATTTAGTTTACGGCGACAAAAAGTAATATATTTATTTGATAAAATTAGTAAAAGCTAGCACTAATTAATTTAGCAGACAACTATAAAGAACTTACTTTTTTTTTTAATGAATATACGTCGAGGAGCAATTATTATTTTAATAAATCAATGTCATACTGTACGTACGTTATTTATGAATTCCACTTAAACATAATTTAGGAGTACTGTCTATTGTATTTACATTTTAAAACTTTTAAAATTGATGTATAGAAAATTCAATCAATTAAATTAATTTAAGTACATGTGATTATTTTAGAAGTATTGAATTAAAAGTACTATTAAGAGTACTATCTAATGTATTTACATTTTAAAACTTTTAAAATTAATTTATAATAATTTTAAACAATTATATTAATTTAGATGTAGGTGGAATATTTTTAACACTTACTACCCGTTAGGGTTATACACCTATGTACCAATTATACTAATGTTTTAGGGATTGGGGTGGTTGAATTAGGATAGGTTTTCCCACGTTTGCGTGGAGGTAAAGTGTAAAATCATTTATGGAAAACACCCTCGGTACACCCAACCGGGATCGAAGTCCGATCTCCCCGTCAAGGAAAGTCTAGTCTATTGCAATAATAGCGCCCTATACCGTGCGAACAGCGAAGCGAATGAAGAGCAATAGTTTTTTTATATAGTTCGAGTGTTCCAGCCTACAGAACCTTTAACATACCAAGGTTAGGGCGATTAGAGGTCTAAATGACGATGGTTTGATGACGCAGTACTAAAAGGAAAATTTCAATAATTCAAGAGTGTACGAACATTATTTTAAAGTATTTTCCCCCCAACCCTTCAATTAATTCGCCAATTTGGGAAGCTATTTTTCTCAACGGTGTTTAAAAATATTAAATAATATAAAAATGTTTACTTTATAGTGATATTATAATTTATACTATACATAGGTAAGACCATATGATAAGTTTATTCTAATCGAAATTGGTTAAATTTTTAGGCGTCAAGCTTGACTTAAATCGGACGAAATAAAATGTTGGGGCGTCTCTCTTTTGCCGAAACTGTAGCTTAAAATTAGTGGAAAAAATTAAAGCGTGCCTCTAGTTTTGTCAAAAAAATTACCATCAGTTTCAAAGTTTTAAGGTAGACACAAAAACCAACATTAATTGCATACGGGCTAAATTACTTATGAGTTATAAGAGGAAAAAAACTATTGAAAAATCTATACGGAACAAAAGCAAACAAAGTTTGTAAAAAATATATGTTTTCCCTTCTTTATTTTCGTTAAAAAATAAATGATACGGTGCCCCCAACAAAGACTTTATATATTTATTCTTAAATTGAGACATTTACTAAAAACTCATAAAATATGTGAAACTAAATAATACATACTGTTACACCAAAAAGCATAAATGTACTAATATACACTGTTACAGAAACAATGATAAAAGAGAAGCCTCTCTGTTCATCAAATAGCATAACAATCAATTTCATTTTTCTAAGTTTTATATATATATATACACTCTTTTCTTATAGCTCAGAAACTATAGGTTTTATAAAAAGATATTCAATATTAAAATATTTTTAACTCTAACAGTTCAACCACTTTACAATGAAAAGATATTTCGTATCTCAAATAGTGGCTGATATATGATGAAAATTGGAAATGTCTGCCTCAAAGTGATTTTCATGCGAAAATAAGAATTGCCCTTTTTTTTGTGTAATGTTAAACAATGCCTAGGTACAAAATTTAATAAAAATCGCTAGAGTATATTTTGAGAAAAATTAGTTTCTCTCTTTGTGCCCTTCAGTTAACTACCCTTAATTTTACGATTATATAAACATTATCTGATTCCAAAAAACCCTCGGGGCGTCCTTATGAAAACCCTATATATGAAGATTTTTTTAACCCGATCGGTAAAATTATTTCGGCTCTAGTCGGAGATACAAACAAATAGACGGCATCGTAAACCAGCCCTGTGGTATAGTGGTAAGTGCACCTGGCTACAGACCTAGGAGTCCCGGGTTCAATTGCTGGCTTGATATTCTACCCGAAAAGGGGATTATCCTAAAGGTCAGCAGGGTTTGGTTAGTTAGGCTTATGTTAGAGATCACTCCTGGATCCACAACTTCATTATCACTATGATCACATCAACTCATCGCAGGTACGACATGTAGACAGCTTCCATTGGTGTACTTCTGAGCAACGTTTAGTGTCACAAGAGCTGCTAAAAGCCTAAACACACAGGCGTCCGAACTAGATATATCTATACCGGTCAAAGATGCCATACGGAAAAAAAAAACATAGTAAAAACAACTTTTTCAGTTTCAGGGATTCATGAAACGTCGACATTTATCAAAATCTCGAGTTCGATATTTATTACGATCCCAATACTTTTTCTCTTCTAAGGGTCGAGAGAAAGTAAAAATATAGCATGTGCTTAAAAGGTTGAGGCCACTCACTCATAAAACATTTAGAGGTTGATCGAACGTTTTAAGTTGCTAATGCAAGTTTTCCTCTTTACTTCCAGAAAGAACAGCTCGTCTTCGCTGTTGGCAAACATTTAATAAAATCATAAAAAACAACCGCCCTCGTTGAAATTAAAATTGTCATGAAATATTTCTTTAAAAGGAGCAAAAAAAAAAGGAAGCGAGATTGCATTACTTTTTTGTTTAATCAAAATATATCTATTATTGTTATTATTATTATTGTTAGCACTGCGTCTTAGTACCCGTTCGTGTTATACGCACTTACGCAAATGTGTAATGGTAGGGTGATTGTGAGATGAATTGGAGGACCTACAGTTTAACGTGGAATCCGAACCACGGTGGAGGCCTGGCATTCCCCACATTCACAAGATGTATTGTCAGAGGTGAAAGAGGGTTTGGCAATCAGATAAATCTGTGCCGGGACCGAGGATTGAACCCCAGACCCCAGCACAGAAGTCTGACACCTTACACCTAGACCACCAGGTCACCCATAATATATCTAGATACAGGAATAATTGTCCGTACGAATAGTAGGCTATGGAGGATCTGGTTTCGATACCTAACTTGGTAGAATGAGCTGTATTTTCAACCAAAATGAGATTACAGTAAAGAACCTTATATGTCAGTTTATTTTTTTAATCGCCGCGTCTTTTTACCTGTTCAGGTTGTACACATTATGGTAATTACTCTAATGGGGTTGGGATATGGACGAAAACATTTTAGAGATAATCTACTATCATTTGCGTGGAAGGAGAATGATAAACCATTTAGGGAAAACCAACCTCAGTAGATCCAACCGGGATTTGAGCCCCGACCTCATCATCATCATCATCAAGCCAGTCCAACACAAGAGTGACGTCTTAGACCATGTGGTCACCGAAGCGAGTTCTGACAGTTATAAAAGTTACTAAATATATTTTAACGTGTTCATAGAACGAGTCATCTGCAGTTGTCACTTTTGATAGAAATGGTCAATACCTATAAGACCCGCTTCAATGACCGCATGGACTAAGGTGTTACTCTCGCAATGTAATAAATTGTTGATGATAAGGATATCGGAGTCCAATCCGAGTCGGGTGTGCTGAAAGTGATTTTTCATAAATCGTTTTCCACTCACCCTCCACACAAGTGCGGGTACACTTTCTCAAACTTCAACTTTCCTAATCCTCAACACATTAGAGTAATTAGTACATGGGCGTATAGCCCAAACGGGTAGTAAGACCCAGTGTTAAAAAACTGTAATATGACAATAAAATATTTTTTAAATCATCCATTTTGGCCGCAATAAAAGTTTGCCTTTTCTAATAGGCCCTTCTGTAACGTTGATTGACATCAACATTACAAGAATGAAGGATATACTGGCGAATGAACACTATTTCAACAACACCGAAGAATAATCAATATTGTACTCACCAAGAAGTGCCCCGTTTCTCGGCTAGTGTGTCTCGACTCTCGTTAAACAACATCCCTATTCGCGAGCACTTTTTCTGCACAGAGTGTAAAAAAAAGACTAAACGAGTGAAAGGTGTGGCACATTGAGCGTGAGGTCGCCCGTTGCATCATGGGAATAACCTCGTGATAGACACGTGATGTTCTAGCCGCGCCCCTCCAATGATCTAGTTGTTTCCTTTGGTGACTTACGACCCGTTCCCTCTGTTCCGTGTGATTGTTCTTTGATGTTCTTTTGTTTCCCCTATGTTCCCCTCCCCTCAGAGAATAACGCTTTATATACGGGTTCTGTTTGTGTTGTAAACTCACTTCTTGAATCAACCGTGTCGCTAGACACTTGCTCTAGGATGGGATTTTTTCCCAAGGTATATACAAAATTAATTGTGGGCTTACTTTCTGTTATTTTGGGTTAAATCACTATTTTTTGTAAACATGATGAATTACGTAGCCCAACGTGTCGTAATATATTTTATTACAGGTTAAATGTATTATTGGGAGTTTTTGCCCTTCCGGCGTGGTAAATAATGGTTAAAACCATGAGGGACATTATCTCTTTGTATTTTTTTGATCTTACATCTTTTAAGGCGTAATGCCTGGATAATATGGGAAATGTTTATAGCCCTTAAGGCTAAATATTGTTAGTACTTATTTTTTATGGCTAAGTCCATGATTTACTATCTCCTTTTAAAAGATAGATTTTGGTTGCCATAAATAGTCGTGTTTTTAAATTGAATTTTCTAAGTCATATGATTCAATCCGATTTTGAAACGCGGATTGTTGGCCTGTGGCAGCTAGTTATTGTTGTCATTATACTGAGGGTTGCCGCGGAGACCCATAGTGAAGTTATATATTAATCTTGGAAATAATTGTTAGGACAATTGTTGTTATGGCAACGGTACAACAGTATTATCATGAAGATAACCTTGTTCTTCATATATCTATATAAATATATATATTTTTATTTATTGTTACCTATATTCATATATATATATATATATCGTTATATTTTTCAAATAAATATTTATTTACTTCACTTGCGATCTTTAATTTACTATTGCAGGTAAAAAAGTCATTGTCTTTACTCTAAGGATTCTCGCCTCTTTTCCCCCCTTGACTGATAGTACAAAATAACGGGTGATGGTTGGGAAGGCTTCATGACAGCAAATTGTTGTATAGGTCAGACTGAAGACCTGTTCGCATTTATGTGGTCCTACTGCTCTTCTGCAATTAATCATTTGCTATTTTTTTAAGGCCCCCTTTAGTTTATGTATATGTGCGCCTGTCCTTGTCCATTAGAGGAGAAGGAGGGCGGTACACTTCCTAAGAAAATTGTATCTAGACATACGTCCGTGCATATTTCCTAGTTTATTCCCTTAAGTTTTTTTAACAAGGTTAAGTAGTTTTGTCTGATAACCACTAAGTAGATGGTAAAGATTTTTTTTTAAACTAGTTTCAATTTAATTTGATCCAGGTCGGTGGGCGAACGAAAAAGGGTTGTAAATCCCGACAAGAGGTATTTTCAGTGTGTTCGGCCAAACTATATTTTTAAATTCCCCGACTTTTCCAGTCACTATATTATCAACATTATTTTATTAATATCGCAACTTGATGTAATAATAATAATAATAATAATAATTTTAGGCACACACACATTCTGAGATTGTGTCACTTTATTAAGGGGTTAAAGGGTTTCAACCTAAAGCGGTTATTGGGTAATGTGATCTAAATTAGATTTCATTCAAATCGTCTTGCACAAAATACAGTTCAGAATGGTGAGACACATTTTTTATTAGTTTATTCTTCTCATAACGTATTTAAATTTTCACACATGCGCATAACCATGACTCAATTTTGTCTAAAGACGCGCGCGGTAGAAGGGTGGGAAAACTACACAAAAATCGCATGTTAACCATGAGAATTTAGATATTTTTTTTTTTTGTGAATATGTGAAAATTTCTTAAATTTGATGAACTTCCCTGACTTTTTTTCTTTTTTGCGAGTTGCTGGACACCCTGTGTGAAGAGATTTTTTTCCCTAAACAATTTGACACTCTCCCTCAACGCAGATGCGGATGAATAAATTTATTCTAAGCTCCAACTTTTTCATCACTACATTAGAGGTGTAAATAAGTTGATAAACCCGTCGAGTGGTGTGAAACGCGGAGAATTTTTTTTTTATAGCACCGCGTCTTACTACCCGTTCGGGTTATACGCCTATGTACTAATTACACTAATGTTTTAGGGATTAGTAAGGTTTAATTTAGATAAAATGCACCCGCATTTGCGTGCTGATAGATTGGGGAAAAAATTGAGGAAAAACCACCCTCAGTGCACCCGAACGGAATCGTAACCCCGATCTCTGTCTTTGGAAGTCTACTCTAACACGAGAGTAGCGCGTTAGACAACGCGGCCACCGAAGCGGGTTGGAGCATAACAATATTTTTTTTCAGACGAAGTTTTCAGTTTTATTTTATACTTTGTAACAACTTAAAATTTAGTTCAAGTTAAAAGCTATAGATAATAATGTGTTACTTCTTCTTTAATATCCGATTTCAAAGAAGTAAATTTCAGATATTTAACGAATAATTGTAAATAATAAAATATTGGCGTTTTTTTCTTACTAAGTAAACCATCCGTTATACCTCCCTTTAAATTCGCTAATGAGGTAAGGATGGGGCAGGTATAATTTAAAGTAAGTGTGCACACATTTGTATGGTGGTAGAGTGAGAAACATCAATAAGCCAGACCGGGGTTCAAACTACAGCTTCTACGTCACCAGAAAACCGGACCAGACGAGCTTGACGTTCAATCCGTGTGTTCACCGATGCGGGTATTATTTATTTTGCCAGATTTAAGTGTAACTTTAATTGTACACTGCAACTATACCAAATGATATTTCCCCTCTAACTAAAGCTGAATCCTACAAATGTGATTAAAAAATCCCATTTAAAAACAGATGTTATTTTCTTTGGTCACAAAAGGCTAGTGTTGTATGAGGGATGTATATAAAGCCGATATTGATAATCGAACGCTAGACAATCCCCTATTCGATCCAAACTGCTTGTTATTCGTATAGCGGGTGATTAGCTGATTGCCGAGATAAGACTGTAAATACGGCCCCGAGTTTCATATTTGATACTTCAGGCAACACTTATTGTTTAGACTCAGCGAACACGCCATTTGTGTTTTACTTGATACAAAAACACAACAACAAAAGAGTGGATTGAAATAAATCAGTGGTAAGGTCAGGGCTATATCTACGAAAACAGAGGAATCGGTTGGGCCTAGTCCCAAACTTTAAAGCCTGAGGCCACAATACCCACAAGGGGGGATTGTGGCCAGTGGCGTGTGTCGGGGAAATAAATAAGTTCACCAATGTAGTGTAAACCGTGGGATATCTTGCTTGCAACTAGACCGACTCAGCGACGCGGTAACAGTCCACCGAAGCGTTTGGTGAATAATCGTGAGTGGGTGACAGAGAGAGAGAGAGAGGGTCGATTGATGAAGGAGTGGGAAGACTGTCACACAGTTGGGTGATAACGCTTCACGGGCAGGGCTAAGGGCACAGTCAAGGTATTACACCAGATACTCAAGACTCACGAATGTTTCGCTGAACTTCTTGAGTCAGGCTCAGTCCGTGGGCACTGGAGAGTTCTAATTGTAGTTCTCAGTGATAACAGCATTTCCGAGTGAAACAACTTAATATCAGGGTTCAAGTCTCGGTACGTTTTTATTGCGGACCATTTTTCCTAAATGCTTTTACACTGTCTCTCTACGCTAATGCGGGTACTCTTCCACTAAATGTAACCTTACTCGTCCTTAACACAATAGAGTATTAAGTACTTATGCGTATAGAGTGAACGGGTAGTAAGACGCAGTGGGAGGAGGGGTTACATCAAAGCTGTGAAGATAATTTTCTAACACCTTGTAGTTTAATATTATATTGCTGTGCATTGTAAATACAGTTCTACCACGAGAGTTTACAGTAGCACTATCATAATGAATAGACTAGATGATATGGCGTACTTATTACCTTTTAGGTTGACCTGGTGGTCTATGGGTAAGGTGTCAGACTTCTGTGCTGGCGGCCGGAGTTCAATCCTCGGTCCTGGCACAGATTTATCTGATTTCCAAACCCTTCCTACACCTCTGACAGGACATCTTGTGAATGTGTGGAATTCCAGGCCGCCACCGTGGTTCGGATTCCACGTTAAACTGTAGGTCCTTCATTTCATCTCACAATCACCCTACCATTACACATTAGCGTAAGTGCGTATAACCCGAACGGGTAGTAAGACGCGGTGCTAATAATAATAATAATAATAATACCTTTTAGGTTGACGTTTCGCATTTCGCATGTCAGATAAGATATTCTGTAGTACAAATTAATTTAAAATAAAATATATGTCTGGGCGGTACGAGAAATTCTCGCAGTGGTCACTATGCCGGTAGTATTCAACCTTTTTTGCTCGCGTACCGTCAGATATAATTTATTTTAAGCTTTGTAGCCCCAAAGCTGTTGTTGGCGGCTGGTGTATAGTTAAGCTATGGACCTACATATCCTGTAATCTACAAATAAAATAGATTACATACAAAATAATGTATTAAACAAAACTAGTATTATATTATATATAAATGTAATATATGTGAATTATGTATATATATCTTTTTAGCTTTACGTTACCCGCTTCGGTGGCCACATGGTCTAACGCACTCTCTCAAAGTAGACTAAACTTCCTATGACAGGGAGATCAAAGTCCGAATCTCGGTAAGGTTTACTGAGTGTCGTTAATCCAAAATGGTTTTTCACTCTCCCTCCACGCAAATTCTGGCACACTTTCTGTAAATATAGCCTCCCCTAACCCTAAAACTATTATTACATTAGCATATAACCTGAACGGGTTGTAAAACGCGGTGCTAAGAAAACATATATAAAAATAAATGGTACGAAACTCCGCAAGGACTTGAGATATTTACTCAAAACTCGTAATATATGTGAAACTAAATAATATACAATAGCAAACCCGAGCAAAAATTGCATTATAATTACGTAAAACTTTTTTGATCCCCGGTTTTAAATCTTATAGGTGACCTGGTGGTCTAGGGGTAAGATGTCAAACCTCTGTGCTGGGGGTTCGGGGTTCAATCCTCGGTCCCAGCATAGATTTATCTGATTAACAAACCCTTCCTTCACCTCTGACAAGACGTGTATTAATCACAACTTGTGAATGTGTGGAATGCCAGGCCTCCACCGTGGTTCGGATTCCACGTTAAACTGTAGGTCCTCCATTTCATCTCACAATCACCCTACCATTACACATTAGCGTAAGTGCGTATAACCCGAACGGGTAGTAAGACGCGGTGCTGATGATGATAATAATAATAATAAGTAGTAGTAGTATTATATCTTATAATTTTGTTTTTAAATAATTGAAGTCGTCATTTGTATATTTGAACCAATAAAATAATATAGATATATGGTTTACAAGGGTCAAGACCAAATAATTATATCCAAATCTAGTTTTACCAAAAATATAAACTGTTGATGAAAAGAATAAGTCAGAAAAAAATTATGATGTGCATGTTAACTATACTGGACATTTTAACACTCCTCCAATAAATTATTTTCAATGTTTGGCATCCTCTATGAAATATTAATAGATCACGTCAAAATCTGCGATATTTATCTTGAATGAATTGAACGTGAATTTTTATTTTATCGAAAGGTTGGTTAAGATAGAATGGAATGGAACTTAAAATAAGGTACGTATCTTTTCAGTATTTATGATTTTAAAAAAACAATCTTGTAACGTTGATTGACATCAACATTACAAGCATGAAGGATATACTGGCGAATGAACACTATTTCAACAACACCGAAGAATAAACAATATTGTACTCACCAAGAAGTGCCCCGTTTCTCGGCTAGTGTGTCTCGACTCTCGTTAAACAACATCCCTGTTCGCGAGCACTTTTCTGCACAGAGTGTGAAAAAAAGACTAAACGAGTGAAAGGTGTGGCACATTGAGCGTGAGGTCGCCCGTTGCATCATGGGAATAACCTCGTGAAAGACACGTGATGTTCTACGCGCCCCTCCAATGATCTAGTTGTTTCCTTTGGTGACTTACGACCCCTTCCCTCTGTTCCGTGTGATTGTTCTTTGATGTTCTTTTGTTTCCCCTCCCCTCAGAGAATAACGGTTTATATACGGGTTCTGTTTGTGTTGTAAACTCACTTCTTGAATCAACCGTGTCGCTAGACACTTGCTCTAGGATGGGATTTTTTCCCAAGGTATATACAAAATTAATTGTGGGCTTACTTTCTGTTATTTTGGGTTAAATCACTATTTTTTGTAAACATGATGAATTACGTAGCCCAACGTGTCGTAATATATTTTATTACAGGTTAAATGTATTATTGGGAGTTTTTTGCCCTTCCGGCGTGGTAAATAATGGTTAAAACCATGAGGGACATTATCTCTTTGTATTTTTTTGATCTTACATATTTTAAGGCGTAATGCCTGGATAATATGGGAGATGTTTATAGCCCTTAAGGCTAAATATTGTTTGTACTTATTTTTTATGGCTAAGTCCATGATTTACTATCTCCTTTTAAAAGATAGATTTTGGTTACCATAAATAGTCGTGTTTTTAAATTGAATTTTTTAAGTCATATGATTCAATCCGATTTTGAAACGCGGATTGTTGGCCTGTGGCAGCTAGTTATTGTTGTCATTATACTGAGGGTTGCCGCGGAGACCCATAGAGAAGTTATATATTAATCTTGGAAATAATTGTTAGGACAATTGTTGTTATGGCAACGGTACAACAGTATTATCATGGGCATAACCCTGTTCTTCATATATCTATATAAATATTTATATTTTTATTTATTGTTACCTATATTCATATATATATATATATATATATATTGTTATATTTTTCAAATAAATATTTATTTACTTCACATGCGATCTTTAATTTACTATTGCAGGTAAAAAAAGTCATTGTCTTTACTCTAAGGATTCTCGCCTCTTTTCCCCCTTGACTGATAGTACAAAATAACGGGTGATGGTTGGGAAGGCTTCATGACGGCAAATTGTTGTATAGGTCAGACTGAAGACCTATTCGCATTTATGTGGTCCTACTGCTCTTCTGCAATTAATCAATTGCTATTTTTTTTAAGGCCCTCTTTAGTTTATGTATATGTGCGCCTGTCCTTGTCCATTAGAGGAGAAGGAGGGCGGTACAATCTTTGGGAATCTGAAATAAGATATTAAGAGACGGTGAAAAAAAACCCGAGAATATCCTAAATAAGGCAAATAAATGTATAAAATATTCAAAATGTTGTTTAATATCTAGGCTAGTCCTGCGGTGGTGTGTACGCGGACAAAGGCATTAGTCTCATATTGTTCAGTTTTCAAGTAAGGAGACCAGAAATTAAATCCCGACCAGGCATTCTTAAGTTTGTTTATCTAAATGGTTTTCCAATCTCTTTCAGCAAAAATTAGTGTACACAACCTATACATTTTACCTGCCGCATTCTTACTTGATTAGTGTAAATATACCGCTAACACGGGCGGGTAGTAAGACAAAGAGTGCGCCAAAAAAAAAGAATGGATGTGTACAGAAACCAGCTAGTATACAAGATAAAAATGAGCTAGTAATCAAAAATACAAATGCTTACCGAATAATTTTCGTAATTTACATATAGGATTTTAAATAAAACCGGTCCTAAGCGCACAGTATTTGAACTATGCGTCACCAGCCGCTATACATAGTTTCAATATATATTTTTTTTAGCACCGCGTCTTACTACCCGTTCGGGTTATACTCTTTAAGTACTAATTACGATAATGGATTAGGAATTGGGAAGGTTGAATTCTAGGAAGTGAACCCGCATTTGCGTGGAGGGAGAGTGGAAAACCATTTAGGAACCCCCCCCCAGTTCACCCGACCGAGATTCGAACCTCGATCTCCCCGTCCTCAGCAGTCGAGCTTAACACGACAAGCGCGTTAGCCAACTACGCCACCGAGGCGGGTCATAGTTTCAATATATATAAACGTTTACTAGTCGGTGATCAGAGCAATGTATAGCGGCTGGTGGTGCACATTACAAATACAGACTTTCAAATAATGTGTGCTTAGGACCGGTTTTATTTTGAACATTTTATAGCTTGCAGCAATAGGTCTATAATATGTTTAACATTTCAGTTTTTTTTTATCTCTAAACTTTTGATTTCATGTGGTCGAAAGGTATAAGGTGTCCCTCTTCCAATAGACTGGACTACCGATGACAGCGAAATCAGAGTTTGAATCTCAGTCGGGTGTAATTAGTGGTTTTCCCCTTATTCAAAATTTTTGTTCACTCTCCTTCCATGTAAATGCAGGTACAATTCCTTTAAATTCAACCTTTCTCATACCTAACCCATTAGTATAACTATTTCATGTGTAGCTCAGTCGGGTCATAAGACGCGGTGACAATTTTTTTTAAATGAATAATTCAACAAGTTTTATAAGCAAGCAGTTATATAATATTATATCAATAATCTCATTTAAAACTAATTTAAAGGTATCTTTTCAGGCATGAGCAGGCACCGTAATGTATTCATCGAACCAAATATAAACTGAGGAAAGTTTCAAGGCGCGGACTATAATGTCAAAATAGACATCTTCATAATGGAAAACTTTGTAGACATTGTGTGACGTCAGCACACGTCACGTGTTAAGCCGAGTCTGCATGAGGGGATGAGAAGGAGTAAAAAACAAGAAAACATCTGGGTTTCTTTTTTAAGATTTGATATCATTTTTTAACACAGTAACGTTGAAGAAGCGTTAGAAATGATAGGTAGTTTAAAAGTAAAATGTTTATTAAAATAACTGTTAGTAAATAATTATAACATACTTTTCTAATGGGGTATTATATTTTTCTGCGGCAGAGTTTACTAATTATTGCAGTGGCTTAAGAAACTTTTACAAAAATATCACACATAAAATCGTTATTGAATTCCTCAAACTCTTAACATATTGTACAGTCTCTCCTTCTCAAAAGGTAGTCTGTTCTTCATTAAAGTCCCATCATGTCAGTGCCACCCTTAGTAAACGTGGGACCCTGACAAACTTTGTTTGCAGGGCCCCCAGTTATATAATTCACCCCCACCCCTACCCAAACAAATTATTTAAAAACTTAATTTATTTAATATTATTACAATAGTTTTCATATATGTACCCATTTTCAGCCGTATAAAGTAGGTATATTAGAAATAATATTTTAGCACCGCGTCTTACTACTCGTTCGGGTTATACGCTTTAAGTACTAATTACGTTAATGGATTTAGGAATTGGGAAGGTTGAATTAGAGGAAGTGATCCCGCATTTGCGTGGAGGGAGAGTGGGAAACCATTTAGGACCCCTCCCCCCCCCCAGTTCACCCGACCGAGATTCGAACCTCGATCTCCCCGTCCTCAGCAGTCGAGCTCAACACGGCAAGCGCGTTAGCCAACTTACGCCACCGAGGCGGGTGGTATATTAGTAAATACCCTAAAAGGCATATACTGTACATGTATTAATTAGTTCCAAGAACCGTGTTTTATACAAATAAGGGTTTATCTCTCCCCAACTTTAGTTAAATTTTCTTTCCCAACAACGAACTTGATTCGTATAAAGTTACAAAGAACAATTGTGCCAAGTTTCAATTAAATCGGTTAGTGCATTCATAAATTATCGTGAGACATATCCACCACAGATAGACAAATGCAAATTGGTGGAGTTGACGGAGAACGCGCTTCATTTCGTTCAACAATTCGAACCACTTGATTATTTTTTAATTGTTTCTATACTTTGACAAATAGTTAAATAGAAATCAATTTAACATTATAAAAAACATTCTAAAATAGTTGCAATCTAATATATGATTTAAAAAATATTAGTTTTATTACTATTGGTTTATTTTATTAGAATGATTGAAAACATTTAATATAAATTGAAGTTAGGGAAAATGGAAAATCTTTTATAAAATATGAAAAACAGGGTATTAAAATATTAAAAATAACATGAAACACATTAAAATAATGTAAAATTACAAAATTAGAAACTATGATATGATGAAAGAACATTATTTTCAACTTTTTTTTCTTTAATATATAATGATTTCAAACTTTGTAAGATCACCTAATTTTAATGTGTTTCGAGCTATTTTTAATGTTTTTAATGTTATAAAACATTTTACATTTTAACAAAACTCAATTTATTTTCTTTAACTGTTCTTAATTTTAATAAACTTATTTTTCAAGTATTATATTTTTTTAAATCAATTTGGTCAGATTTCATATATCAAAAATTTAATGAACGTTTAAAATAATACCTTTTATTAAATTCGAAAGATTTTTTTTTTTTCGTTTTATAAAGACAACAGGTTAAAAGCAAATAATTGCAAGTTCCTTTTTTAAAAGGTTTTCTACTCCCATTTTTTTTTAAACTTGCCTTTTATAATTGTTCGTTTTATATTTGACTTATATCCACCACTATTTCAAAAATTTCTCGGAGTAAATGTACCTTGTTCTATTCTTCAAAACAAAAGATCAGAAATGTTTTTTAATGGCCCGCTCAATACTTGATTCGCCCCGTAGTAGACTGAAATGCAAAGTGCGCGCCGCTTATGTATGAAAAGTAGTATATGATGAGGAGAATACCTAATACCGGTGTACGTAAGAAACGAATCTGAGTGGGTCGGCCAGTAACGTGAGTGACGTTGACTTGCTTGCTAAGAGCAGCTATTATTATTATAATAATAATAATAATAATATTTTTATTATTATTATTTAGCACCGCGTCTTACTACCCGTTCTGGTTATAGTTTAAGTACTAATACGTAATAAGGATAATCATGTGAATGGATAGGTATGGATTGAAGTAGGTATCTAATTGATCGAACGCTAATGCATTTGAATTGGAAGTTGAATGAGGAAGTGAACCCGCATTTGCGTGGAGAGAGAGTGAAAAACCCATTTAGGAAAAACCTCCCCCAGATCACCCGATCGAGATTCGAACCCGATCTCCCCGTCCTCAGCAGTCGAGCTCAACACGACTAGTGCGTTAGCCAACTACGCACCGAGGCGGGTCATATAATAAATAATATCGTTTTTTATTTGGGCGAACGTTAATGCCCGCGCCTTTTCTTACACTTAACCAAAAAAGTGATAAAAATGTGAGCGTGCAGTAGTGCAGTCCCAAGCACACTAATGCGACACTATTGAACTACTAAAATTATATTTTCGCTACTAATTTATTCACACTACTATACACCAAAACCTTACATTACAGGCCGACTAATTTTAGTTCTTGCATAGTGGCTTACGTTACTAATGTTTTAATAATTAATTACTAAGAATGTTCAAGAGTCAACATTATATATTTTACTTTCAATCGACAAAATATGTTTTTTGTGTTCACATATGTGATACATATGTAGAATTTTTTTTTAATTTTCTTAGAGAATGTTTTAAACTAGCTTGAAATTGAACAAGTCAATAAGTTTTGAAAAAAAAAACACCAAAATATCACAAAATATGATAGTTAAAGATATTTTAACCTAAGAGGGATAAACAAAAAAGAAACATTATTATGAAGTGGGGTGGTCATGTGGCGTGTATGTGGGATTACAGGCGTGTACACAAACCTTTAGTTGGGAAACCTGAAGCTACAAAACTACTTGGAAGGCGAGACGTCGATGAGAATATAATGTGAAACATATTTGAAGGAGGTCGGAGTTCGACACCTTGGCTCAGTCGGTAGTATGTCTGACTACTGAGCGAAGAGTTCCGGGTTCGATTCCTGACTTTGACAAAAATGTATCATTTGTGAAAAGTGGGTTTCCCCTTCCACAGTGATGAGTTGACGGCCGGGGGAAGGTTGTTGTGTCTGTTCTAGACTTATATTTGTTTATAAGTCTTGTATAGATATAATCAGTCGGTTCAAGAACGTGCACAATTTCACTGTTGTAAAGGTTATTTATTTACTTTGAACAACAATAATAACATTCAGAAGATCATTTTGACAGATGACCTTGACAAGTTCGATCTTCAATGGACCTTCATAAAAGAGTCACAAAAGCATAGTAGGTTAACTTTGAACGAGAATGTTTAATTACTTTGTGCTGTAATGGTTTCAAAATTATTTGAAACTGATGTTTTTATATTTTTATGGAAACAGTAATCTTATTTGGAACTTTAGAAAAAATGTAACTTGCTATGTGGTTACACGACCTAAGACGTCACTCGTAATACTACTAGACTGACGATGACGGGAATGTCGGAGTTCAAATCCCGATCAGGTGTCCTAAGGGTGGTTCCTTTCCTAAATAGTTTTCCACTCTCCCTCCTAGCAAATACGGATACAGTTCCAGTAAATTTCACCTTCCTTATCCCCAACTTAAAAGTTGTATTATGCTGATAGCCCGTAAGGATAATAGGATGTGGTTCCCACACACAAAAATAAATTATAATAATTAATTTGGTGTTATGGATTTTTTTTAATTTACAATGTAAATTTATCTAATATTTAATCTTAAAATTAGCTTAAGCGTAATATTTTTAAAACCACGTTCTACTAGCCGTTCAGGTCTACATCTGCCCTTTAGGTAAAATCAACTCAAGTACACACAACTGGGATCTAAATCTCACTCAGTCCTTGGCAGTTTAATCTATTGTGAGAACAATCTGGCCACCGAAGCAGGTCAATGTAATTAATAAACGAGTCAACCATTTCCTACTTAATTTCGAGAGTGAAATGAAATACTTACATTCACAACTCAAAATACAAATAATGCATTCAAAAGCTAAATAAAAATGTAATAAATGTACTTGTAGATTAATTACGGAATAAATTACTTTTAGAGTATATTTATTAAATAGTTGTTTGAGCTTAATTGCAAAACATCTGCAATAAAAAAACTTAGCGCGTGTCTAAAAAGTCTTGAAATAAGGGGGGGGGGAACGTTTATTACGTTCAGGGTTCTAGCTAAATTACAAATTTAATATTAAGAGTTGGAATGATTGTCTTTGTGTGTCAGCGAGTCATTAAATATTATCAAGTTCATAATGATACAGCGTTTCTTTAATAGGATGTTTCTTCTGGCTAGCAAAACTTTTTAAAATATCTCAAAACTAGAGTTATTTCCTTAAACAAAAAAATAAAATGTCGTGACTACTTATACTAGATAAGGTAACTTATAGATTGTCTAATTCTAGTTAAATGCCATAATTATGTAATTAAAAAATAAGTTTATTTAGTACCAATTCATACATACATAGGCTATGTATTTTTTTTTAAATTGGTAAAGAAATATACATTTACTGGACGGAAGGAACCTATTTTTGTATTTGTTGATTCGCACTTAAAATCAACAAAATTAGCCATAGACCGCACTTAAAATGTAGAGTAGCAGGTTTCGTGGGAAAAAGTTTTCCGCCTTAATTTACTAAATGGAAGTTAGTAAAAACATGTATCACAAAATGTCGATGTTTATAGTATGATTTATTTATATTTCGCAAATCAATACACAAATAACTGGAAACCTCGTCAATTTATCCCCGTTTCGTGAAATTCACTTGACTTTTCCAGGTTTTCTAAGGCGCTAATCGACTCTTTTGTGATCTTGAGTAACCCATTTTCTAAATAAATGGTACGGCGCACTGAAAAGAATTTATCGCTCCTTTAGCAAAAAATAATCTAGTCACCAGCACCTCTGATTACATACAATTTTTCATCATTACAAGGACCATCTATGAACACATCACATTATAAACCAACTTTGTGACTCTAATACTACTGTCCTGAGATCTCTTATGAGAAAGTTAAACTGTAGTTTAAAGCTACTGGCTTAAATGTTTACTCTTCATTTTTGTATTAATCTGTGTTGTATTGTTGTCCATTGTTGCAATGTTGTCTTCGAATCATTTTATGATGTTGATAGTTGTTTAAGTTTATTAGACAGTGATAGTGATCATGAACCTAGTCATAAAGAAAGTGAACCGGAAAGTGATACTTTAACACGCAAAAGACCACAGAAAATGTTTTGTCAATCTTTGGATGTTGTTGCCTCAACATCAAAATCAACTATGATTAGTACATCAATTTTAGCCTCAAATATTGGTGAAAAAAGGAAAGAAAAGGACTAGAAATGAACCCAATTTTAAAAAAAGGAACATTTCAAAGAAGAAAAGATCACGTAATCAGGCGTATACCATCGATTTAGTTGGAGAATTAGTTGGAAAACGGTATACGGGCCCAGATTGTGAGTGTAAATAAACATGTATTTCAAATTTAGTGAAATAGTCGAAGAGGTCATATTAGAAACATTTTATGAAATAAAAAACAAGGAAAACCAGGGTGTTTTCTAAGTAGACTTAACTTAACTAAAATACAATCTATTCAACGCCGTAGACCCAAAATAGGGGGAGGTTTGCATAGATCTTGTGCTTGTCATTACAAACTCCGTATTGGAACTTCAGAAACAATAGTAGCCTATATGAAGAAATCATTCTGTTCTATATTTTGAATTAGTAAGACCCGAGTTGAGCAAATTATCAAATGTTTGGAAGAGAACGTTACTTGTCCTACTGACAACCGAATAAAGAACCAAGTAAGTCCAAACAAGATACAAAAGGACCTGATTTTAAAAATAGTTTCTCATATAAAAAGCTTCCCAATACGGTGTTACCATTACAGCAGGAATAACAATTACAAAATCTATTACCTAACCTTTGATATAAATGTGGCGAAAAGTAATCGGATATACTTACAAAAAACATTATATATGTATTTAAAACAAGAAAAGAGTGAAGTCATATATCCTAAATTGTCCTTTGATTACTTGTCATCATTTTATAACTAATTTTAACTATTAATTTGGACAACCTACATCAGAAACATACCAGACATGTGACTGATTACAAAATCTCATTGCTGTTGGGGAAAAAAGATGACGTGAAAAATCTTTTCTCAGCCGAAAAAAATGTGCATATTATAAAATCTGAGTTATTTTATTTTGAAATATTAAATAAAAACTGTGACAAAAACGAATGAATTTATTTGAAGTTTTTAACATTCGACTATCAGAAAAATATGCCCCTTCCATATGTTCCGACAGCGGGGGGGGGGGGGGTCTTTTTACTAGAGACAGCTATGGAGTACAACTAGTGCATTTATTCAGAAAGAAATGGGAGAGCATACTTTTTATGCAAGATGAGACTGTTGCAATAAAAGGAAGAAATTATATTTAGTTTTTTGTACTATTTTTTTATCAAGAACTACGTTGACAGTAAGGAAGGTGAATATATTTAATCTATTTTTAGATACGTGTAGTGAGCAAAATAAGAATCATTATTATTATTATATATTTTAGCGAAATAATAACGGCGATTCATTGACATTTTCCATCCTTATCCTGGGCCAGGACACAGCTTTCTTCCAGGCAACCGCAGCTTTGGGTTGATTAAAAAAAAGAGTAAAGGAAAAGGGAACGTGTTTATCTACCAAGTGAATGTCGATCTTTAGTACAAACAACATCGTGTAGCTTAAGTTTATAGTTGTAGAAGTAAAACAAGACATGATATAAAACTTTTCTGAATACTTAAAATGTTTGTTTAAGAAAACGGTACCCAATCCAATCTAGGTAAAATAAGGTTTTCTCTAGCTATCGCCACATCCATAACAATGCACACAGAATTCAGTGCGCGTAACAGCAGGTTTAACAGTGAAAGAAGAGTTTGTTTTAAAAAAAGGACCGGTGTTCCGTTGAGTTTTCCTCCTGTCCAGCTCCACACAGGTCCATTACCTGTAAATAATGCAGAGCTTACGGATGGGAAAGAGCGTGTCGAGAAGTATGTTCCTTCAGACTTTCTATGGTTTTACTGTTGAAATTGAAAGTTTTATGATCACTTACAAGTAAAAGATATAATGGAGATAGATCATATTAAAACAAGAATTAACTATATTGACTACAAAAATAACATTGTTTGTAGTGTTCATTATCAATCTTCAAACCTGTTAAAGAAACTTTTCTGCCCGATGAAACAAACAAACATATATGTGATTGAATGAGGATCGTACTCTTACATGAAAAACAAAAAATCATAGTCATCAACTGTGGTTTATCGAACCCTTCAATGTTCTAGTATATTATTATATTAGAAAGCCTTCTTTTGTTTGACTGGTTCTTATGATCCTTAAATTTTCCCTCCCTAAAATAATTCCTTTTGGTTTTGATTAGTGTTAATATATTATGATATAACGAATTTAAACAAGCATTCTCCAACAGATTGATTTTCCCAATTTAGTTAAAAAATAATTTCCAAAATTCCCATATTGGGATTAAAATACCCTTTTACAAACTATGAAATAGATAACAACCGTGTGTACACTGGATTAACCCGGAAACTTTATTGGGAGTTTTATGCCTTCCCAGTTGAATAAGTTAATTGATCCATGGCGGTATTATCATATATTTAAGCAGCTCTATACGAGTCGAAATTTCGGTACAATTGTATTTTTAAGATCAGGTAATACGCAGCCCGTTGACTAGGTAATGTTTATACCTTCAAGCATCAATATTATTTGTAGTATTATTTAAGTCATATATTCGTTATCTATTTTTAAAGATAGTTTTGGATTATCATCTAAATAGTTGTGTTTCTGAAACTTGAAAATTTCAACGATACGATCAATCGAATTGGAACTTTGGTTGTAGCCATAGTGTAGACTAGTTATATTGCATTATATGGGTGCCGCTGGGCAGACGATTCGGATAGTCATTGATATATACATTGGTGTACTGGTGGATCAAAGGGTTGTTAGGAATCGGTGCTGCACGTTCATTCAGGTCCCGGCAGATTTATATATTTCAAAATATATATTTATTTATGTACTATCATATAACTTTATTTTTCAAATAAATATTATTTACACTGTCGTAATTGTGATATGCAGGTAAACAAGTGCTTCTGATTCACTTAAGGATTTCGCCTCTTATTCCCACTCACCTACAATAAGATGCGTTAGTGGGCTATAACACGAAAGGTATAGGCGTGCTGAAAACTAATCATAATAATATAATTAATAATTATAGCATTGTACTATCAAAGTTCCGATTTTTTAGTGTCCTTAGTTTATTTTTCACTTGATATATCCCAAATAGAGTATAAGAAGGCTATAAAATCTTTGGCTATGATTCTCAATACAAACACAGATTACAAATGTAAATTTTTCTCTAGAGAACACATGACAGACGGCACAGAATAATATACGGATAAAAAATTGGTTTTCATGTTAGTAATTTAAAAATCTCAAATTCGATTTTTAACGACAAATACTACTGTTACCGATTAAGCCATAATTACAATACTTAATGATTAGTAAATAGGTAATAGATTAATATACCGAAAACAACAAAACATCATAAGTCCATTCACACTAGTTAGGTTTATAAACAGTTTCTTGTGTCTCATGAAGAAATATATATATATTAAAGCTGTAAGCTTATTGTTATTGACCGGGGTCTTCAATTAGCCTCTAAATCATTTCCTCGGAAAAATGAGATGGGCCATTTTGTTTGTAATATCAAGCAGGCATATATATATATACGAATTTTAAAAAAAGCATTACACCCAACCCAAGTTAACTACCCTTAATTTTAGGGTTGAATAGATCATTCCAAAAACCCCAAATGGGAATATTATGAAAACCCCCTATAACAAATTCTGAAAACTAAAAAATGACACCTGGACACGGGAATCGAACCCGGGACCTTTGGCTTAGTACGCCAATGGTCTAACCACTGAGCTATCAAGGAATTGTCCCGTGGCCCGGGTCATTCTTCACTCATTTTTTAAGGCAGAGTCTATGACGGACGTGCGGAAATCGTCGGCTACAAATGTGTGATTTTATTAAGATCACAAGCTATCAGATAACGCAGCCACCTTCGACTCGATAGTTGGCTTAATGCTGCCACTTGCACAAATATTATAATTGTAAGGGATCGCATATTTAAGAATCAAATAGTCAAGGTTATTATTTATGCTTTTTAGGGAGGATTACTTCATCTAGATATTATATTCTGAAACTTGAAAAATGATACCTGGACACGAAAATCGAATCCGGGACCTTTGGCTTAGTACGCCAATGCTATAGCACACTGAGCTATGAGTGAATAATGACCCTGAGCAAGGGACGATTCCTGGATAGCTCAGTGTGTTATAGCATTGGCGTGGGTGACCTGGTGGTCTAGGGGTAAGGTGTCAGACTTCTATGCTGGCGGCCGGGGTTCGATCCTCGGTCCCGGCACAGATTTATCTGATTTCCAAACCCTTCCTACACCTCTGACAAGACATCTTGTGAATGTGTGGAATGCCAGGTCGCCACCGTGGTTCGGATTCCACGTTAAACTGTAGGTCCTTCATTTCATCTCACAATCACCCTACTATTACACATTAGCGTAAGTGCGTATAACCCGAACGGGTAGTAAGACGCGGTGCTAATAATAATAATAATAATAATAATAATAATAATAATAATATAGCATTGGCGTACTAAGCCAAAGGTCCCGGATTCGATTTTCGTGTCCAGGTATCATTTTTCAATTTTAAGAATATATCTAAATGGAGTAATCCTCATTAAAAGCATAAATAATATCTTTGGCTATTTGATTCTTTTATATAGCAAGTTTCAGCCCTATTGGTAAAATTATTTCCGCTCTAGGCAGACACACAGACAGACGGCATCACGAAAATAACTGGGTAGCGGGGGTTTCATGAAACGTCACATCCTTAAAAATCTCGAATTCGATTTTTTTGACGATCACAATACCTACCTGTTCAGGTTATACGCATATGTACTAATTACGTTAATGAGTTAAGGATGAAAAGGGTTGAATTTAGATTAAGTATACCCGCGTTTGCGCGGAGAGAGTAAGAGGGTGGGAAACCATTTAAGAAAAAAAAACTCAGTACACCCAACCGGGATCGAATCACGATCTTCTCGTCATCAGCCGTATAGTCTATTGCGAAAGTGACGCCTTGGACTATGCGGCCACTGAAACGGGTATCACAATACTGACCTCTCCTAGGCGTTGAGAGAAAATAAAAAGCTCCATCTATTTCTCTAAAAACCAATTATTGAAATGTTGGCGACGCTGATTCGAGTCAGGAACTCGAGGGGAGTTATCGACTCGCCGTGACTGAGGTCGAACCTCGCCTCGGGTTGCAATTTAGGGCGATCCCCCGTCTTTACACAACCAGACCTTGTCCGAGTGGCCTCCGGGTGCGGTTAGATTGAGACAAGTCCTGGTCCAGTCTGTACATTCGACAACCTACTGTTTCAAACGTTGGAGGGTAAGAAATACACAGATAACGAACAAGCCCTCATTAGACAATTTCACTTTTTTCCACGAGTTAGGGAGAGGATTAATTAAATATTGTGACCCGCTTCGGTAGTCGAATGGTCCAAGACAGTGTTTCTAAAAGTGTGGTCCGTGGCAGCTTATCAATTGGTCCGCAGGATTCCAGAAAGATTATCAATAGTAATAAATTAAGATTGGGATGAGGGGATCCGATAAGAGGTGGTTTTTTATCAGTTTTTATAGTAAACATTTTTTTGGCCAAAATATATAAAATATTGCTCCTGTAGCAACGTTTAGGTTAATTTTCTTCACATGGTGATATAAACAGTTGTTAAACATCTGTCATGAGTACAGCGGCATTACATGAGAAATTTTTTAAATGAAGATAAAAAGCCTTCGTTAAATTCCAGGACACCTTTGACAGATATTCAACAAATGTTGATATCATCATGTGAAGAAAATTAAACTTCATGTGTATAATGGAAAAATATTTGTTTAATTTTGCCCCAATTTTTTTTTTCTAAGAAAACTGCTAAATCACTGGCCTTTTCTCATGTTTTCTTCACTCACACTTTAAAAAACGTTGATCACATTTAATAAAAGATTTAAATGCAAAATAATAATATTTTAAATAAATATCCATATTATGCTGTAGTTCTTTTCTTAGTAGATACAAATAGCAAAGGAAATCTCTACCAAACTTAAGTCAACAAATCTTATTAACTATGTATAAAAAAATTATGAGATTTAGAGTGTTAGAAATAATCGAACTTATTAATTCGATGCAATTTTTTTTTTTTTTTTAACATTTCCATAATAAATTAATTTTTGTCTTGTATTTAAAGACAAAAAAATAAATTGCCTAGGAATAATGTTTTTCGTGTATAACTTTCAAATATCCCCCAATCCCTTACTCCCAAGGCTCGGTGTACCTAAGGCACCACCCTCGCAATAGACTGGATCACTGCCGATGACGGGGAGATAAGGGTTCGAATCACGGTCCTAAGATGCGCCGAAAATACGGGATGGTTATAATAATACCAATCATACACATTTTAAATGAAATGTTGATAATCGCAAATATTTTAATGTTTGAAATGGCATATCAACTAGTTTTTAAATTAGAGGAAGTGGGTTTTTGTGTTGTTTTGGGTCCCACTTCTTATTGCACCTTGGGCTATCAACGTAACGTGGTAGGGATAAGGAATGTAGAATTAAGAGAAGAAAAAAAGTGCTCAAGTTTGAGTGGGAATTGATCGAAAGGCCATTTATGGGGGGGAGGGGAGACTCTCTCAGTACTACAGCAGGGATTTCAACCCCAAACTCTCAATCACCAGCAAGCTAAACCAGAGGAAATTAGCACCTTATTTCACGAACCTCCCCCCTCCCAAATAAACTAACAAATAGACACAATCGTAATTACAAACAATAGTTATATCCTTGTTCTAATCTCTTAGCCATCCCATTTATTTTTTTCATTTATTTCATAGGTATTTATTGAGCACTTTTTGAAACTGACTGATTATATGAATGAATACACGACTTATAAACTAACTTAAATTTAGAACATGAACAACAACCAGCCCCCGGCCGTTAAAATTCATCACCGTGAAAGGGGTTACCCACATTTCACCAATGATAATTTTTTTCAGCTATGAAGGGAATCAAAGCCGGGACCCTTAATTCAGTAGGCAGACAGGCTACCGTCTGATAAAAGGATTCGGATTCATATAAATTGAATAAGGTAGGTAAGCGTTGTGTATGGCAAGGATATAGATATGGTTTATCATTACGGCTCTTATTGTATTTCACCCACAGCAATTATTAACGCGGGAAGAAAATATGTGTCGATTGTCAATTAAATTTTGAAGTGATTCGCGAAAAAAGTTATAAAACCATTAAAGTGATAATGTCATTCTTTTTATATATCATTCATATTAAATATAATATTTAGATGTTATTGCTTTATTAAGAAAAATTGTTAGATTATTTGATTTAAATAATTATTTTTTAAACACTAAAAACATATTAAACTTTTTTTTTTAATGCGTCCTAAGTGATCGCCTTGTTTATAGCTCATATTTAAATATTTGCAATACTTTTACCAAAGTATTTTTGCTTGGTGAAAACCAAAAACAGACTCGTTTAAAGAGAAACGTTGAGAGCACAAAGTAAAACGTAAAAAGTATAACGTAATAAAAAAATATCTCAAGCAAACATTGTCCAAATTCACGAGCACACTAGCAGTAAAAAAAAAAAAAAAAAAGCAAAATGTAATTTTATTTTACGTGAGAAAAAGTACAAGCTATAACATAACAATAATTGCCAAGTCTTTAAATTGATAAATATTAAATATCATATTACAAAGGGAAACGTGTGTGACAAAACAACGAAACACGTTTTACTTGAATACCTTCCCTCTCTAAGTGCAGCGGAGATAAAATAATGTAAGCCATTTTAAGTCCCGTTGTAAGCCGTCTAATTTCGTAACTTCAATGTACCATCGTTTAAAATTATTATACACATTTACGCAGTAGCATTAAAAGAATAAAACTCGTAAACATATATTTAACAATATTTCTAGACCAAAAAATACAATCGCGGTTAAAAAGATAGGCACACAAAGCTAACGATTTTTTTTTTTTTTGGCCACCGCGTCTTACTGCCTATTAAGGTTAAACGCATCATGGCTAATTAATTGATGACTAAAACACCAGGAAGAAATTCTGCCGAGTGAAAAAAAATTTCAAGCAGATTTGTGATATTATCACGTATTTATTTTCATAAAAAAATTAATGGAACGGTGCACCGCACAGACTTTCTCCCGCTTTTATCTTAAAATAGACATTTACTAAAAACTTGTAAGATTTATGAAACGAAATAATAGGTCTATACATTGTTGTAGAAACACTACATCAAAGATCATCTATAAAATAATATACACTGTTACTTGCTCTATGGCATTAGGAACTAAGAACACTGTTACAGAAAATTAAAAAAAAAAAAAAAAAAACCTTGTCCACCAAAGAATATAAGAATCAAATTCATTTTCAAATACCTGAATTAAAAAGTGTATATATTTGCTTAGAGTTCATAAATTATTGGTTTTATAAAAATATAGGCCTATTTCAAATAAAAGAAGTTTATCTTTATTACGTATCTCGAATAGTTTTGGAGGAATTATGAAAATTGGAAAATGTTCCCAAGTTGTTTTCACGAGAAAGTGAGAGTAGCCATCATGTTTATAACGATAAGCAGTTCTTAGATATCAAATTTAATTAAAATTGTTAATTTTCTCTTTTTACTCTTCAATAAACTTACCTCTAATTTAGGGTTGGATACTATTTTTAAAAAAAACCTCAGGGGAACATTATGAAAATCCCAAATACCAAGTTTTATCCAATCGGTAAAATAGTTTCTGCTCTTGACGAGGTTCACACAGACGGTATCGCGAAAACAACTTTTTTAGTTTCAGGAGGTCGACATTTATCAAGTTATTGAGTTCAATTGTTTTTGACGATCACAATACTTTCCCTCCGAGGTGTCGAGAGAAAGTAAAAACAGTTATGCAACTGATAAGGTGTCTTCAAATAATTGAGAAAAGTGATCATAGCCAGTAAAAAAGTGACTTAGGTGACCATTGTGTGTCTAAAAGTGATCAGAAAGTGACTAAAATTGACAAGAATGTGTGCATATATTTGAAAGAAAAAAGTTATGTTCAAATTAACTTTTTTTTAAATTTACAAGATAAAATTGTTTTATATTTTAGGTTTTTTATAAAATCAAAGAACGAAATTATTAAAAGACGTTTTGAGTTTTAAAAATGTTCATTTGAGGGTTGTTTATCCTTTTTTTTTTAGGCTTACTTGGCAAACACTTGTTTGTAACTTATTTTTTTGTAAAGGCTTATATACTGGTAATCTGTCATTTACTTTTGTAAACAATTTATTTACAATCCTGCAATTTTCTGATTCTTGGATTTTTAACTTGTTTTAGTTAACTTGTGCACAGATTTCTTTCCTTTCTTTAATATATATATATATTTAATATTATCTTTTTATTTTTAACTCATGCTTTCTAGTTCCTCTTTATATAATTTAATTTCTTCCAGGAAGATTTGATGGCTGCTGTGTACTCTTTTATATAGATATGATATTTTGCACTTAGGTTTAATTGATTTATAAATTAAGTTGGTAAATTATGATAGTCTTTATCTTAAAAAGAAATTCAACTGAAAAAAACACCTTGCTTTGTGGTAATAAGTGACTAAAAGTTAGTTTTCTTGAAACTAGTGACAGGATAATATTGAAAATATCATGGATGGAGATAGTATCAAACACAGAAATGCATAACATAAGAAATGAAACTTTGTAAAGGCATACAGCAAATAAGAGTTAACAAGGTGGGACATACACTGAGACATGAAAGTGTGACGAAGATAATTAGAGAAGCAGATATGAAAGAGAGAAGTTCAAGATGGACACCAAGACTGTGGTACACGAATCAAATAGTGAACGATGTCGGCAGGATAAGATACAAAGATGTAAACAAAAATATATGCCTAGGATATACGAAAGTGAAGAGCTACGGCAAATAATTGCAAGATTGATGACCTAGTCATGATGAGAAAGAAAAGTGACTAAAAATGAGAAAATTGACTCCCTTAAACGGCCGGAAAAAAAAACTTAACTTATGCAGACAACATATATGATATTGTGAAATATTGCAATATTTATTTAAAATTAAGACAATTTTTTTAACAAAATGTACTAAAAAATAAATGAAAGACCTATTGCATCTCTTATTTTAAGAGTTTGTCGAATCCGATGTGTTGGAGATGAACGTTGTTTCTGTAGTCTTCGTTATAAAACAGCGGAATTGAGACCAGGGAAACCATTTTAAAGTATTGAGGTGGGAGTATAATGGGCTGCCCATACAAAGCGCTACGCTTAGCTATGTGCGCTATATTCGCTATGCGGGCGAAAAATAGCTCCCTTTATTGACAATGTAAGGGCCACGCACAGTTGTGTATGATATGTCCGCTACGTTCGCTATCTTATGTATGCCCCTGTGTGTTTGATTCTCAGCTTTATTTTTAAGCGTCACTGACGACGGACATGCGCGGTAGACCTGCCGTGATATCCAACCAGGTACAGCCTGCATTAATAGTGTGTTTAAAGTAAGAAAGAATATGACGTTTCTGGAGCAGTTAATTAAAAGCTGGTAAGGAAGTACCCATACCTGTGGAACAAAACCACTGAAGAATACTGGTACATGAACATACGAGATAATGATGAAATTCACCAAAGTTATTTTCATGTTCACTTCGTGTACCCACTATAGTTTACGTTTATCACACAATGAAAGCAACAACAAAGCCTCATCGTCATTGTCATCACTCTCCCAGGACAAACTATCCGCGAACATCTTGGACGGGACTGAAAAATCTCGTACAAACCGTAGCTTGCAGTATAGCCACTTGGTGTAGCGAGCATAGCGTACGTAGTATACATAGCGTAGCGCTCGCTGTGCGTGGGCTCAGCATAACGCAGTGTTTTCTGCAAGTGTTTTTTTTGGTCAAATTACATAAAATATTGCACAGTTTAATTTTCTACGCGTGCTGATATCAAAAGTTGTTGAGTATGTCATGTGTATTGCGACTTTAGATGAGAAACATTTTAAACGAATAGAAAAGGTTGTCATTAAATTCCAGGACACCTTTGACAGATATTCAACAACTGTTGATAGTAGCACGTGAAGGAAATTAAACTTTAGGTTTCTACTGGAGAATAATTTGATTTATTTTGGTCAAAATAAAAGTTTTTGCTTTAAATACCTGAAAAAATACCGCCATCAATGACATTCCTTTCCATCCTACTTCAAAAGAAAACACACACAAAAAAAATTAAAATGAAAAAGCTATTACCCTCATCTCAAATTTGGTAATGTCAAATGAAGAGTACATAAAACCACACTTTGATGCGGTTTCCGGTTCGAGCGTAATCGTGAACCTAAAATCCCGGATAATACGCCATGAAATAGGATACGTCAAGCTCATCAGAATCGGTTTTCCGGTAACAGGGAGCTCGTGGCTCGAATCCTGTTCGGGTGTATTGAGGCCTGAAGGTTTCTTTGCTTAAATGGTTTCTATTCTACCGACAGGAAAATCGGATACATTCCATTTAAAATATCGTCCTCGTGCTTAACCCAATAACATATTTAAATTCGGATAGCCCGAACGGGTAGTAAGAAGTGGTGTGGACAAAATCCAATCAAAATACATGTAAATAAGTCAAATACAATTTTAATTTATCAAACATATTTTTTATAGATATTTGGAGGAGAAAACCCCAATGAACTGACTACATTAGTGTATAGCGATCATAAAATAGTTTATTTGGGTGCGAAACTTCATCCCAATACCAGCCAAAGATGAGGTTCAATCTACATAAGATCGTTTTATACCCAGATTTTAATTAGAGTTTGATAGTTTTCCAACCACAATAAAGCGAGTGAATGAAAAAAAACCTCTACTAAACGTAAGCCGAACGCCGACGGGCATAGCCAAGAGTCTGCAAGATATAGGTCTCACACGCTCTGCATCGTTCACGGATGGTTTAACGGCACATTCTAACCTTACTCGTCAGCCATCACGAAGAACGGCGTATAATTAAAGGCATCCTTTGATGACACCTTTGTGCGCCGTACCTTTATTGCTTGATATTATCTCATGATGTTCCTTTACGCTGATAAGTTTACGATTAGTTGAACCGAAATGAGAAGTTCAATTATCGTACCTATAATCAAACCGCTATAGGAAGAAGCCTGTGAACAGTAGACCTCACTCACTCAATTCAAAAAATTCTAAGTATATCACGGTAAGAATTATGTCACGTTTTTATCGTCACTAAAGGCTTAATATTTCTCTTTAGATTTCAAATTGAAATCTTCCCATAGTTTTTTCTTGGATAATATTTTATTTAGCACCGCGTCTTACTACCCTTCGGGTCATACGCTTTAAGTATAATTACGCTAATGGATTAGGAATTGGTAAGGTTGAATTAGAGGAAGTGAACCCGAATTTGCGTGGAGGAAGAGTGGAAAACCATTTAGGAAAAACCACCCCCAGTTCACCCGACCGAGATTCGAACCTCGATCTCCCCATCCTCAGCAGTCGAGCTTCAACACGACAAGCGCGTTAGCCAACTACGCCACAGAGGCGGGTTTTTTCTTGGATGTGAAGTTAATTTTTTTTTTCTCTTGGTGATCAAAATAGACAGAGAACCAACTAATATTATTTAAAATAAGTACACTTTTCATTATATTCATAGATAATAAGTAATAACAGTTAATCACTTTGTATGGAACACCCATCTCATATATGTCAAAAAAAAAAATTAATCGCCCTGAGTGCTCTATCGTTTGTTTAGAATTTTAAATCGAAATAACTTGAGATGAGTTATTAAACGAAAAACATTTTGAGCGTCCGATATATTTAAACGGATAACCAGATTGAACAAGACAGATAGTTCGGCCTAGGTTCAAAGAATACCACTGCCAAATTTCGTTAAAACTGATCCACGCATTTACAATTATCGCGATCGGGGAATGCGGACAAACAAACGAAATTACAAATGTCCAAGTTAAAACAGAACTTAGCTTAAAAATAAATGTTGATAAAACAACTTGATAATTAAGTTGGATTCACACTCGTAGAGCTGTGTGTCGCTTATGTCGTTCTGCAAACAATCTCGAACAGCTAATTTCATACCAAAACAGTCCAGCAGTCCAGTCACGTCAGTTACACCCAGATCCAGCTGACTGTTCAATATAGTTTTAAAAGAAAGTGCACCAAACAAGGTCGTAGCCAAGGGCGGGGGTTGGGGATTCAACCTCCCCCCCCCCCTACTCCTCCACACGAAATTTTATGAACAAAATATATATGTCTTTATTTATGGTTCAAACAATATCAAAATTAAGATACAAATACAAATTAGGGGGCTGTGCTACCATAAAAAGAACTTCAGAGAGCTTCTAGAGGTGTTATATATTTAGAAATTTTCCTAGCCTTTGGCATTTTTGGGGTTATTTTACCATTAAAAAAAACACTTCACAGAGCTTCCAAAAGTGTTTAATAGGACTTAGAAATTTCCCAAACCTTCGGCAGCTAGGGGGTTATTTTACCCTGAAAAAAACAAACACCACTTCAGAGAGCTTATAGAACTGTTTATCATTTAGAATTTTTTCTAGCTTCCAGCAATAGGGGGATGTGCCCACCAAACTTCCCTCCCCCCCTCCCCTTCCACCCCGTGAAATGATTGGCTGGCTTCGGCTTTGGCACCTAATGCTTTCATAATGAATAAGTCACTTCCATTCCGATCCAAAGCAGTCAATTCAAGACTTGTCTCGACTCATCCAGATGATAATTTCTGTCAGTCAAAGTGCGTTTTGTGTTTACTTCCTTAGGTACTGTTTCTGTTTCAATTCGCTCAAAGTTTTCATACGTTTTTAATATTGCTTGGTTATTTATTCACTTGAGATATTATTTGGATTGAAAATACTGTCTATTTTCATACGTAAGTGTATAACTTATAAGTCATTCACGAGCTAAGTTTACCTGGATGACACCACGAAATGTTACTAGAAGTAATCCCTGATATATCACTACACCAACAGTTGACATCTATCAATTTGGATCACTGTATTGAAAACAAATGGTAATATATTAATGTGATAGTTAACCACAGCAATTTAGGCCAATATTATTTATATATTTATTTGAGGTCGGACACAAAGTTTATTTATAGTTTTATTCCCCTTAAAAAAATATTAACACCACTTTCACAAATACTTAAAACGAACATAGCTTCAAAATGGCGACTAACGAATCTAAACCATATGATTGAACACAACGGTAAACAAGTTTTTTACAATGATGCAGACACGCAGTTGATGAAAATATTTTATTCAGTTAAATATTTAAAAATACGATAAAATAATCATAAAATCATTTATATTATGTAAAAAAAAGACAACAATTTTCTCTTTTCCAAGTAAATATGATACTGTATTAAAAGATATTGATGTGTACACTGTATTAACAAAATAAGTAACGTTCCAAAACGAAAAATAAGTACGTTTAATTATGTTAAAAATATTGTTTCGAGTTGGATAAAAAGAAATTATTTAAAAAAATGAAATAGTATGAGAAAACTTAAGTTTACGTTATTTTAATATGTAATATATAACAGGTAATTAAAGATCTTTACATTTATAACAAAACGTGATCCTTTACAAGTGTTGGCAACCCAAAACCTAAACATATGATTTTCGAACTGTCATCCAGGTTAAGACCTATCGTGAACGGAATATAGTCAACCTCGGTGGACTAGTGGAATGCTCGCTCAAATCCCATGTTCGCGGGTTTCTCCTCAGCGAGTCGAACCGAAATGTTTATCGGTTCTGGTTCCGGTTCTCTAAACAAACATTTTAAAGCTTCCTGTTCTGGTTCCGGTTAGAGCACAATAAAAGTTTCGGTTCTTTTCCGTTCCTGATAAGTGTTCCGGTTCTGGTTCTTTAATTTATTTTAAATTTTAGCACAGCGTCTTTCTTTCAATTCGGGCAACTTTAATATACTAATTAATTAATGACTGAGGAAGGTTATATGTTTATGTTTAGAGGAATGTATCCGCATTTGCGTGGAAGGAGAGCGGAGAACCACTTTGGAAAAAAAAACACTGGATCAAAGTATTGCTAGATTAAAAAATATTATAACGTACCTTAATAACAATAGCGTATCTTTTTAATTTGCATCTTGATCTATCACCGTCAATTTCATAGTCAAAAAACTTTCAAAATTTGTTTTCTTTAACGTACCTCATCAATAATATCATTTAAACCACTTACTAACGAACAAAAATAATCACCTCCACACTTTACACAAGGAACACATTCACTCAGCTACTTTATAATTTAAACTTGAGTGAAAGAATTTAAAGTTTGCATTTTTCCAACCTCCATCTCCCTTTCCCCTCTAATATAAATATAAGCTGTTCAACCAACCACCAGATTATCAGTTTTAATTGCAGGAAGTACTAATTACAATAGGCTTAGACTGCTTGTCCAAAAGAGATGATTTCTTAATTTCTGTATTTCAACTTCTAAATAATCTGCTATCAAAGTTAATACAGCTAACAATGTGACAGTTACAACATTCCTCTGGAATCTAACATTAGTGTGTATTGCTAAGGGCTCATTAACTATTTTCTAATCACCTTAGAAAAGAGGTTTCAAACAAAGTAGTAAATTAAAATATATCAATCCCTTTAAGAACTTACTAAGAAAGTGGAAAACACATTATTTCAAAATTAAACAAAGCTTAGGAAATAAAATAAAGTGGGCAACCTGTTAAAATGATATACATTTTTGTAAAACTAGGAATCTTTAAGAACCTTTTAGAGTATTAAGTTATTTAAAGGTTCAAATTCCGGTTCTTCAGAATTGTGTTTAAGGGTTCCGGTTCCAATTCCGGTTCCTTAAAAGATAAATGTTAATTCTGGTTCGACTCCCTGGTTTAAGCTCAGCCGGAATCAACGAATTTTTCTTGAACGATAAAAATGCATAGCACAACTTCGTTCAAAGGGGTCGGTCCCATGTAGAGCGAGGCATGTAAAAGAACCCTGGAAGGTGTGTGTGAAAGTACCTTTCCAGACATAATTGGTAGGCCTTTCGCTCTCGCTCATAGAAATTCTCATGTGCTGATATAATCAGTCGATTGAGAAATTGCACGTTAAATACCTCAAATAAATAAATAAAAGCTGTACAACTTATTTGATCATTGAGTAAATCAGGACAAGGTTGGTTGAAATAACCAAACGTTTACCTCCTTAAATTAATAGAATGAACCTACAAAGTTACTACTTTAAAAAAAATCTACGGATAAGGCTTGGAAGAACGAATGTAGCTGCATCCAAATCCATCTTGTTGAAAGCTAGTTCGCTGAATACAATAATTGTATCAATTCGTCCCCGTCTAATCAAGTCAAGAACTGATTCGATGTGAAACACCTTCCTTGACTGGTGTAATTTGACTGTAATGAACTTAACACGATTGAATTGGGCTGGGGTGAATGAGCTAAGGGTGTACTGCGTCTTAACTCTCTTACAGGTCACCCGCATCCAGGTGGGGTAAGAATTAGGACGATAAGATCTAGAGGAAATGTACTTTTATTGGCGTGAAAGGAGCGTGGGAAAACTATCTAGTTAAACATATCTTGATGCACCCGAGCCGGTATTCGAGCCTCGAGCTCCCCATCAAACCAACAACGATGTTGGTTTGCGAGGCTGACGCCTTAGATCATGTGAACACCAGTGCGCATCTTGTCCCGTCGTTTTTAGCCAGAGTGGCGTAATGCGAACTCTCCACTGTCATCGATGCCACACGTATCATTTGTCACTTTATTGGAGGGGAAGGGGGGGGGGGCGGATATCTTAACGATTACTTCCGCAATCAATCATCTGAAAGTTTTTAAAGTGATGAGTGGATAAAAAGGTTCTTGAAAATAGTTTCAGGCCTTGAGGTAGCCACATTAAAATTATATAAACTCGAATTTGACGGGTTAGTTTCAAGGTAAACGTGTAATTTTTTAACGTTTATTGAAATAATTAGTTATTCATAAGAAAATAATTAAAAGTGACTACACATTGTTTTGGAATAGTTTTTACCTATAAGGAAATGTCTATGAAATATAAACAAAATAGTTCAACTCCAAGAAAACAACTAGAATCGAATTTAATAAGACTCGTACAGCTTAGCTCAGTCGGTAGCGTGTTCGTCCTACTAAGATAAGGCTCCCGGGTTCAATTCTAGGCATGGTTAAAGAATGTATCAGTAGTGATATGTAAGTTTCCTCTTTCATAGTGCATAGGCTCGGGGTTGGATGTTGTGTCTGGTCTATCTCCGAGTTAGTTTATAAATTGTGTACTGAAATAATAGGCATGATCAGAAAGTGGACGTTAAATACCTCAAATAAAAAAAAGAAGTCTAGTAAGAAAATGATTTATCTCGGTAATATCTTCCTATTTTAAAGACTGACGGCTATATTTTAACGCCCTATGTCATAAGGTATTAATTTTGTACTGAACTAATGTCCGTTGACAGTTCTTAAAATCAGTTTCAAATTAAATGTAAAAACGATGTTCATCTGTCGAAAAGTGTTCACCTCACAGTCGATTAACCGAGATATCTTATATATAAAATTCTCGTGTCACAATGTTCGTTCCCGTACTCCTCCGAAACAGCTTGACCGATTCTCATGAAATTTTGTGAGCATATTGAGTAGGTCTGAGAATCGGCCAACATCTATTTTTCATACCCCTTAGTGATAAGGGTTGTCCACCCTTAACATTTTTCTTTAATTTTTAGACTTTTTTTAATTTCTTTATTTTTTTTATTATGTCGCATTAAAAAATACATACAACCCTAAATTTTTACCCTTTTATCACCAACCCCTATTTTTTAATAGCCATTTTAGTAATTTAATCATTTTTCATCCCCAGTCGATATATATATATATATAGACTATGTATTTTATATATATGTATATATAATATATATATTTTCATATATGTATCTATATATATATATATAAAAAGAAAAGTTCTGACTCATCAAGGCCCAACCCAAACCCTTGGACCTAGAAAGCTGAAATTTTGCACAGAGGTTCCCTTTATGATGTATACAAGGAACAAGGACGGATTTTTTGAAATTCCCACGGGATAGGGAATAAAGAGTATTAATATAATTATTATAACACACTGGGTAACGGGCAGCGTTGGGCGTTGGGATTATGTATTTCTTATCCCACAGAGGGTCACGGGAAACGCCGTGCGGGACTGCTAGTCTTATGTAAGATTACGATCGAACCAGAAAAGTATCAGAGTGCAATTTCCTCCGTGTTTCATTCGAAAATAGCGAAGTTTGGATAGTTTAAAAGGATGTTTTACTTTAAAATAATTATTATTTTCAGGTGTTTTTTTTTCTCAATAAGGTAAAACTGTTTCACTGATCCCAATTCCACTGTAAGGTGGAATGCCAGGTCGCCACCGTGGTTCGGATTCCACGTTAAACTATAGGTCCTTCATTTCATCTCACAATCACCCTACCATTACACATTAGCGTAAGTGCGTATAACCCGAACGGGTAGTAAGACGCGGTGCTAATAATAATAATAATAATAATAATAATAATAATCCACTGTAAGGCCCGCGCTGTATTACTTACCCAAGTTAGGTGTTATCCGTAGGTTGAGATGTGCTCTTAAGTTGTATGCACTTTTGTTGTGTAAAAGATATATTAAAAATTGGCTTTGTTAAGAGAAACGTCAGTTACAGTGCAATTTTAAGAGGTGAGCGCGGCAATGGGCTATTGGTGATCCACATTATTTGATAATTTTACCCTGAGTGCGGCGACGAGGAAAGCAGTGTCGGTAAATGATCGATCTCACGGCGATTTTCTTCAGTCGATCGCATGAGAAAACTATATCGTCATTAAAAGTCGATCTTTTTGTCTTAGAGACTCGCGAATATATATTTAAAAAATGAGTGACCAAAACAACCTTTATCGGTCATAATCAATGTTAAAGGAACATTAAATAGTTCGTGTTTTTTTTTAAGCACCGCGTCCGACTACCCGTTCGGGTTATACGCTTATGTACTAATCACACTGATAAATTAGGGGCGATGAAGGTTGAATTTAGAGGAGGTGTACCCACATTTGAGTGGAGGAATAGTGGAAAACTATTAGGGAAAAATCACACTCAGTATACCCCATCGGGATTCTAAGCCCGGCGAAATAGCCATAAAAGTTTGGCGAATTTGAGTTTGCCAACACACATTAAATCAAACTTTTTCCTGACGGCCTGTGATGGTTGTAATTTGATATTTCCTTAATATCATTAGAAGAGGGGGTGAGGGGGGAAATTAAGAATATGGTCTACTCGACTAAGTAAACTGGACAAAAAAATTCCGATAAATTTCAAACACTTTTTATGATTTCAATGAAATCGAAACGGTAGGTGGAGACAAGATATACATCGAGCTCAGATACTGAGCCAATGTTTCTGCAACTTTTCAGTCAAAAAGTATTGTCAAATTTGGTATTAAATTGTTTTACATTTTCAATTCGAACAATTTTCATCACTTACGTCTGAGACAGTTGTAAATATGTACTCAAAGTGTACATGTTTTGAATAGAAACGTTCAAACATTGTGTGTTGTTTTAAATGTTCGAGTGAGCAACATAATTCCCCAATTTGTACATGGTGTGGCATATTTCATTTTTCATTCGCCACATCTGTGGCTACATTGAAAATTAGGCTGGCTACCTCTGTGTCTCATTCTACCATCGAACGGGGTAAAATTAAATAGTTTGATAATTATCAAATTGTAAATTTTATATTGTATTTTTTTTTTTCTAAAAAGGTTGAGGATACAACTATGGTATTTGAAGAAAGGTTTAATTTCAGGAATAAATATAAGACGTATTGAAATAAGAATATCAAAAGTAGAGTGGATAAACGATGAGTGTTCACGGGGCCTTTGTTTGATAAGTTTGTAAATATAACGGGGTCAAAAAAATTTCCCGACCCCTGTTCTATATTTAAAGTGAAACAATAGACGGAACTATTGTTAATGCATTTTAGTGAGGATAACACCTCTCCGATATCATATTCTGAAAATTGAAAAATGACACCTGGACACGGGAATCGAACCCGGGACCTTCGGCTTAGTACGCCACTGCTCTTACCACTGAGCTATCCAGGATTCGTCACGTGCCCATGGTCATTCTTCACTCATAGTTTAAGGCAGAGTCTAAGATGGAATCCTGGATAGCTCAGTGGTAAGAGCAGTGGCGTACTAAGCCGAAGGTCCCGGGTTCGATTCCCGTGTCCAGGTGTCATTTTGCAATTTTCACTATATTTAACGGCACTATCATCTCCTGAGAAATAATCCATCCATCTGGCTACTGATATACCGAACAAAGAGCGGAAAAAATAAACTACGTCTAGTTTACGTCTAGCTGGCGTTGAAGTAGTTGAATTAATGTGTCGGTGTGATATTGTACGTACTCTTATGTGTTTATTCAAACACAACAAGACGATATTACTCACTTCAAGTAAAATCTATAATAGTACGGAGATAAATGATCACACGAACGAAGGTCAAATATAAATCTAAAACATGTGTTTTTTGTAGTCTTTGGAGTGTTGTTGCTGTAAGATCAGCTGTCAAGTCGCTAAACAATACATCACAATAGTCGAAATGCGTTAGGATAAGAGATTGGATGAGAGTGCATTTAAGGTGGGTTGGAAATGAAGGCGAGTAAAGTCCAGTGTTTTGGCGGTTTTGATAGAAAAACCTATTTTTGGTCAAAATAAATAAAATATTGCTATTGTTATAGTAGAAACAAAAAGTTTAATTTTATACATGTGGTGATATCAACAGTTCCTGAATATCTATCATGAACATAGCTGTATTAGATGAGAAACTTTTTAAATGGAGAGAAAAAAGTTGTCATTAAATACCAGAACACTCTTGACAAAATTATATTTAAAAACTGTTGATATCACCATGTGAATAAATCAAACTCTCTATGTTTCTATTGGAGATTTTTATTTTGGCAAAAAAAAAGTTTTGTTATTAAAAAAAACCTCAAGAACGCTTACCTTTCTCGCGTTTCCTCCCACGCCTCCTTAGTATTCACTGAATGATTTTTCTCAGCCACTCATGACGTAAGTGTAGTTCAAAGAATACTTTAATACATAAGATTGATTTGATATGGTTGGATCTTGTGAGGATTTAATTAATATGCAAACCAAGGATTTACAGATACGAATTAAATTGGATGATTATTATTATTAATTTATCTAATTAGTTTATGAGGAGGGTAATCTTTTTGGCCTACAATGATGGACTGAGATTTGTTAGGATTGGATGTGTGTTTTCCCGAGGAAAAACGTATTTATATATAATTTAATGATAACAGATTTTTTTTTAATTTTGTTCCAAACTATAAAATGCTAATATAAGAAAGTATATAGGCTGTGTCGTACCATTTATTTAAAAAAAAAATCTTTTTTTTTACCAACCTCCCCTTTGCTTGATTTTATCTTTGACATTCTTAGACTGATAAATAATGCATAAGTATGTAAAGTGACACAATTGTACAAAACATAGATTTGAATAAATCAGTAATAACAAAAAAAGTACTTACCTGGTCTCTGTCGACCCGTTATGTACCTAAGAAAAGATATGAAGTTGTACTCACCTGCAAAAAAAAATATATATATCAAGGGTTTTTAAAATCACAATAAAATTTACATTTTGAGGAATAAAATATAAAATGAAAAGCTATAAACCTGTTCTATTCAACACGAAGACGTCTTAGGAGGTACAAAAATGTATATTATTATTATTTGAAAAAAAAGGGTGTTTGTATAGTATCTAGATAAAATTTGTTAATGTAAGCTACAAATTACTGATCGACGACAGCACTAACGAACTATTAAATGATAACCATTTTAACATCAACACAGAAAAATATAAAAGCCTAGATAATTTTCAAAACTACTTTAAAAACTCGAACAATAATAGCTTGAATGTGATCGCGTGACATGTCAGATCTCTAAAGAAGAATTGGAGTGAAATTTTTTTTTGTTAAATACGGTAGCTAGTTTTTTTTATATTATTATACTTACTGAAACTTGGATAACAAACGAACAAGTAAATCTTTAATACATAGAAGGATAATAAACTTATAATTATTGTAGGGAGAAACCCAAGGCGGTGGAGTAATTTTATATTTTGTAAGTAACGCACACAGCTTCCATTTAAACCCACAAAATACTATGAAAGCATTCGAGGGACACTGATCACAAGTCAAAATAAAAAATACAATATAATCGCTTTATTTACCCCACCAGTTAGTAATAAACGTGACTTTACACAAGAACTTGACGAGAACTTAGACAGCTGTCCTACAAAAGAAAACCTCATTGTAGCAGATGACACAAACATTAACATAAAAGACAAATATAACCCAGTCCATACTAGATATGAAACTATGATGTCAGAAAAGGGCCTAAAAATGTAATTAATAAGTGTACTCGGGAAGAAGTTTCTAAAAACAATTTAGTTAGATCAGTTATAAGTAGGCCTATATAAAAAGATCACTATGCTGTAATACCTGGAATAATTAGTATAAAAATGTCGGATCACTATACTACAGCGATGAGAATAATGTATAAAAATACACCAAATAAATGCTTACCGTCTCCCTGAATCAAAATACTTAAAATAAATAAAAAGTCTGCGTTAAGCAAACTAAAAGAATTTGATTGAGGAAACCTGACTACGGACTTACAAGACTTGAACCCAAAATATGACAAAATAATTGTGACTTTTAAGGAAGTATATAATACAACAAATTGGCCATCTCAGAACAAAATACAGCCAACGCTACTTGGATTGATACCTACCTTTTATGAAAAATTAAAATTAGAGATAAACTATATTGTCGATGGAAGTCAAATACAACCCAATACAATTTATGAGCAGGAAAGGAAAAGAGTAGAGAGCAATAAACAAAGCCAAGATTGAACACCATAGGAAGTTATTTAGAGACTTAAAAAAGGTAACATGGTGACCTGGTGGTCTAGGGGTAGGGTGTCAGACTTCTGTGCTGGCGGCCGGGGTTCATCCTCGGTCCCGGCACAGATTTATCTAATTGACAAACCCTTCCTTCACCTCTGACAAGACATCTTGTGAATGTGTGGAATGTCAGGTCGCCACCGTGGTTCGGATTCCACGTTAAAACTGTAGGTCCTTCATTTCATATCACAATCACCCTGCCATTACACATTAACGTAAGTGCGTATAACCCGAACGGGTAGTAAGACGCGGTGCTAAATAATAATAATAATAAATAATAATAAAGGTAACATGAAAAACAGTGGCGAAAAGTAAACAAAGTTATAGGTAAACGTAGCAAAAATAACTTAGATAAAGAGCTCACGCACACATTTAAAAAGACAGATAACTTAAAAACTGTGTGTAACAATTTTGCATTCTCTTTTGACAATGGAGTAATTGAAATATTGCATAAATGTGATATAAAACTACTTCCAAGAATGGGAAGACACAATAACAAACACTTCATTGTTCATACCTAAATAAATATCTGTACAAAAATCAATAAAATAATATCTTCATTGAAACTAAACAAATCTCCAAGTTGTAATAATATTACCATGATGGAAATACGAAATATAGGAACTAATTTAATTCCGACACTAGTATACATAATAAATACATTAATAAAAACTGGCACATTTCTCAAACAAATAAAATGCTCTCTTATTAGACCCATTTACAAAGGTGGTAGCCATTTAGACTACGGTAATTACAGACCAATAGCAATACTACCAGCTTTTGAGGAGATATTAGAAAGATATATGCTAAAAAAATTGACAAATTATTTAAATAAATTCAATATGATAAACCTAAGGCAATATGGATTTCAAAAACACAAACTGGTTAAAAATCTTCTAGAACATTTTTCTAATAAAATTAACAATGCTCTTAACAACAATAAGCATATTTTCGCCCTATTTATTGACTTTAAAGAAGCGTTTGACACACTTGACATTGATATATTTTTGAGATTCCAAAATGATTGGAATTGGCGGACCATACTTAAGATGGTTTAGGGACTATCTCTCTAACAAACCTTTCTATGTACAAATTAGCACTCAAAAAAGTGAAACCAAAGTTGACAAATATGGGAGTACTACAAGGCTCAATACTAGGACCTATTCTATAACTAATTTACGTCAATACTATCACAAGACAAGTAAAGCATGGACACATCGACCTATACGCATACGACAACGCAATACTGACCATTCACGAAAACCTTCAACTAGCAGAATACAACCTGCAACAAGACTACAACGAGATACAAATATGAACTCGTGATCATCGTCTAGTAATAAATGCAAAGAAAACTAAAGTTATACATATCTGTTCTCCTAAAATGCGCCATGCAGGAATCAATATTACGAATCACAGCTATAAATGCTGGCACAACTGGACACAATACAAAAACTGGAGAACAAACTAAAAGGATTGACATATGTTTTTACTATCTTAGAATTTACTTTTATATCAAAACGATAGTAATAAATTTTAAATTAGGTACATGCAAAATTCGCATTTGCGATAAAGAGAATTTTTTATAGGAATTCTACGGTTTTCACACGAATAATATTAATTTAAGGTTTTTTTTTCTCTAAATAAACACAATTTCTCTGTAATTTGGGCAAATACCGCAACATCCAATATAATTTTCAACGTGATAACACCGGCGATACCGCTATGCCAGGGCTTCCGTTTGTGTGGATGGTATCAGTTTTTGCTGATTTTAAAGGTATAAAAGGGACCAGAGACTTTACAAGTATGTTCATGAATTTAGATTTTTTTTACGGTTAACATTAAAAATCACGATTTCTACTTTTACACATTTAAATATTTAAATTTCTATGGATTGATTCTTTGTTTTCAGCTTTTAAAAGATGTCATGTTAGGTCCAAACAAGGGCATTAAACTCTATTACCCTTGCTACAGGCGGTCATGTTTGGCAAAATTATCTCTTCTTTATTTTTATTCCCTTCTCCTTATTTGATAGTTATTTGGTCTTGTATTACAACATGTTTCGATATTATTGTTTGGTCCAAATATAAATTGGTAGTCCATTATTCCGATATTGCTATTTGTAAAACTGGAAGGTAATTAATAATATTGAAATATCGAGTTTGGCATTATTAAACGTGAAATATGCTGTGCGTATTTATATTTGATTTTCCTTCGAATAGGTATATAAATAGTTAAATACACAATATGAATGATAAATATAGACAGTCATATCCTAGTTTTTTTCAATGAATATTAATTTGACTAGTATTTATGTAAATAATAACATCGATTTCAGAATATAATATCATCGCTTTTTGAGAAAAATAACACCATTTTCCTCTAAAAATAACCTCACCTTTTGCATGTCTCTATAATACATAAATAATTAGTTCAATCAACAATATCTTATGGCATATCCATCTGGGGAGGAACGACAGAATGTTACACAATCAAAATTTCATATTTACAAGAAAAGATCTTGAAAATTATATTTGGAAGAAAAAAAAATGCTAACAAACAGACATACATTCAACATAGAATTGGGTGACCTGGCGGTCTAGGGGTAAGGTGTCGGACTTCTATGCTGGGGTCCGGGGTTCAATCCTCAGTCCCGGCACAGATTTATCTGATTACCGTATCCTTCCTTCACCTCTGACAAGACATCTTGTAAATGTGGGGAATGCCAGGCCTCCACCGTGGTTCGGATCCCACGTTAAACTGTAGGTCCTCCATTTCATCTCACAATCATCTTACCATTACACATTAGCGTAAGTGCGTATAACCCGAACGGGTAGTAAGACGCGGTGCTAATAATAATAATAATAATAATAACAACATATAATTCTACTTCTTAACCAATTATATGAGTACAGCCTCTTTATAGGATATTTCCATTCCGATAAATACAAGCAAATAAAAACCCATTCCCCTAACATCCGCTCAATTTCTAACAAAGAAGTGTATACAATCGGCAAATACTCTAATTATTATGGTAAATAGGAACTGAGATGTACCATCCCCAAATTGTTTAATTTGCTACCACCAACACTTCGAGAAATCCCTGAAATAAGTATACCAAAAAGTAGAATTAAAGACTGGATACTTCAAGGCATGCTTCAAACAATTATGTAAATATTTTTAGAGGAAATGTTATATGTGTAAAACTTTTTTTTTAACACACAGATTTATCTGATTACCAAACCCTTACTTTACCTCTGACAAGACGTGTATTAATCACAACTTGTGAATGTGTGGAATACCAGGCCTCCACCGTGGTTCGGATTCCACGTTAAACTGTAGGTCCTCCATTTCATCACACAATCACCCTACCATTACACATTAGCGTAAGTGTGTACAAACCGAACGGGTAGTAAGACGCGGTGCCAATAATCATATTTTTTTTTTTTGCCGAAGATCGAATTGCATAGAACCTCTGTTATACTTCTAAATATTTTATTCGTTTAGCTTGGTTTTGTATTAAAATATAAAGTCAATACAAAATAAAGATTTATGAATTTAAAAAAAATCTTATCGTCACACCATTTAGTTGAAAGATGAATTCTATAGCTACACGAATAAAAAATCTTCTGTTAAAAAGTCATTTTCAATACTTTGTTATGGCGGAGCCATCGGTTCGAACCCAATTAATACCTGAAGAAATAAAAATAGTATAGTAATGATGTTAAGCCAAAATGATGTACCATTTTTACAAAATGTATCAGCATCTGTAGTTCAACCAACAGTTTGTACAAGGTTTAAAAAACGTATTTATATTTTAAAAATTTACTCACGACGTTAGATTTACAAACATATTAAGTATCAGAGAAGGATCTATAAATACACTTTCAATATAAATTGTTTACGAGTGAGTAGAAGCAATATTTTGAAATGACTCAATCTATCACATTTGTCGACAGTAATAAATAGAACGCGTGTCTCTGCCAAACTTTTGTGATAAACGATACGACAGTAGGTCAAATGTTTGAACCAATATCAATTTTTATCTTACATTCTCTTTCTCTCTCTAAAACACAGTTTATAATTTTACAATCCCTCTTTTTAAGTGAATTAAAGTGTTTTGGAGTCATTGTTTTGTAAAGTTTTTTATTTTAAAGAATGAACTATTTAGACAACGTAAAACTGTTTATTCGTATCAGAACAAACAAAAATGCAATGTAAATTTTTGAATAAATAACTATATATATATATATAATATACACGAAATAAGAGGAAGAAAGGAAGAGATAAGAGAGAGAAAAGAGATGTATTACCCATAAATAAAGTTGACGGCAAATAAAATAGTTGGACTGGGAAAATCCATTAGGTGGAGCGAGAACGCGGTTCTTTAGAAGGCTAGGGTTTTATTTTGTACTAAAAGTAAGTGCAAGGATGCGCTGATTGAACCCTCACGGCTGCCTTTTGATCGCGGGGAAAGAAAAGCGTCGCACCTACAGTTTCGTTCTCTGTCTAACTCCAACCAACAGACACAACACTGTATGAGTAATGTCAAGCGCAAAAACGTCATTCTATTCCGGTAAACAAACAGTAAAACCAGCGGATGTGCTTGTTTTTACTATTAAACATTATTTTAAAGTTTATTACATATAAGATTAATCAAAAGTAGCCATAGAACCTTTATGAAAGTGATTCTACGAAGAAAGGCTAACAGGATTGGTTACATTAAGGTGGGAGTGTAAGGAACGACCGTTAAGGCCAGTGCAGTGTTATTGCAATTTTTATAGCAAAACTTTTTCTTTTTGGTCAAAATAAATAAAATATTTCTTCAATAGAAACATAAGGTTTAATTTTCTTCACACGGCGATTACAACGATTCTTGAATGTCTGACAAGGGTGTCCCTTGAATTTAATGACAACTTTTTTTCACTTCATGCCGCTATGGTCATGATAGATATTCAACAACTGTGGATATCATCAACATGTGAAGAAAATTGAACTTTATATTTCTACTGGCGCCAGTGTGGCTAGTGTATAGGCACTGAGGAACTGCAGCACCCCCTATTTCCACTTGATATTATCGATAACATTTAATATAATGAGTCCTTTTTTTCTTTAATTCTTTATTTATTTTTCTAGTACAATATATATTCCTTAAGCTTAATGTCAGTACTTCAGTAGCCATCACCCAGTTTATGAAAAAGATACAAAAAGCTTTGTATGGAACTGTGCGCTTCACAGTGCCAGCGACGTGGTGTTTGACTTGTGTACGCATGCGCACATACGAGGAGGGTGGGGTGGAAGGTGGAAATACCAGGTAAAGAGAGCACTGTTGCTCTCGCAGTGCCGGCTCTGGCGTGATGGTGGAAGGATGTTTATTTTTACTCAGCGTGTGTTGTGCTCAAAAACCGTGTACCATATTCATGAATGTGACAAAGTGTTGGAGAGTGTAGAATTAGATTATTATTCTGCTTCAAGCTATTCTATTTTATTCTTTTTTTTTTCGTTTTTTTTTATTCAACAGATAGACTAAATGCGCTTGCAGTACTTTCAATGGAGAAAAATTTCCTCAATTGTCATCTAGAGATCAAGGAGAAAATTATTAAACTTTTTGCGCAAATTAAAAGAAGAAGAATGTATTTCATTTTTAATTGAATAGATCAAGCTTGAACTGTAACAATTTAAGTTAAAGTAAGTAAAAAGTGTTTGGTTTTTTTTGTTAAGATTTTATCAAGTTCTTGAATAAATTTTATTTTTTATACATGTTTTTTTCCCTTTTGCTCAATTTTAAAACAAAGGCTAAAAAATTTCTGGAGCAGCACCTCCACTAATTTTAGCTACGAGCCGCCACTGACTGGCACAATATTTTATCTAGTTTGGCAAAAAAAAAAGTTTTGCTATAAAAACTGTAAAAATTCTGCCCTTTTCTGGCACCCCTTACACCCAACCTTTAGGAGAGAAAAATTGTTTGTTGAGCGACGTCATAGAAGGCAAAGTAAAATGGAGAAGGGGACCAGAAAGACAACGAATGTAACTGATGGATGACATCAAACAAGTAAAGAGAATGACATAAAAAAAGAGGAATATGCTGATAGGACATGCTGGACGTCTCAATTTGTACAAGGCAACGGACCTGTCGAAAGACAGAACACCTAATTGATCAATAAAAATACGGTATATAAATGGAACTAGTGACCTAACACCCACTGCAATGTGCAAGCAAAAAAACATCAAGCTCCTCTGGTATTATTTGATGGAGTTGTAGATAGAATACCCGTTTTCTTCGCTTCTCCGTTAATGCTATTAAAAGGGTGGTATCGCAAAAGGGCGGGGAAAAAATCTTAGAAACTTTTATAAGACTAAGACCCGCTTCGGTGGCGTACTTAGCTAACGCGCTAGACATGTTGAGCTCGAATGCCGAGGACGGGGAGATCAAGGTTCGAATCTCGGTCGGGTGAACTGGGGGTGGTTTTCCCTAAACGGTTTTCCACTATTCCTCCACGCAAATGCGGGTTCACTTCCGCTAAAATCAACCTCCCTAATTCCTAATCAATTAGCGTAATTAGTACTTAAGCGTATAATCCAAACGGGTAGTAGGACGCGGTGCTAAAATAATAAATAAATATAAGACTAAGGTTGGGTTGGCTATATAATGTTTAAATTTCACATTAACGTTAAGCACCAATTTAATAACAATTGTGCTAACATTTTTAGCAAATATTTTATTAGAAATTGGAAGTAGAAAGGTTATCTATCTCTAAACACTTGAATTGTTTTTTAATCATAACATTAATAGTAACAAAAATACTGTATTACCCGCAAAACCGGCGCGGTCATAAGCTGGTTCACTATTAACGGGATAGTCGGGGTTCAAATCCCAGCTGAGTGTATCAGAGGTGTTTTTCCCCTAAATATTTTTAAACTCTTCCTCCAAGCCAGTGTGAGTGCATTTTCTATACATTTAGTATCCTATTAGTGTAAATATTCGAATATCCTCAACGGTAGTAAGACGCGAAGCACAAAATAAACACTATCATCAGGTTGAGAATATTATTTCCGTGCAAATTATAATCCCTAAGTACAAAGAAATAATTTTAAATAATTTATTAATTGTAATGTTCTTCTTCTGGTTAGCTATAGCAAACGCCACATTTTATGAAATTCATAAATGAAATAGATATATTTCTATTGGTGCAATGATTAGTTTATTATTATTTACGACGGCCTCCTTGGTCTAGAAGTCAGAGTTTCTGGTTACAGATCCAGAAGTCCCGGATTCGATCCCCACGGTTTCAGATTTTCTGTAAAGCAGTGGGCCTGGACCGGGGTCTACTCAGTCTCGTGAGGACAAGTGAAGAGCTACTTAAAGGAAACGGTAGCAGCTACGGGTTTGGAAAACTGAGATAGATTAAATATTGAAGGGTTCATTGTGCTGACTACATGACACTTCTATCCGCAAAGTTGGCATTATCATCGCTAACAAACGATGGCCGCTCAGTCAGTATGGATCAATAATACGAGCTGACGCCATGAATATATTATTATTATTATTATTATTTGCACCACGTTTTACTACTTGTTCGGTTTGAACGCGTATATACTAATTACACTTTGCGCTAAGAATGAGGAAGGATGCGTTTAAAGAAAGTGTGCTCCCATTTGCGTGAAGGAAGAGTGAAAAACCGTTTATGATAAAGCAGCCTCAGTACATCCGACATGGATTCGAACCCCGATCTCCCTCTCATCGAAAGTCCAGTCTATTGCGAGAGTGACGACACCGTAGACAGTAAATGATTAATTGAGCTCGTAGCATTTACATCAAATAAAATAACCATTGATACATAAAATATATCAAATAGTAGAGTAAAATATCTATACGTAGCTTAAAGTGTATAAAAAAAACAAAAGAGGAAGAGGACAGGTTCTAAAATGAACTTTATACGACTGGTACTCCTTTCTGGAGTTTAATGGCGAATGCAATGAATTGAAACTTTCTTGTGATTGAAATTCCCACTGTTAAATATGAATTACTGGTTTTACTTGACTTTTCAAGAACTCGGAAGCTCTGCTGCACCATTTACCAAGATATTTTAATCAACATATCCGTTTATTAATGGAATAAGCTACCCGCTACTTGGTTATTTGATCTAGTTCACATTTACTTCACAAATAACTTTATAAACGAATAAGATTTAGTTAACAAACATGTGCTATAATAAATGAGTTTTGTTTTATTGTTTTGGTTTCAAAAGTTAATTTTGAAAGTATATTATTACCCGATTCGGTGGTAAAATGGTCTAAGTCATCAGTCATCAGTCTCGCAATAGACTGGACTGCGGATGACGGGGAGATCGGGATTCGAATCCCGGTCAGATGTGCGGAGGGGTTGTTTTCACTCAATTATTTTCTACTCTCCAACCATGCAAATGTAAGCTAAGTTACTCTAAACTCAATATTACTCATCTCCAAACACATTAGCGTAATTAGTATACAAGCGTACGACCCGAACGGCTGCTAAAAAAGAAAATAATACTAGGTACATTTTTTGAAGAAATAAAAAAAAAACTGCGAGCTAGTCTTGTGTTAAATTTCACCTCTCTCTTTTTTTCTCTCTCTCTCTGCGCTACTTCTTAGTAGCCATCCTGGTAACTACATTTAATCATACTGATGAAGTAGGGGTGAGGAGTATAAGTTAAAGAAAATGGACCAGCATTTGCGTGGAGACAATGAGAACTCATTTAATAAAAAAATACATTATTACAATTTGAAATGTAGAAACTAGACAATCGTGTCACAATAAAAAACACAAGTTGTATCTATATAGTATATTCTCGCTTCGGTCTCCGTATGGTCTAAGGCAGAGGTTCCCAATTTTATTTGGCCACGGGACCCTAACTGATCATACTTTTTTTGGCGGAACCCCATTTTGATAATAACAAAAGTGATTTTACCTTGTAGTAAGTATAGTTTGAATATTTTCATGTTTGACATGAAAAGAAAGAATATTAGTAAATAAAAAATAATTATTATTATAAGTATTATAAAAAATTTATTGTACAAAAAAAAGTAACTATTTAAGTGAAGAATGACCTTTTTTCATATATTTACTTATAATAGCACTAAAATTAGGCTTAATGTCTGACAATTGAACGCGAAGATCTGGAGCTACATCCAGTCTCGCATCGGTAAGTCGTCACAAACGGAAGTTGAACCATAATAGCCTTCTCAACGACTGCAGGATATTCATCTTTAAGTCCAAACCAAAAGTAATTCAAATAAGAATCTTCCGATTCGAATTTTTGTTTTAGAAGGGATTAACACTTAATGTCGATCAAATTCTCATACTGACACAGTTAGCATCGATGGTTTGGTATGATTTGCGAATGGATTCTGTACCCAGTCAATATCCTGTAACTTCTCCGGGAAATACTCTTTCAAGGATTTTTTAAAGGTTAATCAAATGTTCATGTATGTTTTTTTTTTCACATCTGAGGTTATTTGCAACTCATTTTATTCCAGAAAGCCATTTAAAAGAGTAACACTTTCGTAACTTTTTTGTTCAACTCATTCGATCCAGAAGCCTTGTTTGTTTTTAAGTGAAGATATTTTATCTCTTACTGTAAGCGTGGTTGTAGTTCTTCCCTGTAAGGACTTGCAGATTACGTTGAGTTTATCGAATATATAGGCCAAATAAGCCAATTTTATCAACCATTGCTCATCGTGCAATAGTTCAACAAGCGTACTAACGGATGCAAAAATGTGTTGTTCGGGGGAGAATATCTTAAGCTCGTTGCGCAATTCAAATCACCCGGATACAACTTTTCCTCTTGAAAGCCATCTCACTTCCGTGTTTAGAAGAAGTGATTGATGCTGACAACCTACATCTTCACACGCTTTTTAAAAAAAGCCTTGACTGGAGTGGGCGTGATTTAACGTAATTGACCATTTGTACAGCTTGATCGAGAACTTTATTTAAGTCGGATGGCATTTTCTTTGCAACAAGGCATGGCGATGTAAAACGCAGTGACTGCTAATACATTTAGGATCAACATTCTTTATTATTGTTACAGCTCCTTTTATTTTGCCGGTCATAACTCCATCGCTGCACACGTCAATACATTTTCTCCAATCAATATGCTGGTGTTTACTGATGTAACTATCAATGGCTGTAAAGATTTCTTCTCCAGTTCTGTTGGTCTCCAAAGGTGCACAGAGTAACAAATCTTCTTCAATAGATCCTACGAAGGGGTATCTCACGACAACAAGCAGTATTGATAACCCAGCGACATCTGTACTTTCGTCAAGTTGTATTGCAAACATCCTGTCTTTCAATCTACAAATTAATTTATCTTCAATATGGTCTGAATCTTATGGACTCGATCAGATATGATGTTGATGGAACACTGGACTGCTGCAACTTTCTTCGAGGCGTCTTCTCCAAATACGCAGCTAACGATTTCTGTCATACTGGTTTTATTAATTTTCTGCAATCGTGTGTGGTTTTCCAGCACGAGCAATTCTTTAAAGCAGAAATGATGCTTCCGTTGCGTTTTCATTATCTGTTTTTACATATCTGTGTAAAGCAGCCACACCTGTTTTATTTACTTCTTTGTGTCTTTCAAAATAACTTAAGCGTTTATCCTACAGTTGCGGGTGGTTGGTTTCAAGGTGTCGTTTAAGCTTTGCAGGTGCCAAAGAGCTATTAAACAGAATTTTGTTGCAGATAACGCATTGTCCACCCGGATTTTCAGCAATTCCTACAGGAATAAATCCGAAGGACAAGTAGGATTCGTCATATTTCCTCTTTTTTGAAGCAGTTCTCTCCTGAGGTTCAGCCCTTTTGTTGGTTGGTGTACTTTGTCGGTCTTGCCCAGGACAAGAATCTTCCCTATTTACCGTACCTTGAAATAAATTAACAAACATTAATAATAACTAACAACAATAATAATACCCATTAATAATAAACAACCAAGACATTAAATAAAATAAACTTTACCAAACAAAAATTAAGAAATTAATGCGTGTTAGGGAGTAAACCAACCAGTTATTGGCCAGACTCTATTAACAGATTGACTTTGATAATAATAAATATAACTTTCTTACAGAAAAACCAGCAACAGCTTCTTGTGAAATATTTTCAGTAGACCCTGCTGGTGAACATGAAACAACACTTTTGCCACTTGCGAGGCGCCCCGTTTTGAGTCAATTATCCATTATCATAAACTGAAATAACAAATAGAAAAAATACTCACAGTGGGTTAAAATTTTAGTATAATTGCATTTTACATATTTAGGTAGAAATAAGAATAAATTTGATTAAATTAATAATTAGTAAGAACAAAATAAAACTCTATTAAAGGAAAATTATTGTAGCAGCCTATAATTTTTAAAAAACTACTATTCATTTCACAGAAGTAAAGAGGTCGGTTCGTTACAGCTCTACTTCTAATAATCAAAAACCTACCTGCGGACATCAAAAATTCCAGATTAAAACAATAGGAATAACTATCACTGCAATCTCTTCTCTTTACACCAAATACGTAAGTAAAGTTTACGTCGTAAACACGTGCAATCTTGTCGTGGTAAATGACTCGACTGGTGCGGGGGGCTGCAACGTCCTCGCATGCGCTGTCTTTATCCAGCTCCACCCGCACTGTTTGATACAATATATACCTAAAGTTGCGCGACGGCGCGGCGCGGTTATGTTATTAATGTTTTCTACGAACGAATTCTCGGATGAAACTCGGAACCCCTTTTACCCTTCCACGGAACCCCAGGGTTCCGCGGAACACCTTTTGGGAAACGCTGGTCTAAGGTATCACTCTCTTAAGTAGATAAATCGCCTATAACGGAGAGATCGAGGTTCGAATCTCGGTCAGGTGTACTGAGTGTAGTTTATAAAAATAGTTGTCCACTCCACGCAAATGCGGATATAATTACTCTTAATAAAACCTTACTAACCCCTAAAACCACTAGAGTGATTAGTACATAAGCGTATAAGCCAAACGGGACTAAAAAAAATAGTCGGGGAAATCAGGGTTCGAATCCCGGTCGGGTCCACTAAGGATGTTTTTTCTTTTATGGTTTCCCACTCACCTTCCACGCAAACGCGAGTAGATTACCACTAAATGTTTTTTACCTGATCCCTACTCTATTAGAGTAATTATCATACATATGTGTAAACTGAACAAGTAGTAAGATGCAGTGATAAAATTATATATATATATATATATATATATATATATATATATATAATATATATACAGTATTGCTATTTATCGAAGTGGTGGATGAAATATTTGAGCCTGTGTTGATTCAACACTAGAATAGGCGAGAGCTCGCTGAAGTTATATAAACATTCCCAAACCAGTTTTCATTTCCTGTCGACAAACCATCAATCATTTTGTCACATAGTCAATAGCTTCTCGCTTGGAATAAATTTGTTCATTCCCCGAATGGAACACGATGATATAAGTTTATAATTTTCTTGGAATAAATTAAAGGTTACGTAATAACCCCTTCAAAACAGTTTTTTTTTTTTTGCCATTTTCTCTTAGTCTTACTACCCGTGTAAATTGGAATTTAGAGGAAGTGTGTTCACATTTGCGTGTATAGAGAGTTGAAAAAAACACCCTCTTAGACCCCTCTGGATTCTAACCCCTATCTGTACATCACATCAAACAATAATAAAAACAACTAATGCCTTTGACCTAAATGTCAATAGAAATTTATTAGATGATCATAAATATTATGTGCCCCCCCCCCCCCCCCCGAGTTTCACAATATCCGTTCCTTTTTTCTCATATTTATAAATTGCGTTAATGTGGTCAGGATGATAAATGAGGAAATGTGCCCGCATTTACGTATAGGGGTAGTGGCCAAACTATTTATAGTAAACGCCATGTTTATACACCTGGCGGTCACCAACAAATAAAGACTAAATGGGCTTGTAATTTAGAACAAGTTCTCAACGGCACGTGTAATATTAATTTTTAAATCCGATTGTGTTATAATTATAATAAATTGAATCCGAAAACTTATGTTTCACAAACGGGAAAATGATACTGTGAATCGTACAGACTTTCTCCTACTTTTATCATAAAATATATATTTACTAAAAACTCATCAGGTTTGTGAAACGAAACACTACAACAAAGATCATAAATTAAATAATATACACTGTTACTTACTTACTCAATGGCATTAGGAACTTGTAACACTGTTACAGAAAAATTGAGTAAAGAGAAACATCTTTGTCCACCAAAGAGTATAAGAACCAAATTCATTTTCAAATACCTGAATTAAAAAGTTTATAGCTCAGAAACGATTGTTTTTATAAAAATATAATTCAAATAAAAGAATTGTATCTTTAATAAGTACTACAGTTCTACAATGATAAGTTATTTCGTATCTCAAAGAGTTGCGGAGAAATGATGAAAATTGAAGGATTTTTCAAATGTAAAGTATTCTGAAAGTCAATTTCATGATAAAATGAGAGTTGTCATCTTGTTTATAATGGTAAACAGTGTATAAATATCAAATTTAATCAAAACCGTTTGAGCGAATATCGAGAAAATCGATTTTTTTTTTCTTTTCTTTTAATAAACTACCCTTGAATTTAGGGTCAGATATCTAATTCCAAAAACCCCTAGGGGGCACCTTATGAAAACTCCAGATACCAAGTTTTAGCCCAATCGGTAAAATAGTTTCAGTTCTAACCCGAGGTACAGATAATAGACAGACTGACGGCATTGCGAAAAACATTTTTTTTTCGGGGATGGGGATTTCATGAAATGTTGACATCAATCAAAATCTCAAGATTGATTTTTTTTTTCGATCACAATATTTTTTCTCCGAGGTGTTGAGAGAGAAAGTAAAAATTTATGTTTTTATAATTAAAACGCAGATTAAACATTTTGTTATACAGCTTATTTCTTTGCGTTACAGTAATTTTCTCTTTCGTCTTTTAACAAGTTCATAATTCAAATAATATATAATTTGTATGCAAAACAGCCATAATAGTCAGCTCTTATTTGTACGCAGTTTTTTACTTTCTCGCTATCTTACAGGTAGAGAAAGTATTGTGATCGTCAAAAAAATTGAACTCTGAAAATTTTGATGAATCTTGACGTTTCATGACCTCCAGAATCCAAGAAAGTTTTTTTTTTATTTCCGTCTGTCTGTTTGTCTGTACCTTCAACTAGAGCCTAAATTATTTTACCGATTGGGCTAAAGTTTGGTATCTTGGATTTTCATAAGAATGCCCCGAGTGGTTTTTGGAATTGGATATCTAACTTTAAAATTAAGGGATTTTGATAAAATTTCATTTCTAAACATTTATACATATTCTCAACAAAATGGCTTCCCTCGATATTTCGGCAAAATGAATTTAAGGGCTCCGGTCGGTTGCATAAATTATATTTTGTTATAATACTCCTAAACTATTTGAGATATGAAATTACTTATCATTACAAATATGTAGGTGTCTTTATAATACAAATATTTTATAAGCATATTTTTATAAAACCAATAACTTTCAAGCTATACGTAAAATATATATATATATATATATATATATAATATACATATAAACTTTTCGAACACAAAAGGTAAAAGTATTGCGACCGCAAAAGAAAATCTAACCTGAAATGATGATGGATGTCGACGTCTCAAAACCTCCCAAACTCCAAAAAGTTGTCTTTGCAATGACGTTTGTCTGTGTGTTTGTTTAAACTTAAAATTAAGAATAGTTTAAGAAAGGGCGAAAAGAGAATAAATCGAATTTCTCAAAATCGACTAACGATTTTGATTAAAATTCGTATCTAGGTGTTGAATAAGATGATAAATAAACTGGCTAATTTCATTTTACCAAGAAAATTAATTTTAGGGTACTTTGCAGAAGCAGAAACTTCCGTATCTACGCAACTATTTGATATACTAAATAACTTATCATTGCAAAATTGTAGTACTATTAAAAATTAAAAACTTTTATTTGAAATATATTTTTATAAATCCAACAGTTTCTGAGATGTTGGCAAATATATTAATACAATTTTGTGAGCTTTAGTTGTAAAGAAACACTACTTAAGTCTTAACGCAATAATTCACCAATGCCATAGTCATTAAATATTAAGTAGGTATCTAAAAGTTTATTTTGTTTTTCTTTAAACCTCTTAGGAGATATATTTGTACAACAATGATCTATATCCATTTTAGACTCAATAGTTAATATTTACATTTTTTATTGGTAAAAATTTATAAATGAGGAATAGCAATGCAATGGCATGAAAATTTTCAACCCCTAATAAAATGTCGAAAATTTTAACAGGAAGTCGAAATTTTAATACGAAGTGTTGACCCTTGTGGACCCAACATTGATCTTTTTTATCGGTCCAAACATACAAATGAGGACAATAATTCTTTTAAAAAAATTATAAAATTTAAAACTGGGACTAAAAAAAAGTTTTACATAAGTATAGTGCAATTTATGCTTGGGTTTGCTAGTGTATATTATTTCGTTTCACATATATTACGAGCTATAAGTAAATATCTCTATTGTTAAACAATAGAGCGAGAAAGTCCGTGCGGAGTTCCGTACCATTTATTTTAAATAGGAGCTAGTTTGCAGGCCTTTGAACACAAAGAGGTCGTTTTGCATATAATTTTATTTCGTGGCGTGTTTGGTTTAGTTTGTAGTAAAACTACTTTCTTTTTTCCCTAAGCTAAGATTAAAATAATTGCCGACGCCGGTAAAACTTTTTTACTTCCGTAAATTGCCCTCGCGTCGTCCAAGATGCAAGACGCCTTAAGAAATAAAAGGGAAGAAAGGTCAGAGACCTTAGGAGTTGTAGGCTGGAGAGAAAGTGATAGGGCTCGTAATAATCGCTTATGAACAAAGTGTTATTCACAACTTACAAACTAACCTTCTAATAAACACCTTAAATTAACAGCGGTATATGTATTATCTCTATAACATAACGATCTTTTATATCAGTGTTTTTCAACAGATGTGCCAGGTCTGCCGAGGGAGTTTAGGGGAAGGTAAAAAAAAAATGTAAGAAAAAAAATTATGAATAAAAATAAATCTTTTGAAATTCATGATCCACAATATTTTTTAAAAATAACATAATGATTAGAATTTTAACCATTGAATTTTTAAACACAATCTTAATACTGATTATTTTTTAATGATATCATCTCTCCTTGAAAAATGTATGGTGTGCCCTTGACAATTTTAGTGCCTTCTTTGTTCAGTGTGCCGCGAGTTTAAAAAGGGTGAAAATATCTGTGTTTGATAGATTAAATAACTGGGAGTAATAGGGGTGGGTTTTACACTCAACTAAGATTCATACAGCAAGTCATGTTATCTGCAGATGTCACGTTTAATAGATATTATCATTATTTATAAAATTACATAAATATGGTAAAATGTTATCAAAGTTGCGTAAAAATATGTTTGGATTTTCTAAACTGTTCTCCCTATCAAAATCACGGTAGTTAGTTATACCATAATTAAGAGATCTAAAGGTGTTAAGGGAAAGGGCGGGGGGGGGGGGCAGGGAACGCAAGAAAAGGTAAATATTTCTGCAGTTTTTATACCGAAACATTTTTTGGTAAAAATAAGGTCAAATATTGGTTCTATAAAAACATACTAGTTTAATTTTCTTCATATGGTGATATCAACAGTTGTTGAATATCTGACAAAGGTGTCCTGGACTTTAATGACAACTGTTTCTCATCATTTTAAATTTCTCATGAAAGATATTCAACGACTGTTTATGTCACCATGTGAAGAAAATTAAACTCTATGTTTGTAAAGAAGCAATAATTGATTTATTTTGATCAAAAAAAGTTTTGCTATAAAAACTGCAAAAACCATTACATTTTCTCACGTACCCTAGACTCCATCCTTAAGAGGACTGTAAGGTAGAGCAAGAACTGATACGCGTTTAAGATGCTTATAAATCCCAAATTATCTAATAAAAGTAATTTGATATTTTTAAATATTGTTGCAACAAAATTTAGGCGAAAATAACTATCCTCAGAGTTCTGACGAACGAAATAGATTAAATTTTGAATTTAAAGCTTTTTTTATTAATAATAATAATATTTAGCAACACGTCTTACTACCCTTTCGGGTTATACGCTTTAAGTACTAATTACGCTAATGGATTAGGAATTGGGAAGGTTGAATTAGAGGAAGTGAACCAGCATTTGCGTGGAGGGAGAGTGGAAAACAATTTATGAAAACCACCCCCAGTTCACCCGACAGAGATTCGAAACCTCGATACTCCCCGTCCTCAGCAAGTCGAGCTTAAACACGTTTTTTTTTATTAATTCAAAGCCAGCTTCACGTGAAAATGTGTATTTCTGAGATTAAGAACGAGGTTGTAAATCTATATTATGGCTTTATCCTCTATCAAAATACAGTCATGATTTAACTTATAAAATAACAGTCTGAATGTTGACTGACTGACTGACTGATTCATCATCGCCGAGCGCAAACTATCAAGGCTACAAGCATGAAATTCGGACTGTATATTCATTTTGTTATGTAGGCACCCACTAAGAAAGGATTTTAGAAAATTCCACCCCAAAGGTGTCAAAATAGGGGATGATAATATGTATGATAATAGTATAAGTCCGTCATTTTGAAAGTTACATAAACTAAAATTTTGTATTTCGGTTATTGACGTAAAACAAATAAATACGTGTTTCAGGAATTTTGGAAATTTTATTTAATAAGGGATGAAAAAGGGGGTGAAAGTTTGTATCGGACTTGCATTATTTTTGATCTGAGGTCAAGTTATGGTCATCAACGTAACGTAATATTTTTAATTAATCTGTAAATACATATGTATATTTTCGTATTTGTATATAATCACTCCACGCGAGCAAAGCCGCGGGCAACAGCTATCTAGTATTTGATAAAGTCACAACAGGAAATGATAAGATAATATGGGATTGTTTATTGGGTTTTATGTAAGTTTATAAAACAATTTTTTTAACAATATAGACTAAAAATTTTAATTTTTAGCTAGTCAGATCTTTCACCTATATTTTTCTGAAAATAATATAAAAAATATCAACCCGATTAACAATAACAATAACAGTTATTTCTAAACGTCTACAACACTTCTCATTGCTCTCACATGCAGTGCTCTTAAGAAGAACAAACACTAGCTATAGAGCTGACGAATATATTTTGAAAATACCGGCGCATTCTAAATGCACATAAACGACTATAATTGAATTACAATTTTTTTTTAGGTTGAGATTTTGTTTTCACATATCCAGATTTGAAATGAAAGAGAATAAAACTTGTGTAATTAGTCAAATAGGCTGTGGAAACCATTGAAAAGTTGGGCTGTAGAAAGCATTGAAAAGTTAAGTGTAGTAATAAAATGAGATTCAAAAGCTTTACTGATGTTCAATTTGGTACGTGAAAAGTTTTAAGGATGACTCTACTAATCAATTCGAAAGAAGACAATATCGACCCAGCAAATAAAACTCCAAAAGACCAAATCGATGCAGTAAAAGTGCAGTTAGAAAAGTTTCCTAGAGTGGAAAGTCATTACTAAAGAAATTCTAACAATAGATAACACTTAAATTTGCGCCATTTTATTCGGTGAAGTTAGTTTTACTAACATTCATATGATTGCAATTAAAAGTTAAAATGTCTAGGTGCATTGTTTACCACTATTTATGTTATCAAAGAAGCAAGAAGCATCCAATAATTACATGTTATGATGTTTCTAGAGAGAAAGTCCCGAAAACAAATTAAAGCATGTCATGACAATACCATGATTTTAACTTTATCGCGGGAGTGTAGAAAAGGGCAGTGTTTTTTTGAAGTTTTTATAGCAAAACTTTTTTTTTGCCAAAATAAATCAAAATATTGTTCCAGTAGAAACAAAGAGTTTGGGTATCTTCATTTGGTGATATCAACAGTAACTTGAATATCTGTCATAAGCATATCAGCATTAGATGACAAACTTTTTAAATTAAGAGAAAAGGTTGTCAATAAATTTCAGGACACTTTGACAGATATCCAATAAATGTTATTATTATTATTATTATTATTATTATTATTAGCACCGCGTCTTACTACCCGTTCGGGTTATACGCACTTACGCTAATGTGTAATGGTAGGGTGATTGTGAGATGAAATGAAGGACCTACAGTTTAACGTGGAATCCGAACCACGGTGGAGGGCTGGCATTCCTCACATTCACAAGATGTTCCAAGAAATGTTGATATCACCATGTGAAGAAAATTAAACTTAAAGTTTCTACTGGAAAAATATTGTATTTATATTGTCCAAAAATAGATTTTGCTAAAAAAAAAACACGCAAAATACTGCCCTTAGCTCGCCTTTCTTTCCACCCCAACTTATAGTGACGGCGGTTTAACTGAAAGGAAGAGAAAAGGACTAGTAAGGACAAATTTAAACCAAATTAAATTCCTAATGATAATCAAATTGTTCTACGGAGGAGTGGATGAAAGCCTCTCATGGACAATTGGCCATTAGCATCTCGCTCCTCAGAACAGGGGTTTGGGAGGATCCGCCTCAAGTTCCTAGTAATATGTCCTGTACACATTATCTCACCCTTGTCCCTCTTCAGCTGTATGATTACCAAACACTTGATATTATGTAATATATATATTTATATAAAATACAGATGTTATATATATATATACACAATATTATATACAAATAATGTACATATGTATACAGTAAAATCTCTGATAACGGAAATAAAGGGGTCTGAACCCGTTTGGGATAAGCACATTTTCTTATATGAAATAAATACCTCTCTGAAAAGTTAAAATGTTATATATATATATATATATATATATATATATATATATATATATATATATATATATATATATAATATATTAATATATATTTTATAACTTAGATGCATACTTACAAAATAGTATTTATGTATATATATATGATAAAATAGTATTTTATATATATATATAAAATAGTATTTTATATATATATATATATATATATATGTGCATACAGTATTTAAATAAATGGTTATTCAATATAGCAAAATTAAATACACAATAAAACTAAATTTATCATTTCTTCATAAAGAGAAAAAATCTTTTAACTCTTTTTTCCGATGTGTACACCTACCTTAACAATTAAAGGTTTCTACCGACGTAAAACCTTTATTTGAAAGTTCAACTAATGGAAGAAAAAAAATGGAGTTAGTTGTTTTGGATATGCCTGGTTTCATATATGAGGGGGTCGGAGCAAAATTATTATAACCCTCATTTGACGACAAAATTATGTTAGCAGTGATTTCTGGTTGCATACCACTTGAACTACGAGTTGTTATTTTTTATAGTCAGTCATGGCCTTGAAGCTAACGCATATCCATGAATATATTTCACTTATTTTTCATAACTAGATTTCCGGATTTTATAAACGTTTAAATAATGAAAATATCCCATCAAAATCAATTAGGGTAATCATGTTTTTGCACGGATCCCTCCATATTAGAGGTCCAGATATGGGAGTTTTTACTGTACATATATGTGTATAATATGTACGTACATAAATGTATGTGTACAGATATATGTATATTATGTACATATTTATACGTCTATGTAAATATATATATATACACGTGTGTATATACATATATATACGTGTGTATATACTTTTATATATATATATATATATATTATGCATATTGTGATAATTTTGCATATATATATATATATATGCATATTGTGATAATTTTGCACCCCATGGTCAGGCGAAGCAATCAGGTATTTGATTAATTTAACGGTATACCCTATCTATACTATATTTTACTCCTAGTTCGTATTATTCCCGCATGTAACGTAGCTGAGTGATACAAAAACTTAAACACGAGAAATTCTGGGTTTCTCAGTGTTAAGAGATATGACGTATTAAGTATGTTAAGGATTATGTTGCCCAGTCACGCACGAGAAACTTTGTCTTAAAATAGGTTATTTTAGTTTTTCACGAGGTTCAAAAACAGACAAGGTAGTAAGTACCAAGTTCCTTAAAGGTCTGTTGTACCCACTCGCTTAACCAACCCCCAGCTTCTGCCAAATGCGTGTTTAAACATTTAACTCTGGGAGTACAAAATTAACTAAAAAAAAATGCACAAAAAACCAAATATATTTATTATTGAAACAATAAACTGATGTAGGTTACGAAAGTAAAGCCAGAATTTGGATTAATGTGGTGCGTTTATTTTTCTAAAGGACCGCCAAAGCGAATGAGTAACTCAACCGAACATAACTCAACAAATGCGTGCAAGTAAACGATGATGAGGGGTATTGGCGGGGGGGGGGGCAAAGGGGGTCAACATTACGTGTGCAAAGTTTTTGAAGCGTATCAGTTTGTAGTAATTTGGAAAAAAAAAAAAAAAAAAACATTTACAAAAGGATAGGAATTTTAAAATCCGATCAAATACAATTCAAATTGACGTCACGTGAAATAGATCCCTACCTAACGTCAGATCCCACATACATACACATACACACACTAGTTAATCACTCTCGTGGTTGAAACATACAAAAATTCTACGTATTTTCTACAAAGTAAACTGGGTCAGCTATAACCCCTCAACACTGATACCACAGACATATCCATATCAACCAATTCATTACATTTTACAACTGTTCACACAAAGTGACAAACTCAGAGAAATACTCTGATAATACGCGAGAGAATTTTTCTGCAGTGTGTAGCGTGCAATTTATAAACACGCATTATGCACATGACTTACAAACTAACTAGCTAATGCAGTGTCTTCTTCTTCGACTCAACCAGCCCCCAACACCTTGGTATACACCAAATATATATTTAGACGACCTGAAAGCAGTATTTTGTATCCTATTCCCAGGCGAGTAATGGTGCATTTTATCTTAACTAACCTCTTCTTTCCTACTCCGTTAAATTGCATCATTAGTTAAAAAAACTTTCACTGTGTTACTGCCCATCTAGGCTATACGTATTATTAATAGCACTGTTAGGGTAAGGATGAGAAAGGTATAACTTAAAAGAAACGTATCAATATTTGCGTGGAAGGATAGTGAAAAACAATTTAAGAAAAAAACACCTTCATTACACCTGTAAGGAATTTGAACCCCGATCTCCAAGTCATATTCAATCTAGTCTACTACGAGAATGACGCCCTAGGACGATATTACACCGTCATCATCATTTTCTTAAAGATCTGTGATACAAGAAATTTGATGCATGTCTCTTTGACGATCCATCAAAGATATTTTAGAAATCATTTATAAAAATAATATACCTTTTAACATGATCTCTAAGGTTTTATCAAAGAGAATGACGAAGTCTGAAATGTTAACCTATACATGCAAAGAAATTAAAAAGTGAAACTGTCCAATATGAAGACACAAACTCCGCACTTGAGGTGGAATGGAAGGGAATGAGAGAAAATAGGCCGGTGTTTTTGCAGTTTTTATGGCAAAACTTTTTTTGTCCAAAATAAATAAAGTATTGCTACAGTCCAAACAAAGAATCTAATTTTTTTTTTCGCATGATGATTTCAATAGTTCCTGAATATCTGTCGTGAACATAGAGGCATTAGATGACAAACCTTTTAAATGAAGAGAAAATGTTTCCATTAGATTCCAGAACAACCTTGACAGATAGATATTCAAGAAATTTTGAGGTCATCAGATCAAGAAAATTAAATTCAATGTTTGTGCTGGAGCAATATTTTATTTATTTTGGCTAAATAAATGTTTTGGTATAAAAACTGCAAAAACACTGGATTTTACTCGCGTGCCCTTCCATAAGTGTGTTTTTTTTCTTTGATCAGTGACGCAACTTTACTGACTAAATTTGTAATAAGTTTCATGGTCAATTAGCAAATGTTTTTGGGATGATTATCTTCCATTTTTGTAAACCCATATTTTGTACAAATTTTGAATGAAATGTGATGTAGGCATAAAGTAATGATATAATGATATAAACCTTATCAAAAAGAGTTACCATATATTTTATAAAAAAATATTTTGTAAAAGAAATATGACAAAGGAATACCGGCTCTATGCCATGAGGTCCCTGAAGCGGGTCGTAGAGAACTTAGAAAAAACTATTATTTTAAAAAATGGAATAAAAAGTTTTATTATGAAGGAGGAGAGCCAAAAATGTTCTAACTTTTTTGTGTAATTTCTTTTTAAAAAAAATAGGAAGAGAGAGACTCGTGATTTAGTTCCCTTGAAAATAAATAACAAATAATTTTTTTGTATGCTTAGTCCCTCTTGAAGTAGCATTTTATACATATTTGGAACTATAAATACTATGGATTATTAATTACACCAAAAACTTTATTTTCGAAGGTATTTAGGAATACAAAAATACCTTATTTAAATCACTTTTGAGTAGGATTTGTAACACAAAACACGCCCACTCACTAAGGCCCTGACTAGGTGTTGGTAGTTCCAAAAGGAGGGTTTGACTCGTTAATAACTGGAAAATTTGCAAAAAAAGCGTCATATTATATAACACCCACCATTCAGTCAAAACTTGACATTATTTATAACTATCAATCCTGCACGGCGTTCCCCGTGACCCACTGTGGTATAAGAATTATATAAGCCTTTCCCCACGGTGCTTGTATCTCTTAATTCTAAACCAGATAAAAAATATGTTCTTCAAAAATTTGTTAAAAATAGCCTAATTAAAATTTTTTAAATCCGGCTTTGAGGTGCATTCGGACCTCCTTCCTTCCACCAATATTAAAAATTTCAGATCTCTGCGTGCCGTAGATTTGGCTGGGCATCACACACACACTTCCTTTTGTTACTATAGATAATCCATCCAAATAAACACAATATATGTTAAATGTGTAAAGATATTCGACGGGGGTGGGGCTATAAACGTCACGTGTGTGACAAACACGGCGGTAGATAAATCATGCCATATCACGCGCTGCGGCTACGACGAGACACGACGAATTAATAAACAAGACGCATCGAATTAGGTCATCCCAATCACGAGGTGAAAAAAAAATCCTGTTATAATATCAATTAAACTGGGAGCTATTACAAAAAAAAACAACTCAAAATATTCATGGGAAATATGATAACAGCTTTAAATGGGTCATTGCAATAATTTCATTTCAGGAAGTGGACGTTTTAGACATTAAGAGGAAAGAATCTTTATTAAGGACTGTCTTGTTACTCTCGATAAGCCAATATCAACATTATTAGGTTATCGCAAGACCAAAATAATAATAAAAATAATAATAATACTAATAATAATATTCAAAGTCATGAGAAGGAAGCATGCGTAATATTTCAGGGTCACCACTATTTGTTTACTACCAGATTTTTTTACAGATTTTCCAGAAGGAATGCCCAATTTTACAGGCAGCTTAGATTGAAGAATGTCATTTTTCATTAAACTGTGTAATTATATTGGTTTAGATCAATCTAAAATATATAAAAAGTTATGGATGAAGGTAGTTTTTCTTTAAAGTAACATATGTAGAGTGTCATTTTATGATTCATCCATGAAGAAACACGCGCTTCTCAGAAATAATGTGAAAAGGATTCTACCAGTAAAATATATTTTTTATACCATTCTTCCTGTTAAAGGAACAACTACGCAGTATTTGGCAAAGACGCCACTTCTCTATACCAATAGGAAGCTAGCCTTCACAACACCTGTCGCCAGGACTTTTTCTATTAGTTTTTACACTGTTGATGAGGGGAGAAAGATGCAAGGGGTATGTCATACATAAGCCGTTGTGCGTATGTTTAAGGCATGCAGGGGATCCACCCGCACAAACCCCCGCCCACGCACAAGTCAGTCAGAGCCACACACTGGCAGTCACAGTCTAACACAGTATAACACAACTAATATTAATAACACAAGTGTGCATTGATATAAAGCATTTAATTGGAGTATGTATAAGTAATTAACAGATGTCATTTAAATAAATCGTATGTGAATCAACAGCCATCAACAATTCTCTTGCTTTAATTTTATTAATAATACCGTTCTAATAAGTGCTCGACCACGGAGCTATAGACAGCTGGTTATAGGTATCTATTCCGTACAGTGATGATAGGCGCTCGACCACAGAGCTATATACAACCTAAACATCGTCACAGCATTATTATATCAGGGAATTAATCCGTAGTGTTTCAATCGACGCCCGACGCGGCTCGATTAATTCAATAGTGTTACAACTGACTAAGTATGAAGTCGTGTAACTTAAGTTTAAACAGGATGATTTAAGATTTATGAGGAAATGCATCTTCTTTCACTCCACAACCCTTGTCTAAGAAGTAATAAAACATGTTTGAATCAGCGTTTTTTTTAATATTTCAGTTCACTTTTAAGTCCATCCAAAGATATATTTTAATCTTTCAGTTAAATGTCTCAAATTAACAAATATTCCAGTATTTTTACTGAATTTTGCAAAATTCCCTGTGTTTTTCCAGTTATTAAGGTGCGTGGAATCCCTATCTTTATTTCCTTACAGTCTATCTCAGTGATCTTGGAGTATGGAGTAAAGTGCTTGCACCAGGACCCGATGTTTGTGGATTCAAACCCAGCCGGAGTCGAACAAGTTTTCTTTAGCAATATAAATCCGTAGCACAATTCCCTTCCCAAGGGAATAAAAGTCGTCGGTCCCATGTCGGTTGTAGCAAATAAAATAACTGTGGAAAGTATGTGAAAATACCTTCACGGCAAAATTTGAAGACTCTCTTCGTTCATATAAATTCTCATGTGCTGATATAATCTGTCGGTTTAGAAAACGCACGTTAAATATCTCAAATAAATGAATGAATGATTATATCCTTATACAAAACGAATAAAGATTTAACAGTTAAACCACAGACATCTTTGTTCAATGTTATGACTCTTAAAGCGTCGCTCTCGCAATAAAATGGATTACCGGTGACGTTGAAACATGGACTGGGATCCCGGTCGTGTGTACTGAGGGTGATTATTTTCACAAATGATTTACCACTCTCCCTTAGCACAAATTCGGGTATGTTTCTAATCCACGAGTGTAAACATCCGGATAGCCCTAATGGATAGTAACACGTTGTGCGCGCGCGCAAACGCACACACATACACACACACACACACAAACGACGACTCTTTACTGTGTGTTGCCAGCCTCTCTCAATGTGACCATTAGTGAATGTTTTATAAAAAAAAGATCCTACGTCCGTGCTTAAGCTGTGGGCTTTAGGCAACGTCCAAACACTACTCACAGAGAGTAGTCTGAACTCGATGTTGGTAAGTACTTTTGTATTTCAAGTGGTGCGAAAGAAGACAAGGTACATTAGTTTTACCCTGAAAAGTAGCAATCTTCTTACCTTAAGGGTGTACTTAAATTTAATGACAACTTTTTCTTTCCATTTTTAAAGGTTTCTCGTATTATACCACTATGATCATGAGAGATATTCAACAACTGTTGATATCACCATGAGAAGAAAATTAAACTGGAATAATATTAGATGTTCCCGGCACAGATTTATCTGATTACCAAACCTTTCCTTCACCTCTGACAAGACGTGTATTAATCACAACTTGTGAATGTGGGGAATGCTAGGCCTCCACCGTGGTTCGGATCCTTCGTTAAATTGTAGATCCTCCATTTCATCTCACAATCACGCTACCATTACACAATAGCGTAAGTGCGTATAGTTCGAACGGGTAGTAAGACGCGGTGCTAATAATAATAATAATAATAATAATAATAATAATAATAATAATAATAGAATATTTATTTTGTCAAAAAAAAAAGTTTTACTGTAAAAACCTGCCATTAACTCGCGTCCCTTACACTCCCACCTTAAAGGTATCTCTAAAAACAATAATCATAGCCACCGGTTTGTTGTCTAATAGCAATACCATGTGATCAATATGTTTGTACAAAATAATACAGTGGTGATATAATAAATTGAATGTAACTTTATATATTTATTTGTAGGTATGGTATAAGAACACTTAACAATGGACGACTACTCAACGTTAACTCCCGACGAGGAATGGCTACAACAAATAAACGTCCAAGCTCTAAGTGATCCTGATTATGTCATAAACGACACCACCACTCACTACAACCAGTCCCTCGACAAGGCCAACAAGAGCGCAGAGTCGTCGGCGCAGGATATGCTCATCAAGACGATCTACCTGTACAGTGTCCCGCCTTTGGTAATCTTCTGCATCGTCTCCATCGCGGTCAATATCGGCATTCTCGCTTCCGTCTACTGGATCAGGAGACCCGTGTCGCCGACGCTGTACATCAGTCTTAGTCTGGCCGGCGCCGATGCTTTCACATCGACCATCTTGGGGACGAACCTGGTGCTGCATAGTCTGTTGCCTAAGGTTCGTACAGATTACTATACTTGCATAGTTTTTTAATGCAATATATCGTCTTCGCTAGTATATTCAAGACTTGATATCCTGAAAGAGAGCAAGCAGTCTTACCTTGACCGATTACACTATGACTATATCTAATCCTCTAGTATAATCCATCGAGGTAGGCTTGCTACCTTTCAAGTAAATGAAGTGTACATGAAAATTTTACTCCTTGGTTTTTATGACTAATTTGTTTTTTCAAAGAGCAAACATTAAACGTCTTATTTCGCTCACTAAATGTATTACTTTATCACCTTCAACTGTCAACATGTTTTACTTTTATTGATTGAACATTGCGCCTGGTATTATGGGAGTAAAAGTATATTTGCGACGATTGGTTATTTCTTGCTAATCGTAATGATACAGAACGGACAAGCTGAAACTATTCCAACTCCCGCTGATCTGAACGATCATATCACGCAGAAAGTTTGTAATTAGTTTATGGCTAGTCACGTGAGAACGTGATTGTTTTCTTATTCCAGTGAAACGTATGAGTTTTCATTGATAGTTATGCTTTGTTAAGTAAAATACTTATTTTTTAAGCACCACGTATCACTCACTCAAAAGCCGTTCGGGTTTTACTTAGATGTAGTATTTATTATAATAAAATAGAGATGAGAAAGGTTGAACTTGAAGAAGTTTACCCATATTTGCATGTAGGAAGTGGAAACCCATTTAGAAAAAAAAATGGGTGTGTGTACTTATGTACGCGCGCGAGAAGTTATACTTCTTTGGCATCATTAAAAAAGTTTTTAATTGCATGCAAATAATTAATTACAATAAAATGATAATATTTAGTATTAATTATGTTAAATAATAATATTTTAATTTATATCAATAAATAATACATACGAATAGTTAACCTCAATTATATTGGAGCACTTGAAAAAGTCTATAAGCACAATTTTTTTCACTAATATTTACGAATAGTAAATAATATTAATCAAAATATTCAATTTAAATCACTACTGAATATAATTTATTAGCACATAATTCGCACTTGTATGAAAACTAAAACACGTGTTGTGAATGTAGAAACTAGAAACAAATGTGGATAAATATTATATATATGAAAACAGTGATCAGAGGCGACGAGCGTACCAACATGCGCGACTAACAGAGGTTATATTTCTATTTTGTTGGTAGCTTTTTTTTTTTCGAGACATTAGTGAGCGGTTTACCTTTAACCTGTTACTTTTGTGTTACAGTGATGCGCGCGCATCTTAAAATTTCACTCTCATCATTTTTTCATAACGCACCTAAAGAAGTATAACTTCAAAAAAGCAATACACCCCACCGGGATTTGAACTGGAGAAAATAAGAACGCACAAACTGGATAAACCTTATACCAAAAGCGCACAAATATATGGCTCAAAAGCACACATGCCAAAAAAAAAACACTACATAACGTGGCTAAATGGCAAAGATCTATTGTAAACAAGACCCTTATTCTTTTAATTATAATGAAATAATAAAACTACAAGGTTAGGTTAGGCTAGGTTTGTTAGGATGCAAGCACAACACAGCTCAAATTGAAATAGAAATGTGTCGTTAGTGAACGAACCAACAAGAGTTGTTGCCAAATGGAGCTGTGACTAGATACAATAGCCCCCGCGAGTTTTATGCCTCTACCTTGTGTGCTTCTGATGTACTCCAACCTAAGTATAGTAGCCCCGTGGCTTCGTTGGTGCTGACTGACAGCTCACAGCTAACTTCTGTCAGTCAACATTTAGGTATATACCTAAATATTGACTGTCAGAGGTGACAGCTGCCAAACACATGTTTTTACAAATCATATGGTTCGGCGTAGGGATACATAATTCGATCTGGTAACTTTTCAAAGCCGTCAGCTGTCAGCGGTCAGTCAGTACCAAAGAAGCCATAGGGCTACTGTATAAAAAATTCGACCTGCACGCTTTCAGTAGGTAGCCTCTCTACGTCATCGGCAGTCCAGTTTATTTCGAGAGTGAAGTCTTAGACCATTCGACCACCTAAGCGGGTTATGGAAAACAGTGTTCATATGGTGCTCTCTCATGAGGTTGAATATAATATATATATATATATATATAGAGAGAGAGAGAGGAAGATAATACATATTCCGTGTGGTCAAGGTATTCAACGTGAACGTGACGTCTTTCCGGTCGTGCTTGTGGATCAGCATAGAGGCCATGCGGCTGTCCGGGGTGATCTGCACTGTGATGCATCTGTTGGCCCTCGCCGGCAACCATTATCTGGGGATCCGGCGACCTCTGCACTACGCCTCCATCATGACACACAGGAACACGACCGTGTGCATCGTGTTCCTTTGGACCGTCCCCACGGCCTTCTTCTTTATCTACTTCTCTGCTGTGCCTGGAGAAGGGTACCAGTCCGAATACTGCGACAAACACGAGTGAGTATTGAACCCTAGAGCCTAGACCATTGGTCAATTTTTTATGAGAAGGCTATTTTAGAAAATACAAACTTTTTTGCTATCAGCATTGATAGCATCTTATCTTATAATTGATAAGCCTATTTCCGGTCATTGAAATCATGAAGAAACCATTGAACTGGTCTGGACAAACTACCACTTATTTTTTTAAGTTTAGGGGTACAAGATGTCAGCAAAAATGGTATATTCAAACAAAAACCAGAAATAATGATTAATATTTAAAGTGTCCTTTTTTTTTTTTGTGTGCCCCTGTAGCCAACTTTATTTGTCTATCATTTTAACATGATCGTTGACGATGGTGTTCTTTTTAAATGTATAGCTTCATGGTAAACCTCATGTTCCGGATGGTGTTTTCGTCGCTGTTCTTCGGCCCGTTCGTGGTGATGTTGGTGATCTACACACACATCTTCGCCATCGTGAAACGTCACCAGGCGACACGACTGCGGTTTAGTCAGATGAACCACCGCACGTCGTGCAAGGGAGACTCCTCCGGGTCGCAGCACAGCAACAAGTAAGGAGCAAGGGAGATGTAAATACTCTTACAGGAGCAATCACAAGGGAGCTGTAAATACTCTTACAGGAGTCGATCACAAGGTAGTTGTAAATACTCTTACCAGAGCCGATCACAAGGGAACTGTAAATACTCTTGCAGGAGCCGATCACAAGGAGATGTAAATACTCTTACAAGAGCCAATCATAAGGAAAATGTAAATACTCTTACAAGAGCCGATCACTAGGGAGATGTAAATACTCTTACAAGAGTCGACCACAAGGGAGATGTAAATATTCTTACAAGAGCCGATCACAAGGGAGATGTAAATACTCTTACAAGAGCCGATCACAAGGGAGCTGTAAATACTCTTACAGGAGCCGATCACAAGGGAGCTGTAAATACTCTTACAGGAGCCAATCACAAGGAAGATGTAAATAATCCTACAGGACCCAATCACAAGGAAGATGTAATAATCCTACAGGACCCAATCACAAGAAAGGTGTAAACACTTAAACAAAATGTCATCATGCAACGAAGTTCTTTAAGGTGGGGTAGAAGGTGACGCGAAAAAAAAAGGCCAGTAATTGTGTAGATTTTATAGCAAAATATGTCTTTGTTCAAAATAAATAAAAATATTGCTCTAGTAGCAACGTTTAGTGTAATATTCTTCACAGGGTTATATTAACAGTTGTTGAATATCTGCAAAGGATGTCCTGGAATTTAATAACAACTTTTTCTCTTCATTTAAAAAGTGTATCATCTAATGCAGCCATGCTCATAACAGATATTCAACAACTGTTGATATTAAACCCGTGAAGAAAATTAAACTCTGTGCTTCTACTGGAAAGATATTTTATCTATTTTAGTAAAAAACAATGTTTTGATATAAAAACTGCAAAAACACTTACCTCTTCTCGCGTCCCCTACATCCCCACACAGCATTCCAACACAGTAAAGTCCCATACACACGAGCGATGTTTCGGTACATCAATCAGGAACTGAACTAGGTATGTACAAACTAGTTTCATTTTTGTTTCATTTGAGTATAGTTCTGAAGATGTGATTTTTATATTATATTATCTTAAAAAAAGAGAGGGCCAAAAGTCTTTCATGATTGCCTTCATCGTCATGGGCTGTTTCAACGCTATTGTTTCGCTTTAAATATTTCTAGACATAGCTTGGCTTGTCATATGAAAAGGACAAATTACGTCCAATGATTGATTGATTATATGTAAAAGGGTTTGTTACTTGTAAGTAAAATACCATTATACATTTTTTTTTAGCCCTGAGTCTTACTATTCAGATTTTATACCTATATAATAATTACGCTAATTTGTTAGGGATGAGGAAGGTTGCGGTCCCTTTTATATACGCGTAACGTGTCGTGCGACAGGCGACGACATTTTAACGTGCGTCTTGAACGTGTTATTATATGTATACATAACATATGTCGTGCGACATGGAAAGGATGGCAGGAAATGCAAAACAAAGGTCAGGGGTTGCCAATCTCTGCTTTTCTAGCACTTATTATATTCCGTGTTATTTTTATCTTAAGGCGAGAGTGTAGGGAACGCGAGAAAAGGCCAATGTTTTTGCAGTTTTTATAACAAAGCTTTTTTTACCAAGATAAATCAAATCTTTCTGCAGTAAAGACAAAATATAGCTTAATTTTCTTCACATGGTGATATCCAAGTTGTTGAATATCTATCATGAGCATAGAGTTATTAGATGATAAACTTTTTAAATTAAGAGAAAAAAATTGTCATTAAACTCCAGTACATCCTTGATAGATATTAAACCATTGTTGATACAACCATATTAAGAAAATTAAACTCTTTGTTTCTACTAGACAAATAGTTCAGTTTTGATATTAAAACTGCAAAAACTACTGCCTTTAAAGGACTCCACACACCAAGGCGAACGCGAATGCGAACTACCCAACACATGGAGCTAAATGCGGTGTGGCACACACCGGCGAGCAAGCTGGACCGCGCGGACTGATCGCTCATGTCGGGTTGTTCATCCAGTTTATCAGCGGGCAGCAGCAATTTTGATTCAGTTTGAGGCCACGTGTTGGGTTTCAGAGCTTTTCTTGTTTTTGTTTTATAGCTTTCTAATCGGTATGTATCCAGAAACCACAGAGAGGCTCATAGAAGCTGTTAAAGAGAATGACATACTGTGCAGTATGAAATTGAATGGCTATGAGAACAGTATATTAACGAACAGGGTGGGACGAAATAGGCCCTATGTTTAGAATGAAAGGTAAGATACGTAGCCTTTACTATGATTCAATATAGAAGAAGTTATGGAATGCTTCCACAGCGTAAATTAAACGCACACACACATCCATTACTATGCAGATCTCGACAAGAACTACGCAACTCGTCATTTGATCACCCTTTGATCGCGCGAGCAATCCACGCTGGTGTGTGCTTACAAGTTCGCCAACGGATCACATTCGTCCTCGTGCTCCCCTTGGTGTGTGGCGTCCTTAGCTCGCGTTCCCTAAATTCCCACCTTAATGAAAGAGCTTCGTAAAAATAAAGGGGATATATGTGCATCCAATAAACATTAAAAGACATTCGAGAGAGTATAGGCTATTATAATCCGTATGATAAACTTAGATTAAGAAACGAGCTACCTGCTACAAACATATACCGAGGTGCCAACACAGCCTCCCCAACACTGCGGCACCAAAGTTGTCTCGGGTATAAAATGCTCCATGGAATATAATGCATCTTGGATCGGCGTACGCCATTTTTGTCGTTGCAATATATAGGTTACGACAACATACCTTTTCAGACCGCAACGACATAAATGACACACAACAGAGTATACGTATAAAAAGACTTAATACCGCCACTTATATATATTTAGAGAACGCACGTCACAGTAGTGTCGTCTGTCACACGTCAATAAACGTGTGTATTAAAGGTGCCTATAAAGAAAATGCCGAGAATCGCGTTTAGTAATGAAATATTTAATCCCAGTTATATATTAGCATATCAAAGACTTGCCTGATTTGTTTCAACATCCATATATAAATATAACCCATTGACCGTTTTTTTTTTAATAAGTACCAAATAGATGTTTAGTCCAACTAAAATGTGAAAATAAATCTCTTCTGTCGAAGCGCCTTCTAACTGTGGATTCAAACGTTCGCTGGAAAACAGGAGCAGAGAAGAAACGTAGTCACGTGACGAGCTCTAAGCCAATCACAAGATATCTTCCCAATCCACGTTGTCCGCCTGGCGCAACTTTGAAAACAATTTCAGCTACCTCGGTTCTGCGCAACCACATCTCCTTGGGAGACTCAATAAGTGCGCATGCGCCTACAACGCGAAATACAAAGCAGAAGGCCACGTTCACTGTTGTGAGGCGATTTGAAATAACTCGTTAGTGGAAAGCGAGTGTGTCATTGTTTTGTTCCACGACACAACCTAATAATTTTAAAGCATCCATGGTGACATTAGTATTAGATAGTTTTTTTACCAATCAAGAAAAAATATGCTGTTACTAATATAATCTGCTCTTTATTTTCGGCGAACGTGTGAATCAAGCTTAACGCGCTAGAATAATCGAGCAGAAACCAAGTGGGTTTTTTAAACATTACTCGGTAAACTGTTCAGCTGTATAAGAACAAACAGGGGAGGAAATAAATACTAACGTAAATATAATTTGTGTTGTGATCACACTTTAACCCACATCATTCGATTCGTAAAGATCCACTCTACGATGCTATACTGTAGTTTCCCGAGCATTTAATAAGGCCTTGTGATCAACTAATAAGTGTGACTTTTTGAACTTTTCAGAGTGGAAAATTTCAACTTTTAGACTGTAGTTTATTATAAGGTCATAGAAAAAAAGTTGTGTGTTCATTTCAGTAAACATCAAACTTGTATACTGTTAAAACGTTTGATAATATTTTTATCAGCTTCCTTAATAGTTCTCTCAAGGTGGGAATTTGGGAAATGTGAAAAAAGGTCATTCAGTATTTTTGCAGTTTTTATAGAAAAAACATTTTATGGTCAAAATAAAGCAAATATTGATTCAGTACAAACATAAGAGTTTAATTTTCTTCACACGGTGAACTCAACAGTTGTTGAATATATGTTATGTGGGGAATTCAAGGCCTCCACCGTGGTTTGGATTCCACGTTAAACTGTAGGTCCTTCATTTCATCTCACAATCACCTACCATTACACATTAGCGTAAGTGCGTATAACCCGAATGGGTAGTAAGACGCAGTGCTAATAATAATAATAATATATGTTAAGGACGTCCTGGAGTTTAAAAATAAATTTTTCTCTTCATTTAAAAAGTTTCTCATCTAGGCTTATTACAGATATTCAACAACTGTTTACATCCCCATATGAAGAAAATTAAACTCTGTCTTCTGCCACCCCCCCCCCCCCCCTAAAAAAATGTGTTGCTATAAAAACTGCAAAAAACGTTGGCCTTTACTCATATTCCCTACATTCCATCTTGGTTAGTAACGTACAAATCGTAAAGCCCTTCTCAACACGATGTTATTGTTTGTTACTCAGCAACAGCGCCAGTTCGCCCGCACCGTTAAAGCCGTCTATACCACCCTACTTATACTCGGCTCGTTCGTCATCGGCTGGCTGCCCGCCGTCATCACCTACATCCTGATCTGCGACGACTGCGTTTTCAAGTTTACGGACATAGACCCCGTCTTAAATACGCTGGTCAACGCCATCGTCAACTTTCTCATCATCTGCAAGACGCTGTTCAACCCCATAGTGTACGCCGCGCGCATGCAAGAGATCAAGGTGCTGTTAGGGTTATCGCAAGTACTCGCATCTGTTATTGGCGTCTTTAATTGGCTGAACTCTTTTAAGAATAATTAATGAATTCTATATATCTACCTTTTCATATGAAAGAGGAGAACTTTAAGTTTCGTCTGAATTCTTCGAATTTTATTAATGTTTTACAGTACTTTTAGTCCCCATTTTGTGTCTGACAAACATTTATATAGGTATACAGGGGAGTGGGGGTAGATAACGTTGGGAAATTTCTCAATTATATTAAACTAGTAAACCCGTACGAAAATTTCGCAGTACTTATGTTAAAATAGGTGAATTTTTTTTATTATTTTCTTTAATAAAGACTTTGTCGGAACTAAAGAAAATAGATAATTTTTTCTCAAATGAATAAACACAAAAAGAGGTAAATTTTAATTTAAAATAAACTTTATCTAAAAATGGAAAATTTATAACATATATATGAGGCATTCATATTTACAAAGTGTTTGAGAAAATGTCAGCCAAGACAACATTATTTGTTACAATTTCACCCCATAGCCCAAGCTGTTCCAGAGATGCGTCTGAGGGGAGAGGGGTTAAAGGGTGTGACCATTTAGATTTCCTGTAAAAATTGTTGTAATTTTAATACATCTTCACTTCTACACATTTCTATTAAAGTCCTCATTTGTAGATTTAGACCCATAAAATAGGTCGATATTGACTCTGACAAGAATATAAACATTCGCATTAAAGAGATAAATGATTGCCTCTTAGCTAAATGGAAACATACCAAAGTATTCCTTAAGCATTTGTGACAAGAACCTCCCATTTTCTGTAATGGCCAATATGGTATTGGATGAAATATCATCTCACACAGTCAGCGCGCACCCAGCCAAATCCTATTATTTACCGGAGTTGTTTAACATTTTGCTGCTAGAGGCCCTCGACAATATCTTAGCAAAACCCTGCTCAGAAACCATAATCATCATCTCATTTCTCGCTTATGGTATTTGTGTTGACAAGGCCCGTTCACTTTCCTCTGTCCACCATTCTGTTCCTGTATCATTCTTCCCTACTTATCTTACACTTGCCATCTCTTGGTTAATCCACTACCGACCATTCTCTTCATATGCCCATACTATCTCAATCTCGATTTCTCAACACAAAAAAATATTCTCTAACACACTCTTGAATGCCAGTTCCTTTTTTTTGTGTGTGTGATTTACAATCGCTTAGGAATTTAGAGGTGTATTTGTTTGCTAAGCTATATTAATAAAACATATTGTATAGCAATGGAAACCATTAGTTTTACTCCAAATGATGTTTTAACTTTTTGTTTAGCAACGCATCCTGTTCAGGTTATACGCATTTGTATAATTACGCTAATGAGTTAGGGATGAGTAAGGTTAAATTTTGAGAAAGTGTAACCACTTTTGCGTGGAGGGAAAGAGGAAAACAATTTAGGAAAAATCACCCTAAGTACACCTGACCGGGATTCGAAACCCATTTCTCTGTCATCAGCAGTACAGTCTGTTGCAAGAGTGTCGCTTTAGACCATGCAGCCACCGAATCAAGTACCGTAGCTATTATATTGAGAGGAAATATCCCGCAATGTACAAGTTGAGAGTCCTAAAACTATTGATACGGACAAAATAATGTTTTTTTTAAATTATGTGAATACTTTCTCATAATAAGGTAAACTAAAGAGGATCTCCTTTCCAGATTGCGCTCCATCAAATGAAGTTGAACGTGTGCCGGCGTTGCTTCCCTTTCTTGACGGCGGCGCGCGATGGCGAGGCGTTCGGCAACAGCGAGGCGTCGCAGTACGGTCTACAGCACCGCCTGTCTCAACACAACACGAGCTCCACCAACATGGGGCGCAGCAACACCACGGTGTACCGCATGAGGTCTCAGCTGGGCGACAGCAACGGCAACCTCAAAACCAGCGACGCCTTGCTGCATCGGGCTAGTACCCGCAGCCACCACCGGTATAGGGAGGGCAGCGCTACCACCGACCTGTAGGAGACACTTCGGTCCCATCCGAGGAGGGCACTCTCCTGCTAGCTTTGTCCACACTCAACCAGCGATACAGATACAGGGTCGACCTGTAGGAGACTCTTGAGACATCCCACCAAAAACAACGGAGGATTAACTCACGCATAAAATACCGACGAATATATATTTGCAGGTTAAGCTTCGAGTTAGTAGAAAACTAGTCCAGACTGCTTTACTGCTGACAAAGATGTTTCCCGAAGAAAGACTTTCGAAAACAAATATAGATCCTAATTGCCAAGACTAGAAATGACAGATAACAGTATAAATTCGGTACAGATCGATGGTTTTCTTTAGAACAACAATGTTCCTTTTGTTCATCACAGCTTATAAGTAAGGGCCATAATGTCGTCCTTAGAGGTAAACTGAGTTTGCGGTATCGGTCTTACCTTGACGGATTATACTATGGCCCTATCTTGTAAGCTATACCATAGTGGAATAATGCAAGGCAATCTCGCTACCTTACAGGGTAAACTAAAGGTAGATCTACATCTGTCATCACGGCGATAAATGGCTTTTTTTTTTTTTTTTTAATTAGGCTTGGTTAAACTTTGATCTTATATTGTGACGTAAAATGATATGATAAAAAATGTATAAATTAGCTTTATTTCCATCGACAAATGTTAAAAAAAATCTCTCAATTCTTTTGATGACACTATTTCAGATTTTTTTTTTAAATAATTCCTCCCCTCATTAACGAATATAGCAAAGAATATAAATTGCATTTACAACCTTGAACCGCTTAAGATTCTATGTTAGAAGTAAAATATGAGCATTTCAAGTAAGTTTTTAAATTATAAGTCCTAAAATATTAACGCGCATATGTTAAATAGTAGCTTTTGCAACAATAAATGGTAGAATGTAAATATATTTTTGTTTAAATATTGAAAAAATTACTTAATGAAGACATAAAATTGATTGCTAAAAAAACGCAAGCACATTCCTTTGTTAAATCTGATTAAATAAAACCTATTTTGGTATTTAAAAAAATCTTTAGAAAGATCAAACAAGTTAAAAATATGGCAACTATATAAACATTACCTAAATTTATGCAGGAATAAAACTAGAAAAAAAGAGCAGACAGTTCAAGAACATTTTATTTGGTATGGGGCTTTGTGCATGTATTGTTTCTGAGAGAAGCTTTTAACCATTTTTACTGAGCAATACAGTAGGTAAAAATAATGGGCGTCTTTGTAAGGAACTCCTAATTATTGCGAACTCAAAAATATCCCTAAGTAACTGAGAAATTTTCGCTCTGTATCTGTGGTGGTTTCGGATGAGGTTTTAATGATCCATGAGTTGTAAGGTATGCACTCTATATCTGGGAAAATAGAAAGAAACCCGTTTATTGGTTGTTGATCCGGCAGTGACGTATGAACATTTCATTTAGACCGGCCGCACTGTACACCATCTTAAACAAATACTTTTCCTAGATATTATTTGACACTGTATGATCAAAACGTATCTAAAAACATATTTTCATGTTGATGATTTGTGATCACTGATCATCTATATAAAGACACGCGTTACTGTTTTTAAAAAAAGACTATTCATTATTTTAATTATTTTTTATTGACTAAAATTCAAATAATGTTAAAAGAACTGATACGTGAAGATTACCTCAAAGGTAAATATTTTCTAGTCAAGTATAATTTAAGACATTTCACTGGTGATTAGTAATTGTGAGGTTAAGGGTCATTTTGGTGGACTTGCCGAAGATAAAATGAGTTTTTTTTAAGAATATAACTATATAATATTTTTTTTAAGTGCTTGATATGAACGATGAATAAATAGTTTCCGGTAATTTCTTGAAATTAGTACGCTTTCATTGCCGAGAAAGAGCCAGCGAAAAATTCCAAGACTAACTTTTTTTTGTAAAATAATGACTCTAAGAGTGAAAAATATTAAGAAACTTAATTAAACATTTTATAGCTTATATATAACTGATGGTTAGGATCTCATAAATGTTTTAATATGGCATGTATTATAGTGTTGATTCTAAAACATAATTTATATTTAAAATGTTATTACTTTTAATGCAAATATGTCAACCATTCAGCTTAACAATAATGTGTTTGGGAAAGAAAATATCGCATGAAATAACAAGGTAACAGTTCAGGTACATTTTATATTAATAATTCTTAAATTTATATTACCAACGCTTTAAGTGTCAATTTTCTATAATCATTAGTTGTTCACTTAAATATCTACTATCTTAACTGGGCATAGTAGACCATCTGTTATCACCAGCTACAACAGTTATTATAAATGTAATATATAATGTGTTTAACTAAAAATAAAGCTGTTATCATTAAAATACATTACTTCAGAATATAATAAAATTTAATTAAAACAAAACAAGTTCGGAAATGTAAACGATTACAATACTTTCTCTTCATATGAGAACGTAAAAAAACTTAAATATGATTATCATTTATCAGTCAATGTAGCGCAGCACAAACTTATGTGGTAGGTAGGGTTAATAGTGGTTAGGCGCGGTTGGGAAATATATCCACCACTTCATCCAAAAAAAAAAAATTGCTAAGGGATGGTGAAGGCCCCCTTAAGCTACAACAATACAACAACTTCCACGGGTCATCCCCAACAACAACTTCCTTAATTTGCGTGCGTGCCATAAAATATTCAGGGCACAAGGAGCAATCCAGTACAGGAACAGATGAACTTAGAATGACGAACAACCTGCTGGGATCATAAACAACAAACTGAGTGGTTTACATCTTCCCCTCACCCTCCGCACACACTCCGCATCGCGAATTAATTATTCACCATATCAATGGTATAAAAGATTTATAATGAGGAGGGAAAACAGAAATATTTTTGTTGTTGTTGTTGTTAAGTTTAAGTTCAGGATAAAATGTAAAAATGAGCTACGTTCGTTGTTTATGGCCTTCCGTGACCCAGAGATTAATCTCTCTTGTCTCCCTAGGAGTCTCTAGTTCGAATAATTAATGTATAAGAGATTCCTTCACCACCCACATCCTCCCTCCTTCCCCATACACACACCTTTTATCCTTGCTACGCGTCTTACTACCCGAACATCCCCTCGCCATGGTACGGATGAGTATGGTAGAGTAAAATAAGAAATGTATCTCTCATTTACGCGGAAGAAGAGTGGGGGGAGGGGGGGCAAAACTATTTCAGTTAGGAGTATAGGTAGCACGCGTTAAGGGCAGTGTTTTTGTAGGTTTTTTTTAAATATATATAAAACACTTTTTTTGACCAAAATCACTCAAATATAGCTCCAATAGAAATCAAGTTTAATTTTCTTCGCGTGGTGATATCAACAGTTGTTGAATATCTGCCACGAGCATAGCTGCATTAGATGAGAAACTATTTAAATGAAGAGAAAAAAAAAAGTTGTTAGTAAATTCAAGGACATCCTTAAAAGATATTCAAGAACTGTTGATATCACCGTGTGAAGAAAATTTTATTTCTTTTGGCAAAAAAAAAAAAAAGTTTGATATAGAATTGCAAAAAAAAAAATACTTTCATTAACTCCTTTTGCCTTACATCCCACCCTAAAAGATAGGGGGAGGGGTGTACCTCAATACACACCCATCCTGATTAGAACCCCGACCTCTCCAACCTGGCCAACCAGACAAAACTAGACTGACGCCTAGGTCTACGTATAGTCCTACCGGTGCGGGTGTCCATTGAGAAAGAAACTGTTATAAATTGGACCGTCACTTTATGAACCTTAATGTTTAATAGTCGGTTCACAGTAACAATAATTAGCTTTCATACATCTCGGGAATATATTATCACTTTTGACAAGTGATGTGAGCTCACATTAATTGTAGAATTACCTAAACATGTTTGCGAGAGGAATGTATATAGAACCTGTTTTAGGTAGCTTTTGGACTGTCCGGAAAGATTGAAGTGTTCGTCCGTCCGTAGCGTCGTGGTCGACGGTCTAGGACAACTTAGGCCCTTGCGAACTGGGCGCTGGTAAGACTGGGCGCCAGTGTAAAAGCGTAATAACTGTTTCTTACTAAATATTCATTTTTGGAATGGTTTTGAAAATAATAATAATAATAACAGAGGACACTAAATTTGTGTAAAGTTGGACTATTGGATATTATAATATTTTGAAAAGTTATAACACAAAAAACCATAAAAAAACAAGAATTTTGCGTAAAATAAACCACATAAAGATTAATTAACTTAACCTAACCTAACTAACCTGCACCTAATTGGGTTTTTTTTCGTTTTTTACAATTATAACATTTTTTAATTGACCCTGGCGCCCTGTTGTCTTGGCACCAAGTCTTCCCAGTGTCCAGTTCTCAAGCGCCCAGTTGGCCGCACCCATTTGGCGAGGCCCAGTTGTCCGGAGCCACGTAGTCGCAGTGCCATCAATGATGTATTAAAAAATAATGTATATTAAAATGTATTTTAAAAAAGTGTTTAAGTTGTTAATAAATATATTGATATTGTACTCATGTCCTTTAAAGTTTTAGCATTGCTAGTGTCACTGTTAGAGATCGTAGGTTCAAATCCCGATAGGGTGTATTAAGGGAAGCTTTCCTGAATGATTTTCCACTCTCTCTCTACAAAAATGCTGATACACTTCTTCTAAATTTAATCCCAAAACCCATTAGAGTAATTAGTTCATATACGTATAAACCAAACGGTTAGTGAGATAGTGACAATTTTATTTTATTATATATTTTAGGGTATACAGGTGGTACACTTGCTTCCCAACTCAATCCTTGTAATGTGACGTTAAGTTGTATAAACACTGTATGTCCTGTGAAGTGTTTCTGTTTCTTGAATTGTATTTTAATCAAATGCTCGACGGTTGGACCTAGTAGAAACTTGCTATCCTTTTCTCAAATAATGACTATATACTACATTTATATTTTTTTTTAAATTGTAACTCAATAAGCCCATATATTTTGTATAGTAGTGATTTACCTCTAACTTTTATAAAAATTCGAATACCATCATCTTTTCGATGTATATTATGCCTACAGTAGGGTATAAATATCATTTTATTTAACTTTAATAAACCAATTTATTAGCACTGGTAAATAAAACAAAAGACGTTCATTAATTTTCGTCTTTATATGATAGAGAAGGGGGAGGGAAAAAAAAGTTCTCCCGGGCATAAAATTATTCTCGACGTGGCGCTTGTGCACAGACAAGTAAGAAACAAGACTCTCAAGCTTACGGGAGTTTCGCTGCGCTCCTTTTGGCAGCTTGAGTCCTTCAACACTGGGCTTCGCTAGTGTCTGCTGGGTGATGATAGGACTAACCGCAGCGATCCTAGTGGTGAAAGACTCAAGCTGGGAAAAGGAGCACAACCATTTAACCTGGATGGTGAGTGTCTGGGTATATTATTTATCTGTGCCCTTGTCGATAACGTTTCAACCTATCAACTCACACAACTATTATGAAACCACTTTATAATTTCAGAAAAGTGACATTTATTTACTTAAAAACCGTCAATGCGTTTTAAGTCTTCCAGCCGCCCATTAATATGCATGAGTAAAATCGACGCCTGAAGGATGAACTAAAAGAGGCGCCATGAACATCGTTAGAGGGCGGACACGCCCTAATACACCCAATAATTCGAGTAAATGAGACTTTTACTATGGGATAAAACGATGAACTGTTTTATTCAAAATATTGAAAATCTACGTTTGCTGCAATGCACAAATGATTAAGGCAATATTTTTAATGACTTAGATAATTAATTCAGTTATATCATTCGATTGTTACAAAAAAAAATTAATTCAAAGTGAAAGTGGGTTGGGTCCATCCCCTCCACTAATTAATAACTAGCGACGCCTATAGCAAGAGCCAAGTCATCAGGAGAGTGGCTTACACAGAAGAAAGCGTTTCAGTAGAAACGATCTGGCGAACAGTCCTTGACAACGCCAATTGATACTTCATTTGTTTTATTTAGAGCCTGCTGATACATTTAGCCTCAAACGCTGACCAATTACACGTGAAAGAGACAGGTTCGGGTCTCTGTTGGATCCAAACGTAAGCCTCGCTTGGTACGAAAGAACGGATAGTCACGGCTGACTTGCAGTTCACTCAAAGAGCTGTGTCATGGGCTATTGACATAGTTTTGATAAGGCGGATGTAACTACATATAATTATAATAAAAAAAACTTAAGAGCCCGTCACACCCCACGGATATCGCGTAACTTATGCAGGTAATACAACTAGAACCAAACGTCTTAAGAGCCTGTCTCAAACCACGGATACTCCCTAACTTAGATAAGTAATACAGCTCCAACCGGGCGTCCTAAGAGCCCTTCTCAACCCAAAGACAACACCTAAATTATACACCTTGAACCAGATTTCTTAAGGCCCTCTGCCCTGTTGAATGCAAGTGTAAAACCTATTTTGGGGGTTGGTGGGTGGGAGTGTGAAAGGCGTGGCTTCACAACCAAACTTCAACAGTGAAAGTTGACATCAAAATCTTCCAAAATATAGTGTCTTGTGTAGGGAACACAACTTCCTCGACAAGAGTCCGATTTATGATGGCCTGTCACTCAGCTAATCCTATTGTTACTCGGGTACAAAGCGGTCTTGAATTGTACTGTGTTTTTACTGTCCAAGTAAACTAAGCCAAGGTACCGACTTATATTAATTGCAGAGTTTTTTACCGAGCTGATCAGGCCCTTTAGTTGTTTTAATGTATAGAAATAAGTCATACTTAAATTTATCCAGTGAAGTTAATTAATACTATGCAAGATTGTAATAATTAACACTCAAATGATTTATTGCTTAAATAATCTAAGGAATACAACAGTAAATAAAACAGCTTTATTCATACCATACCAAAATAAATCTAGAAAAATGTGTGTATTTTTCTACTATAATAATGATAATAGCTTCTTTATAAACTATGTGTTCCCTTAAAAAGGAAACGGATTGATTATTAATAAATATCTGAAAAAATAATTAAAATAATATTTTGATTCTCATATAAGATAATTTATATTACAAAAATATATTTTTGGGAATTATTTAATTGATTTTACCCTGATTTATTTATATTTACAAGGCACAAAATATATTATATATACACATACATATATATATTTAAACTGTTGGATCAATACAAAGCTTAAAAAAAGTATATATTAAAAAAATATTACGTATTAAGCCTAGTACACAGTGGACGATGATCGCCAGCACAAGCCGCCCGACAATATTTCCCGTATGTCTTGATACACGGAAACATCGCCCGAGTGTCCGGTAGTAAAAGAGCAAAGAATGTTGCCGGTGTATCGGTCTCCCACCTCCAATTGGAAACATCGCTCGGTGTGTACCCACGCGGGCAACTTTTAAATTTTAATCAGTTGATTTCTGTTCCTCGTCCTAGCAGTAGTATCTCGGTAGTGTTATGGTGGTGATTTTATTGTGGTCGTGGTTACTACATTATTAGCACCGCGTCTTACTACCCGTTCGGGTTATACGCACTTACGCTAATGTGTAATGGTAGGGTGATTGTGAGATGAAATGAAGGACCTACAGTTTAACGTGGAATCCGAACCACGGTGGCGACCTGGCATTCCACACATTCACAAGATGTCTTGTCAGAGGTGTAGGAAGGGTTTGGAAATCAGATAAATCTGTGCCGGGACCGAGGATCGAACCCCGGCCGCCAGCACAGAAGTCTGACACCTTACCCCTAGACCACCAGGTCACCCGTGGTTACTACAGATTTTTAAATTAGCACCAATCATTCAACAATAGCTCTGACAAAAAACAGTCGTCGTAATTCTCCCCCCATCTTAGAAATTCCCTTTTCCACCATTTTTTTTTTTCTTTTGGCGCATTTAATTATAATATAAGTGGTATCAACACCAGCAGCAAAGTGCGGATCCCTCGCTAAATAAACGGGAACTGGTTAGATGCGTCTCCTCGGTGTGGACACGCAAGATCGGTGGAAACATGTGTCCGGTTACAAGTTGGTATGTGCGTGGACGATGTTGCTGAGTCACTGGATTCTTGTATCTGGCGATTATTGCCCAGTGGGTACTAGGATTTACTGATGCCATTTGTTTGATTATAAATTAAATTAAAGTCAGTGAAGTGTATTTAAATTAAATACTCTATAGTATATCAAATATTAATTCCTATTAAAGTGTGAATCTGTTCCTCAGTTGAATATTTGATGATAAACAAATTTTTTCTTCATACTTTCTCGTTATTTTTAGTAAATGCCCCAGTACCCCACCATTTTCAATTAGAAAAATTCTGCCCCCTTTAGGGCCAGGGGCTACTTGCTTGCAGAATTTCAGATTTATAAGTATTCTGGGCTTGCGGTTTTTTGTTTGTTTTTTGGTCCCCTTCATTTTGGGTCACCTTAAAGAATTTTCAGTCCAAACTGCCCATGTAAGGTTTTTTTTCTAAAAGGAAGAACATGCATACAAAATATTATCTCTCACTGACTGAATTGCGCTCCATTTTGAGATTTTGGATTTTTGGAACACCCTCCTCATTTTAAGGGCCACCATTGTAATATTCTGTCACCAAGAAAGACTGCATACTTTTGGGTTAGAGGCTACCTGCCAACCTAATTTCATCCTTCCTGGGACATTGGAAAAGGTTTAATACAAATGGTAATTTTCATAAATTGTTGTGTTTCAATAATGTAAAATGGCTAAAATAAGGAAAAAAAAAATATTTGTTGTGAAAGTTTAGACTGCCAAAAATAACAACTAAACATGTGGTAATGCAGATCATATGTTTTGGTGAATGGACACATGGTAATTTTTCCAACCTGTTACTTACCACCTCTTCTACCAGATAGACTATATATTGTTTTCATTAAACTTTAAGTCATTAGTCAACTGTTCCTTTTTGTTCCTTATAAAAAGTATATGAGCCATCATGCCTTATATATTAAGATTGAGGTTCTATAGTGAACATTTTCATAACATTAGACCATGAATAAAACTAAGCAGTTTAGGGAAGACTTGAATAGAGGACCTTAGATCAGAAGCGGATTTACACTATAGGCCCACTAGGCACGGGCCTAGGGGCGGCGGCTTTTGTGTTGACACATTTCGAATAACATTATATTTATTTAAATATTTTGTTTTTAATAATTACGTTTATGATGTGTACATGCCTGATTTACTTTCGTAGAAATCTTTTCTCGAATACTAACTCCACCCCCCAACCCCAATACATCTATTTCCTCTGAAACCTCCTAAAACCCTTTAAAAAAAAAATAGGGGTGTGGAGGAGCGAATATTATAATTGTGCCTAGGGGCGCAAAAATTTTAAATCCGCCACTGCCTTAGATTAAGGTTATAATATTATTGTAAGGTAAAACAAACTAATATCACTTGATAAAAGTATACACACTAAAGTTTATTTAGACCAAAGTAGATGTAAATATTTGAAACCTAAGTCTTAAAAGTATTATTGTTAATCATCTAACTCAGCATGTGAATATTTCCCTAATGTGAACATTTTGACTCAAATAGATTCTAGACAAATGAAAAATGTCGCCATGAAACAATGAAAGGAGGATAGAAGGGGAAGGCCTACACAGTTACCAGAAAACTGTAGGCCTCAAAGTTCACAATTAGAAACACAACAAAACACATAATTATGTAATTTGGAGTACATCAGTCTTCTTCTTCAGCCTAGATAAAAATTAAGTGATGGAAGACCACAAAAGAGCTGGATGAACCAGGCACGGAAGGACATGGAGGGTAAAGGAGAGGACTGGCGACTCGTGGCAGACGGAGAAGATTGGAGAGATCGACAGGAATGGAAGAGGATATTGTAGGCAACCCGCAGCGGTAGAAACGCCCAGTGGTTATGATAAATTAAGTGGTTTAAAATAACGGTTATCAAAGCCAATATAAAACCTGCATAAAATGGTTGATTACTATTATAATGTAGATGAACGTATGTTTTAAGAATGTGTGGAGGTTACTTTTTAAATGTGTAGTAGAGTTGAGGTGAATCTTGAAAATGCAACACCCAAGTTGAAAATAAGTTTTTGTTGTTGTCACTAACATTATTTTTAATTGTTTAAGTGCATCCGTATAAAGAAAAAAAATATCCTTTTTTGCTGACATATCTGTGTTCATCAATCCAAAAGTTTGCACCATCTTCACCAACCAATGGTGACTGCTCAATCAGTATGGCTCGAATTGCAGGCTGACACCATGGAATTTGCATTACAGATGTAATTTTATCACTAGTCAGTGTTAAAATACTGTTTGGTGGCTGGTCTGAAACTTAGTAGTATATGTTGAAATAGGTCAGATTAATTAATATACCTATTTCAAATCTGTTCAAAATATATTGGAGATTATTGTAAGTGTCTAAGACAAATCAAAGGTGATTTGACCTTGAACATCAACTTTAACATTTCAAAGCATCAAACACCCCACTATTATAATACTAGTAAAATACATTCCAAACTTTTTTTTTAGCGCCGAGTCTTACTGCCTGTTCTAAGTTATACACATATGTACTAATTACGTTATCGAATTAAGGATGAAGAAGGTCAAATTTAGAGAAAGTGTAGCCATATTTGCATGAAGAAAGAGTGGAGAACCATTTAGGAAAAACCACCCTTAGTATACCAGATTGGGATTAAAACCCTGATCGCCTTGTCGTCAGTAGTCTAGTTTAACATGAGAATGATGCCTTAGACCAGTGATTCCCAACCTTTTTTGTTTGGAGGAACCCTTGAAATATTTCGAAAAATCTTAAGGAACCCCTACCTAGCTGACATATAATATATTCGACAGGGTTAAATTAAATAAATACATGTAAAAAAATGGGTTAGTAGTAAATTATAATTAAATCATACTTTTGAATAAAATATTATACAATTATTTACTGCCTATTAATATTTAGCTTACTAATATTACTGTTAATAAAAAAAATTACAAACATTATCAGTTTACATCTGGCTTACTGGTTATAAACAAACTTGGTATATATATTTTGCAACAGTTTTGTGTTATTATAATTTTTTTTATAGATTAGTTAACGGAAAAAATGTTACCTTTTATTGTTTTATTATTAATTCACAACTAAAAATAATACCTGTTTCAGTAGAATAACAATGATTCCTACTGTCACTTAATTTAATGTGAAACTTGGGTTAGCATTTTTGAACACAACAACTTAATTCGTGGTCGCATCTTTGATAGGCACACACAAAGTTATTCTTCGGCTGACAACAGTATATTCCTCTGTTTGGTTCTTACATTCATTAAACATGAAATTGTTTGCTCACACAAGGCCGATGTTGAGAATTGTAGTAAGATGTTTATAGCTTCCTGTGAGATGGCAAGAAACTCTGTTTTCACTGATATCCAAAACATAGCTAATGACAGTTCATTGAATTCAATTTTTAGTGTGTGATCATACTTCAGTTCAGTCAATTGTTATTCTTCCTGCAGGTTGAGTCAAATTTTCTGAACTTCTTGTAGAATCTGTGAAAGGGTTCCTGACCCACTCATACTTACTCTTCCGATGACAAAGAAGAGAAGTACTTGGAAAGATTTTCAGCCAGAGATTCCATATGGTCGGAAATCAGGGGCATTGTCAGTTGTAATGCTATGAAGATGAAAAAATAGGGGTAACATTTCAAAATTACCTTTAGAAAGATGTTTTTTCCAAACACCAATTTTATTTCTGAATGCTACAAGTTTGTCTGTACACGTCAAAATATTTTCCTTGGGACCTTGCATGTTGGTGTTCAACTTATTTAGGTGTTCATAAATATCTGTGCCAGGTATGCTAGTTTCAGGAGGCACGATTCGTCCTCAAGATAGCTGGGAAAATAGCTTTTATTATTTTCTCTGAAGAAAATCTGGAGAATGCTCTCGTAGTTTGAATATGTGTGTTAACACTTTCCCCCTTGAAAGCCATTTAACTTCGTGACATGGTCATTACCCATGTTTTCACAAATTTTTGTAAACATGCGGGACTGCAGAGGATGCTGCTTAATAAAGTTAACTATGTTAACAGCTGTATCAAGAACATGTTTCAAATCTTCTCTAATCATTTTAGAAACCAGAACTTCTCTATGAAGAAAGTAGTGGGTCGTTATAATGTCTGGATTATTTTCTTTGACAAGAGTAACAAATCTCTTTATTGAGTCAATACATATTCCAATACAACGATCCCATGATAAACCCAGCGACTCCAAATAATAAGACGTGCATACAACCCGAACCCGGCCAGTATTATTATTATTATTATTAGTAGTAGTAATAGTAGTAGTAGTTAGAAAGCTTTAAAATAGTTAATTAAACACCATCACATTAACAAAATATTAAGTATCACTAAGCAACAAATAAAATAACAAATAATATTTTCAAATGACACGAGTAAGAAAACAAATATAGCAGTGTGGGCCGCACAGGTCAGCCATCTTTAAGAAAATGCTCCCTAAGCCTCTCTATTTCTTAAATAACTATCAAGCAAATATCTAACCAAGCTAAACTTTCAAAATGCTTCTTTGTTTTATTTATATGTCACGTTGAAACCTTTAGATTTTAATATGTTTATTAGTTTACCAAAAAAAGGTGGCAAGTTGTAATATTTTTTCGCAAGCTTTAGCAAATTCTCGTGGAACCCCAGGGTTGGGAATCACTGCCTTAGACCATGAGGCTGCCGAAGCAGGTACCAAATAATTAAAATTCCCTCCTTAAATCTTGAAAATCCAGAACATACGATATAAAACTAAGCAATTCAGTAGTGAATAAAATTTAATAATAAGTACAAAAATTTACATTAAAATCAACACTTAAGTTAATGCAGTTTTTAATATAATAGGCTGGCCGAAAATATAATCATTGATAAAATTAAATAGTAACATAAATAACAATACAATTCCAGTTTAGATTAAATATTCTACCATAAATTAATTTTAATTTCCTCCGTGGTCTAATGGTCTGAGTTCCTGGCTACAAATACAGAGGTCCTAGTGTAGATCCCCAGCGCTTCCATAATAAGTCTGTGAAGCAGTGGGTCTGGAACGAGTTCAAACTCAGCCTCATGAGGACAAATGAGGAGCTACTTGAATAAATAAATAGCGGCTCTAGTCTAAAAAAGTGAGACTAGTGGCCGGAGGGTTCGTTGTGCTGACCATGACACCCTCTATCAGCAAATGTTAGTACTTTCATCACTAGACACCGGATTTTTCTTATTTGCCTTTTCTTTTATCGTAAAATATATTTAGATGAGATATCTATATGCATTTCATGTTATTACAACCACAATTTGTTAATTTTATATGGCATAAAGTTGCCTATGTTATTGGTTTTCCCTATTTTAAGAATAAGCTTTAGCCTCTCTCTTTTTCATATGGTATGGAATATTTTGCTGAAAGAAAAAGTAAAGTTTCTTAGAAATTGTAAGTTGCAGCTTACTTGTTTGGAATCGGTTTGATAATTGACACTTGTTCTATAGCTAACAGTGAGCATAAATTGAGTAGAGGACAGTGAGAGCAGTGGCAGATATCTTGGGAGGAAAGTGCATGTTGTTGCAGAAGAAAAGTTTAACATCTTCAAAAACAGTACATTAGAAATTTTGTTCCTTAACATCGTGAAGTAGAGCTAGGATTTTCAAATTATAAAAAACCTTATATATTGAAAATATAATCCATTTCACAACTCAGAATCTAGAAAAGTATCCAGTGAGTAACAGCATGTGACCTGTTTCGATGGTCGAATGGGCTAAAGCGCGAGATGCGCGAACTTGGGGACTCAAAAAATCAACCCCGAACTTTTTTTTTTCAATATATGATGTTTTGTTAATTGATAAAAGAATATAACATCTAAAACAAGAATATTGTAATTTTTAGGTGGGCTGAGCAAGAAGTCACAAAAATGCATGGAAACATACCAGATTTCGTAAACAGATGGTGTTGTACATAAGAAGAGTTTTTCAGAAACCATTACAAAGTGATTTCTCAAAATGAAGGCAGAAGAATTAATAGACATTTGAAATAACCTTATTAACAGTATTATGGAATTGTTACAATGAATCATTAATACAAGCAAATCGTTCAAAGATGTACAATCCAATTTACCACAAGGGACAAAACTTCTTAAATATCTTTAAGAATTCATTATGGACATAATATGTATGAAATAAAGTGCATTGAGCAAAAACAATTTGTAAAATAATAAAATTATAGAATTGTAGGAAATGAGAGATCACAAATAAAAGTAAAAACATTAACACATATTTAAACACACTTCAGTTTTTGATGCTATTATATGGTATAATAAAGACATAAGAAATATTATTAGCACCATGTCCTACTATCCGTTCAGGTTATACGCACTTGCGCTGATGTGTAATGGTATGGTGATTGTGAGATGAAATGGAGGACCTACAGTTTAACGTGGGATCCGAACCACGGTGGAGGCCTGGCATTCCACACATTCACAAGTTGTGTTTAATACACGTCTTGTCAGAGGTGGAGGAAGGGTTTGGCAATCAGATCACAAGAAATAAATTTGAAGATATTGAAAATGATGCAAATTTTCTCACAAAAAATCAGAACTACAAAGTGAGCAGAATAAAGAGAACTAGAATGCAGTTTAAAGAAACCTCTGAAAACGACACAAATTTTACTGGCAAACAATCTTTTACAATAAACACAAACAATTCTATTTGTGATATACTAATATCTCAAATATCTATGACAAACACTGTTTACAGTAAGGTTTTGAATAGTTTTCAAATATCTTTAATCAGTGACGATTAAATTAAATAATGTGTGAAAAGTATAACGACAAAATATGAAAAATATATTGACAGTAAATACTTTAAAATGAAGATATTAATTTTATTGAATATGCTCAAGATGATGATGATGTATGTAATCCTGTTCACCTTCCTAGTCCCTAACATATTAGGATAATTAGTCAAACATATGCATATAGCTTGAACCAGTACCATAGTGAGACATGGTGCTAAAAGAAACAGCTCAATGTGAATTGGCTGTAGGTAATATAAGAGTATGTAGTATAGTCAATTTTAAATTGCCCATTGCCGGGTTTTTTTCTGGTGCCTAAATCCAATATGTGTTTATGCTTAATTATCTGCATATTTAAAACATTTTTGGCGCCTAAAAACCCGCTCCTTAATCATCACTAGTGGTGATGACTACTTGGTCGATTTAGCATAATCGCGTGCTCAAGCCATGGAGGTTTTTTTTCTCTCACAATAATATTATTAACAATTTTAAAAAGATAAAAGCACAAATGACAATCTTCAATTTATTATTACAACTTGTTTGTAAACTAAAATACTCTCCAAGCCTACCTAAATTTCAACTTTATCCAGGAAACCATTAAGGATGCAAGAATTCTAGCCCCTCTTCTCATTAAATTATTGGAAGTTGAATATTGCTAGTTTTTACTCACCGTCCGTCGAATGCGTTGACGGTGAACGCCTGTATGCCCAACTCACGGAAACACTGCAGCATCCTCTGGCGGCGTTCGGGCCGACGTTCCAAGTTGATCATGAAGATGGCATTGAACCCCATAGTGTCAGGTCTGTGATCCCTGATGTACTTGGACAGTAGTTCATTTACCGGAAGAGGTGGATTCTCAACTGTTCAGCAACAAACATTTAATTTTACTAAAAAAAACTTGCATTTCTATATTCACTTAAAGATGGTGTCCGGTTGCTAAGGCCAAGAATACCAACGGTTCAATCTAACATATTTATAGATAAAAGTTTACTAGTTTCCATTATGTCAGTTGGTTATGTGAGGAAGAATGTACAGTAAAGAGGGATACAAATACACACAAGGGAATAAATCATTCTCAACCATTTTGACCATTTCCTATTTCTCCCTTTGTGTGTTTTGGTTTCCTCTTTTAGGAAGTTTTTTGTACCACCATGTCTCACTACTCGTTCAGGTTACATGGCTACGCAACCCATGTAAGGGATGAGTAAAGTTGAATTTAAAGAAAGTGTACCAGCATTTTTGTGGAGGCAGAGTTTAAAACTACATAAGAAAAAGCACCCGACCAGGATTATAACCTCAATCTCCTAGTATTGGCAGTCGAGTCTAGTGTGAGAATGACGAATTAAGACATCGTGGCCACTGAAGCGGGTTTCTTAGGAAGTTGTGTTGCGAGTTTCAAACGCCCTCTTGATGAGTTTCAATAGAATGAAATTAACTCTATGTCTAGTGGCAAAAATGTAAAAAAAAAACCATTAAATTGCAAGCTATGTTTTGCTTTTTATTGTGAAAGTTATATTGTGTTTGTTCCTTTTTATGTGTTTCTATCATTCTTTCCTGTACAGTACCTTCTTCTATACATAAAAAACCGCCTCGGTAACGTAGTTAGCTAACTCGCTAGACGTGTTGAGCTCGACTGCTGAGGACGGGGAGATCGGGGTTTGAATCTTGGTCGTGTGGACTGGGGGTAGTTTTTCTTAAATGGTTTTCCACTCTTCCTCCACGCAAATGCGGGTTCATTTCCTCTAATTCAACCTTCCCAATTCCTAATCCATTAGCGTAATTAGTACTTAAAGCGTATAACCCGAACGGGTAGTAAGACGCGGTGCTAATATTATTATTAAACATAAAAAATTGTCCCCTGAAAAAATGAAAAGAGGTTTTCCTTAAAAAGATAATTATATTGTTAACAATTTTACTGATTAATTATTTAGAAGTGGAAAACTAGCACTAAAGCTCTATTAGGGTTTGGTATAATGAATGACAAGTAAAGTGATTATTTCCACTTACCCAGCACCTCCAGCTTCAAGTTTGTGAGCTGAGCGTAATCGTGCTGCAGCGTGTCCGACTGTTCTAGGGGTACCATCACAAACCCATACACTTGATCATTGCAGACATAAAGTGGTATTCCTGAACAAAAATTACACACACACTTACAACAATATATTTTTATATAATACTCATGTATAAGGGTTTGTAAAGGCCATGAAGTTGTTTCAAGTTTTTTGAAATATTCTAAATTGAATCAAAGTTTGGATATTAAAAAAAGTTAATAAAAAATGTATTATATAACTATAAAACTAAGTTTATTTTACATCCATTACTGTTTCCAGCCTGTGGCCTGGGTTAGTTTTTTATTCAAGCCATATATTTTCCACTACCGGCTTGCTGGACTGTTGTAGCTTCATATACCTTATAATATAACTTAAAATTTGGACAGGCACAACATACAGTCCCCAGCTGTTAATTCATCACTATGAAAGGGTAAACCCACATTTCACCAATGATAATTCTTTCGGTCATGCCAGGAATCGAACCCGGTACTCTTTGTTGAGTAGACAGATATGCTATTGACTGAGCTAAGGTGTCGAATTGCTATAAAACTTTAAGTATGATATCCAATATAAAGTTATTATCTCAATATGTAATGTCTCTCAACACGTATTAATTTAGATTTTTGTAATTCAAATATTAATTTGTGATACACATAACAGCTAAAAGTGACAAAATTTGAACATAAATGAGTAATTTAACTCCAAATATTTTAATTGGCAGAGCTTTGTGATTGTTCAAATTGGAATTTCATTTTCTAATTGAAGTCAAATTTTATGAATATTTGAAGCAAAGTCAACACTTTTGAAGCTTCACACACCTACTCATTTAATCATATCTATCAGTAATTAGTAAGTATACCATCCACCAAGTTATTTAAATACACATAACAAATAATTAACGTTTATGAATAATATATGAATATAAGTATAAATAAGCCAAAGTGGTAAGTGTAAGAAAAAGAGCCCAAATAATACTTTGTTATTATTTTCATCATTTTCATTGTTAAATTATTATTGTTGAAATGTGGGTTTAGCCTTTCACAGTGATGAATTAATGGCTGGGAGCTGGATATTGTATCTATCCTAGTCTTAAGTTAGATTATAAGTCATATTAAGCTACAACAGGCCTAGCCAGCTAGTAGGGGAAATTATATGGCTTGAATAAAATAATGATATAGGCACAGGCTGGAAACAGTGATGTATATATTATGTAAAAAAAAATCTTAATTATTATTAATAGGCCTACTTTTATAGCATTAATAATGTAGGTGACATGGTGGTCTAGGGGTAAGGTATCAGTCTTCTATGCTGGCGGCCGGGGTTCAATCCTCGGTCCCGGCACAGATTTATCTGATTTCCAAACCCTTCCTTCACCTCTGACAAGATATCTTGTGAATGTGTGGAATGCCAGGTCTCCACCGTGGTTCGGATTCCACGTTAAACTGTAGGTCCTTCATTTCATCTCATAATCACCCTACCATTACACATTAGCGTAAGTGCGTATAACCCGAACGGGTAGTAAGACGCGGTGCTAATATAATAATAATAATAATAATAATAATAATAATAATAATAAAGCATTAATGCACTGAAGAGGAATGTCAAATGTGACAGAGATGTATCTTGCTTGTTTTTCTTGTTAAGTCAGACAATGTATGAGCTATGTAAATTAACTTATTACTGACAAATCATCAGTTAATGATACACAACAAAATTGAAATACAAAAGATAGGGACAAATTATATTTTAGATTTAGTATAGTACTACTATTAATTATTTATATTTGCTCCATCTGCCCATTTCCTTTCAATTCGTTATAAAACAAATTATAGAATATAAATTGTTTGGCTGCATTGGGCCCACAATCATGTTTATTGGAATAATTTTAATCAAAATTTTTCACCTGAGTGATTTGTATTACTTTTTTTCACACTAAGTAGATCTTACCCAATGATTTTGAGTTAATTTTAAAAGGCTCTATATTTGAAACATTTCTTATATTGGTTTTGAAAATTGTATACATGTGTTATAGCTACGTAACTATTAAAGGGAGGTGTTATTAAGAGATATTAATTAGCTTTAATAGGGTTGTCTTCACTCTCAATACAACCTGTCATGTACCATGGAATAATAAAAGTATAATTTTTAAAGAAAGAACCTTATCTGAAAGTTCAAACAGTTACTATAACTACTTTCACATGTGTGTGTGTGTATATATATATATATATATGACAATTAATGTAATCTGCTGCTGTCACTATTCATAAATATTTTCACTACCTGTAAAATCATACTAATAATGCAGAGAAGTTTTGTAAATATTGACCGCAACAAAAAAAAATGTATTTTGGTAAAAATTTCTTCCTACCAAAATCCTATACCTTGACAATCCAATAAAAATTATTAAAATCACTATAGTTAAAAAATCTTCTTCAAGCTTATGTTTACCTGATCTATTGGCTGAAAGTGCAAATGTGATTATATCATCATGGGGTCCTTTGTAGGCAGGAATATTGCTAGGTACAAAAGTAAGGCCTTCAGAAGCAACTCTACGCAGATCCACGAGAACTGAAGAATGGACCATGGGGACGTGAAAGCAACCCACTTGTTCTCGGTTCAATATTGGTTTATAGTCATCTGTGCGGTGGTAGTAATACTCCTCGGTCATGCCGCACCAGAAGTTGGCGTACATTCCGTCTGACTTTAACATGGGAGCCACCACAGTGCGCTCTTTGGCCATGAGGATCTTGAGCGTCTGGTTGTTGGTAATAAACACATCACAATCTACAAACTGTAACAACACATTTCATTAAATACTTAGTCAATTATAATTATTTGATTTGGTAAAAACAATCTAAGGCAGATTTGAATGAATGACAAACATTAAATAATAATAATATGATTTGATAGCTATAAGAAAGAAAGGAATATATATATATATTTTAATATTTGTTTGCGAATCTTTGTGACAGAATAATTTTTTAGAGATAAGCACAAATGGGAGAATCTAGAACCGTATTCAAGGTATTGATAAGCAAACCTAATGGGAAGAGACCATTGTGAAGACCTAGACGCTGATGGTAGGATGACATTAGAATGGACCTGAAAGATAAGATATAAATAATAACACAATGTTATATTGTTCAATAATGTTAATCAGTTTTGAAAATAGCTAACAAAAAATAAATAGAAAAGTACTAACTAAGCACATACATTTTTTTAAAGCTTTATTATAACAAATTATAACGGAACCTAAAATAAGTGACCACTGTCTTGGTTTCATTAAGACATTAATAATAATAGTTTTGTATTGAGGTATATAACTAGTATGAACTTGAATTAAAATATATTATATTATACTCGTTAAAGAAATATTCACAAAAAAGATCACAAAATCTCACTAATTTGAAATGGACTAAATTAATTAGTTTATTTAAGTGTTTGAAATGTTTGTTCAAGGAGTGTTATTATTTATGTATTAGGCCTACAAGATTATTAATAACTACTAGCATTACGTAAACAGATGCAGTTAAATTTAGGTAATTAAGGATAGAAAGCCTACTCTCATCACTAACTCACTAGCTAGCTCCTTGAGATTGCCTCAATATCCATTCACAATTGGACTCAAAGACCTCGCATCTGTTTACCTTTTTTGGCTGAATTGAAATTATATTATTGTTATGGACATGAGAAGAAAATAATAATAGGATTCTTGATATTTCAAAAATATAAAAAATGATATTCAATGATGACTGGATGATGGAGAGATGGGGCTTCAGGCTGTAAGCCTGCTTGATAATTATTAATGAAGCTTAATTTAGTTTTTTATGTAAGTGAATTTATAAATCTCTATAATGATCTATAAAAAACAAAATAAAGTGTCACTACAAAACAAAGAAACTTTAAGAATCCCTGAGCTCCCATTGCGACTAGGTGCAACACCATCAAAATGCTCGCCAAACAACAACTTAAACATGAAACAATGACCCAAAAGTCGAGGATTATTTAATACATTTTGAACAATAATTCTGGATGAATTTTGGGAAAATTCCATTTAGATCTAATCAAAAGTAGCCAAATGATGAACATTGAGTATGATTGTATCATTTTCTTCTACATATTTTTGTAAGTCCGAATTTTCAACTCTGACTCTTAAAAAAACTAAACAGCGTCGTCTACTTGAATTGGGAAGTGATATGTAGTGTGCTCTGTCAAAAATCAAACCCAATAACCAAAAACTTATGAAAACAAAAGAGTGCCAAACATCACACTAATTTTCAATCATTTTTTTGTAACATTATGTTGCCAGTGTTACATTAATTTGGATATGAAATAAAGAAGTGACTAGAAAACAAAACTTTTTTAAGATTTATTTTATAATCATCCCAAAATATAGGATAGATTTGAGTATGCGGTGGGCATTTGATGATCTACCAACTATGAAAAAAATGGAGAACCAATGACAAAGCAAGGAAATGATTGTGCAGATATAATTCTGGCCTGGGTGGTATTACTTGCACTCATACTTACTTACAATATGGCATTAGGAACGCAAAAGTTCATTACTACACTAACAAAAGTAAGCCACGTATCCTATCTTGAGCTAATTCTATCCAGTCTATCTCATTACACCCTATCTCTCTCAGGTTTATCCAAATGTTATCCTCCCATCGGCGAATGGGTATTCCCAGTGATCTTTTCCCAATGGGTTTGCCATTCAATATAGGTATGCGGTTCTAGATACTCCCATTCGTGCTGCATGTCATGTCCACCGTAACCTGTGAGATTTTATTACCCTAACAATGTCTGGTGATGAGTACAGGGAGCTCATCATTATGTAACCTCCTCCACTCCCCTATATCTTCATCCTTCTTTGGACCAAATATCTTCCTAAGCTTACTTACACTCAAACAAAACATCATTACTGAATTTTCAAAAAGAATAGACCTACTTGCTATGCCGATGTATCCAGCCAAACTATATTTTAAAATTCCCTGACTTCAACAGGTTTCCCAGAGCTAATATGTTTTCCAGCCACTATATTAATAGGCCTACCTATATTACAAACATTATTTTATTAAGATCAAAAATTGATGTAATAATATTCTTATACATACACATTCTGAAAATGTGTCAAGCTTTATGAAGGGGTTAAAATATTTCAGCCTAAATCGATGGGCTTTTGGATAGGGTGATGAGAATTAGATTTCTCTGAGATAAAAATAAGCCATTGAAGGATCGCCTTACAGTTTAAAATTATTGCAAGAGACACTCTTTTTTAGTTTTTTCTACTTATAACATAATCAAATTCTCGAGCATGTACATAAAAATGACTCAACTTTATTTAAAGACGTACAGTCTAAAGGGGTGGAAAGAAGACACATAAACTACATGTTGACTTTGAGAATTGAATTTAGTATGTAGGCTACTCAATAGGGATAACTATGTAATAAGGGATTCGTGGTGTGCACTAACTGGAAAAAAAATATTTGGACTAACTTATTGTAAATAAAAGTTGGGTATTTTTTTTAATGAATACATAAAAACTGCAGAAATTTGATAAAATTCCCTGACTTTTTTTATTGGTAATCACTAGAGCTTTGCCATAATTTAAGCAAGTTTATGAAATAAAAACAAATCATTTAGGACCCAACAATGATAGCCAAAGTGTGAGACATAAATGATTAGGTTTGAGGATTATTAATACCCATTATAGAAATAAAAATTCAATCCCTAACACAATTGAACAGAAATACAATAGTCCTGATTATTCAACATATGGAATTGGATACTCGATGGTCAGATCAGGACTCTACTGTAAGGGCCTATTTAATTTTTGATTTTACAATATTTTAGGTGTTATTTTTGTTATCATCAAGAATCTAAAACATAAGATAAAAATACATTTATTTCCAGTATTTGTATAGACCTAATTAAAATGTTTCATAACATGAGGACATCAAAGCACACAAGATAGGCTAATGTGTATTTTTAGACTTATATGTCATATTTGGGAAAGGGGGCAAAGGTGGTTTCCGAGTAGGCCTATTTAAATGTTACCTCAAGCTTTAAAGCAATGACTTGGATCAATAAGCATTTTTGCCAACACACCAAGAATATAAAACTTATTTTTCCCTTTTAAAGTTTGATTCCCGGTAGGTTCTTAAATCTAATTCAGACAAATGTTAGGTTTTGGACAATACATTATCTTCGTCGTTTTGGCTTACCCAAATATAATCTGCCCACACCTGCCTTGCAGACATTAAGGCCTCCTCCCGAAGCTGCATGATGTGTGTGAAGCGTGACGAGGGCCAGTTGGCAGGCCCTGTCTCATCCTTTAGCCGCTCTGGAGGGGATGATAGTAGCTCCGCGTTGATGGAGTGATAGTAACCCTCCAAAGATGACAGCCACTTTTTCAGGATTTCAAGGGTTTTGTCTTCATTATGATCACTACGGATCCTGCAACAATAAATAATAAAAGGATACCAGTATTTAATAAAGTGTGATGGCTCTTAAGAGTTTGAAAATAAAACAAAAAATACAAAATGCAAATTGTGGTCTTGAGTTGTGTCTGTGTACAGATCCTGTAAATCCTCAAATAGTGTTGTACTCAATAGCACTGCTTAAAGAGCCCACCATGCAAGCTCTTGTTTTTTTTAGGCTAATAAATAAAAGGCCTTCCCCTAGTGTAGGATTAATAAGACAATATGATTTAGCTGTTGCTTACAAACTTAAAATAAATGGGGAACATCTCCAAAGGGTTGAAGAATTTATTAGAGATTTCATTTTTTAATTTTATCAAATAATCTGGATTTAGAACCCATTATAACTGTCCTACATAATAATGGCTCCAAGCGACTGTAAAAACAATAAAAGCAGATAACCAGAAAGGGACATTGACCCCATCCTTCAGCCTTGATATTTCAATATTTCATTGTAACTTTATAGAAATAATATAACTATACTCACCATAAAGAAATCCGATCTTTTGGGTATTCTAACCTCTCTAATAATGTCAAAAAATAGGGGAGTGTGTGAGCTTTATTTCTAGCAAGAAAGGCGATGACCACTGTAGAATCCTTCATGGAATTATGACTCAAAGATGGTTTTGCATGAAGTCCTCCCATCAACAAAACAATCCATAGTAACATGAATAAAGTTTGCACAAATACATTATTCCATATATTTATACTTGTTTGCACTGCCGCCATTTTTTTGAACTACCGCCACCTTGTCCACACTTCCCAAATTAACAATCGCATGCAGCGAAATAACAATCATACACCTTTACCTGTCCTCTATTAGTAGTGTAAGCCATGATAGTAAGGGAAAATGGTTTATAAATAGAACGTATATTCGTTGCTTCATTATAAAATCAGTTTATTCTATGGTCAGCAGATAGCGAGACTATTATCTACGTTTTACAAAATAATTTTAAATATTGTAAATGTTCGCAGTGAAAATACAAATTTATAAATAATTTAAATCAACAAATGTTTTAACTATTAAACACTTAATAAATTAAGCTAAATAATTTTTAAAAAGTACTGAAGAAAGGACAATTCTTAAAAAATAGTTTATTTGGATCCAAAATTATTGATACTATAGATATTTTTATTGTTATGTTAAAAATATTGTATTATTTAAAAAATCTTACAAGAGTAACGTCGAAAAAAAGATTAGGTAGAGGAAGAATTTACATAATGATGTGTCACATACCCTGTACTAATCACAGGACATTGTTATGATAATACAGTCTCATAAATTACGATGGTCAGGACATATAGTGCAAATGGGAAACTCTAGAATCGTATCCAGGATATTTACTGGCAAACCTAGTGGTCTGTTGTTCTCGATCTGGCAGAAACTCTTTGTACAAAACTCTCACCTGTCAGGTTTAATGGGTATATCTGTCAGGAAAAAAAACGTTATTCTTGTCTTGTTATCAACAAATATTTATCGTAGTCCTAAGATACCTCGCCACATGCTTAGGTGATTAATTATAATGATATAATATAAGGAAATTACTCCGATGTAACAGTTAATTAGATTAATTGGTACAACTTCTTTGTTCAAATTGAAGAATATAAATAAGAAATATAGGATGAAGGTAATTTATTCAAAGAGAAACTATTATATCAAGAAATTAAGTAAATTAAAATAGGCATAATAACATTTCTAAAAAATCAACATAGAGATTGTTAAGTAATAAATTTCAAAAATTAATTTGCATAAAACAAGTAAAAATGTAAATCTGTGTGAAACACTACTAAGCAGTACCAGAATTAAGTATTAACTGATAAGCAATGAAAAATATAAATTATCAAATTGAATATATTAGAGTTATTAATATTATGATTAAAGACTCTACAAAAGTTTAATAACTGAGATAATAAATATACTAGGTTAATGAAGGTCATGACGTAACAAAATTAATAGGCAAACCAGTATGGCAACAATAATGAACTTATTAATTGAATGATTAAATATATTAATTGACTTAATTTCTTTATATAATAGTTTATCTTTGAATAAATTATCTTTATGCTATGTTTCTTATTTATATTGTTCAATTTGACCAAAGAAGTTGTATTAATTAATCTAATTTGCTGTTACATTCGAGTAAGTTCCTTATAGGGTTGTGTCAAATGAATAGGAAACAAGCTTTTCTGGGTCTACAGAAAATGCTGGCCTCGAGTAATAATCTTGAAGGTAATATAAAACTTAATTTCTTTAATACACGTGTATGTACTAATATTTTACAGTGCTTTTAATTTGGAAAAACTAATGTAGATACAGTATTGTATAGCTTTTTGTTTTTATTGTAATCCAAGCTCTAAACATAGAGGGATTCAATACATAAATATAAACAAAAACTACAGTTAAAGAAAAATAAAATAAAATAGAGAGGAGCGCGTAGAGTGAATATCCTAAAATTGTGAGTTATAAAGTGCTGGACATTTAACATGTCCCCAGCGCACGCAACTCACTCTTGTGAGTAGTGGGAAACTACGGCCCACCTTCACAGGTTGCCTAACATATTAATATATAACAAGGTTGAAAGCTAATCCCTCGCACCTTTTTTAGACATAGGGATAATATGGCGTAGTTATGTAATAGAATAAATTCAAGTCTTAGAATCTTTTAGTTTTCATTTATGCCAAACTTTATTAAATAACAAGCATATTATTTGAAGAGCATTCAATAGTTCGTTATATATCTATATAATAGTCATGAGTGACCAAGCATTATCAACATAAATATATTACTATCCAATAAAATATTGTTCCATAAACATTTCCTCTTTTACTTCCAATGATTACGTTATATTTATTATGTACCCTACCAAAACTACATAAGTATAAATATTAATGCATAACATTAATAGACTTGAATATGATCATACTTAATACAGTATATGATCTCTCCTAACTAACACATCTTTATACCTGTTGCGAAAATGCAACATGTTAATAAAAGTTTTAGTTACATCAAATATACCTAATGTCACTACCATTTAACATTAACGCTAATAACCTACTTGCAGAACTCAACATAACCTTCGCCTATGCCATAAACAAGGATTATAGTACTATTATAAATATCGAGGATATTTCCTAACATTATTCCTTTAAGTTTTTTTTTTGCTATTTTGACACAAAATATATTAACAACGCTATCATAAAAGTTACAATCGCGAAACTAGTAAAAGATATAAATTTAAGTCGATATATACTATACTCCAGTGCACTACTCCATTCTACTAATACAGAAAATCTCGGCATCATGTTTCAAACAGTTTCCCACCTTATTGTTTGCCAAACCCAAAATGCAGCACCATTTTCATTTGAGACGGAATAAAGTTAATTTTGAAATGTATGACTTTCAAGCCTTATGGGTAATATTGATAATTTCTGATCCAACCCACTCTCCTATTTTCATATTTACTATACTCATCTAACCAATACTACAGAGAAACAAATAAAGTTAATTTGTTGAGTATAAAGTTCACGCATAATGCCTAATATCAATAAAACAGAAAATGTCTGACTTAACAATACTCTCATTATAAAGTAAATCAAAGATGAAGATTTATGCAAATACTTTATAATTAAATTTGATATAAAAAGATCTAATAAGAATTTTGACTAGTTACAATAATTTATATTTAAGCCGAAACTGGATTTATTCTTACATTATCTTAATATGTCCGTTATTCCGACGCTTAGTCCTACATGGTCCCAGCCAAGTCCAAGAGTGACGTCTTCCTCGACGGATGGTCTTTTATATGGCACACTCATCGAACAGGATAGGCACAAAGGAAAGAGGCGCGCCGGCAGAAGTACATTCTACATTATTCTGGCAAAGCCTGGCAGTTACCATCTTCTTCTCGTCGTTTCGTTTCTTTGAAGTTGGGCGGGTTGATCATGGTAGTTGTGGTGGTGGTCTCTAGCGGCGAGATGTGGCACTAGGCTCAATGTTGGCTCAATGCTCGCGTGTATTTTGTGTGGTCGGATGTTTGTTGCGCGAGGTGCTTCTCCAGATTGGTGATATAGGGTAAGTGATGTTTATGTTTGACTGGCCCCATTCTGTTGACTTGGAGCAATAATTGCTACATTATAACATCTTATTTACCTTTTTAACATAATAAACTCATATGTACAGTACTGATTTGGTTGTGTATTTCGTCAATATAATAAAATTAATTTTAATAACAAAATCGCTTGTTTTAATTATTAAAATCATTTTCAACGTATATAGTACTGTAAGCCTACTTGATCAATATCAATACATACTAAGATGTATAACGTTCTATTTGCCGCTATCGCGCTAGGTTATAGATAGTCCCCGTTAAACGCGGTTTCGCTTTAGGTGGCACTTTGCCGGAACGCATCTACCGTTTATAATGAGGCTACCTGTATCTCTTTCTCTCTTTCACCCATGCAAGGCAATGAGGTATTTTGAGATCTTCATTAATTTGATTGAATAAATGAGATACATAAATGTGTGATTAGTTAAATGAAATAAATGTGTTAATAAAAGCTTAGAAGAACATAATAAAATTCGAAAATTGTGATTTTTTCTTTAAATGAGTTGGTGTAGGCTAATATATTCAATTATTTTAAAAAGAAGCTCGTTTGGAAGGCTTTATCCGTACCAGAATCCTACCATATAGTAGTGTTTAGGTATGATAAAAGTCCTTCCAAAGGGAATCTCTTCTTCCGTTTTAAATGGCCATACATCTTACCAAAATACTGATCTATGATAGTATTCTGGTACGAAATAAGGCCTTACAGATAGGGATTCTTACTAAAATCAGAGTTTAGTAGATATCGTACTTCCTACAAGCCTATAACCTAAATTATCGTTCGAACGTAAGACTTCTACACAAACTATGTCATTCAAACAAGTGTAATACAGTTTTTAGCTAACTTGTTTCATTATAGCTATCGAACTTTCAACACAATATGGTTTCTGAAAACAAACAAAATATGAGCTAACTTTTTTTATGTTAATATAATACTTTTTAGAAGCCTATATAACCTATATGATCGTTTGAACGTAAGACAACACAAAGTTTGTAATTCAAATAAATATAATCAAGTTTTAAGATACCTTGTTTTATTTTATTTACTGAACTTTCAATATAGGTATTGGCCAACTTTAAATATATTGTAGTCTTGACAGAATGTATTAAACAACATGGGTGATAGCTTCATATTTAAATATACTATAAATTGTAATCGTATATGTACAGTAAAACTGAATTATATATACTTTGTTGTAAATGTTTCTTCAGCCAATTGTGGTATAATACTTACCTATTTTCAAACAATAACACTTTTATTCATCAGAGACATGTTTTCACACTAGAACAGTGAAAGAAACGGTTAAATTTGTCCCCTCACAACTAAGCAGATGACAAACTTGAGCGTCACGCTTAGATTCCTTGCAAGGGGTGTTTTTTTTATATCCATCTAGTATAGTATAGAGATCACTGGGCTGGACCCAAAGATGACAAACGTACGAGGCCGAAGCCAGCCAATGATTTCAGGGGAGGTTTGGTGGGAACAGTCTCCAATTGCCGGAGAATATAAAAAATTATAAATTCTAAACAGTTCTAGAAGCTATCTGAAGTGTTTTTTTCTATGGCAACATAGCTCCCTAACTGCCAGAGTCTAGGAAAAATATTAAAATTAAATACCTATAAAAGCTCTCTGAAGGGCTTTTTATGGTAAGATAGCCCCCTTATTTATACTTGTGCCTTAATTTTCATATTTTTTGAACCATAAATAAAGTCATATATATTTTGTTTAGTAAACTTGGGGGCAGGGGGGGTGGGTGGAACCCCCAACCTCCTCCACCCCCACCCCTGACTACGGCCTTGCAAACATAGCCGTTAAGATGATTTAATAATATGAGCCTTGATTGACCAATTAATAAACCGAGTTCACTTATTTATAGCTAGGGGCAGATTTTTATGCACTAAAAATTAAAAAGGCAGGAAAATAGGCACTAAAAAGAACATACATAGGCATTATAAAGTATAAAAAAGACCAAAAAACCTCACTAAAAACTTTTTTATCCATTCCTATATTCCAGCATACAATTTCTATAAACACAATTTAACTAATATCATAATTAATTACCAATAGTATTGAATATTTTCAGGTGTAAATTTTGTTCATTTGTCTGACAAAATGTTTTTATATTGCGATAAATTTCTCTCAACATCACATGAATTTATCGGGCAAAAGTTCAGACAAGCTAGCAGCTAATTTAAGCTTGACTTATCAAAGGGATATAGTTTGTCCTTCTAGGATAGAAGGGAGGCTACTTTATACAAATTGTTATAAACAAATCTAACTAAAAGTAATTCAGTTTTCTGAATTTACACGTGGGGGTATCACACTTTTTCCTGGTTGACCTAAGGGGTACTTATATTGATGGTATTGTGCTAATATTGACTGAACTGGTTGACGGCTTCTAACCAGCCTTCAGGTCAATTGATGCCTTGGTCATCTGCCAGTGCCGACCTCGGATTGCAAAGTGTTTTGAAGCAATGGGGCTCTTTAGACAACCCAGTCACCTTTCGCATACTTGTTTTGAACCGTCCTAATGGGGTGGAGGCTCAAACTACAAGAAAGGTACATACAAAAAAGGGGGGACATCAGGAGTGAATGCAAGGAGTTCTGTCCTTTCAAGGTTTAAAGACAACATTCAAATCATCAGATCTCGCAACTCCCACCTGTCGCAGAGTAAAACATTTGGATAGTCCATCTCAAGAGAAGGTAAAGAATATATACTGCCCCTCATGTTCACCATATTAGAAAACTTACTTAAATATACTCTCGTATACCTTGGGTATGGTGGGAAAATCTTATATTATAAATCACGTCAAGAAGATATTTGTAGAATATAGAATATCAAATTTATTTAAAAGGATTAAATATTGAACATCAAATATAGTTGTAATATATATAATTGTATAATATTTATGTTTTTCACCAAAACGTCGTAAAAGTATTATCAGTAGATTTTAGAAAGTTCATAACAAACAAATAATCATTTACTCTACTTTAGCGTTACAAAACTTTTATAGGCTTTGGTTCCCTTTTCTTTTTTTATAATGGCAGTCATAATGTTTGTGATGATTAAGATACGTTACAAGAGGACGCTTACAATAATATGGTTTATATCTTAACAGTTAAATACCAAAGCTTATTTACACTTAATAACCTCCTAGAACTAAACATAAGAAAAATACCCCAATTTGGTATCCACAAATTTACTCCGAATAATTTATAACAATAAATAGTCACGAGTCTATAGCAAAGGTTCTAAAGTTTTAATTCTAAGTTCAACCAACTCAATGTTCCCGCGAACATGCATTTAAATATTTCTCACAGAAATATCGAGTTAAAAAAAAACAAACATTCTATATTGATGTAAAGAAATTCGATATCTCTCAAAGTTTAATAATCGATTATTATCCAGCAAGGATTACGACTCGATTCGCATTGTGATATCAACGAGGTCACATTAAATTTACTACAATGCTCCATATTTTGAGATAAATTGAAATGACGTCAAAACTGAATTTAGAATAATTAATATTAATACAAAGCTAAGTTAGAGTTGCCAGAAAATAATTTAGATCTTACATTATAATATGAATGAAGCCGGGGCTTCTCCTACTCCTAGAACGGTTAAGGCCCAATTGTATCGATAGTAGGCTCAGATGCCCGTATAAATACAATCTGCCACAGAGGGGGAAAAGAAGGGAGACATTGGGGGGGGAAAACATTTAGGATCACCAGGGAACATATTGCGCATGCCTAAACCGAACTTCGGGGAAGTTCGTGGCCGGTCGGGAATCTTCACGATGTGGATATCCGCATTGCGTCAGTCAGTCCACTTTACGGGCGTCGCCGATTTGCGTCCCATTCTTCAAGTTAATATTAGTTTTGTTGCGGTCCCGTGAAGTTACGTCCGACTTGTGTCTATCTTGCATGGAGCCTCGGCAGCGGGCAAACAGGGTAAGTCAGCGCCTTGTTGTTGTTTAGAGTCTATGGTACGCCATCCGATGCTACAGTTTCACCGTTGTTGTTTTTTACTGCTAGCAAAATGAGGCCAGGCTCTAGTCGCCAGACATTGCTATCTCTGGAATCTGACTCCAACCCCTGTCCTCAGCATACCTCTCCAAGAAATATAGGGGGAGAGAGAGAGAGAGACTTATGGTTATTTTCGTATTCCATAGCTTACTAACCTAAGTCCTAGATAATCTATGACTTCTAGATCTTCCCACTGTCCTTATAATCTACGTGAAGTTGATTCCCTGAAACATTGTTCTCGTCTTCCTTAACGTCTCTTTTTCTTCTTCTGTGCTGTATTTGTCTTTATTCTTTAGTATATCAATGTAGTCTTTACATTCCTAGAGCGAGAGTTTCATTGCGACTTCGTTGAAGAGTTGTCACAGGAAGCCATCATGTAGGATGTCATAAGTACGGCGTCCCTGAATTATGGCTTGTTGCTGGTTCCTCATATATTAGGTGTTACCACATTCCAAAACAAAGTGATCAGCTACTGCTTCCTCTCCGCAGTCATAATTTCTCATCTGTCAGCCTGCGGTCATGGAGAGAAGCTATGTACGGCCCATGTCCTGTTATGTAGTGCACATGTCTCTGGTTGCAGGTGTTTTAACCTTAGACATTCCTCTACACTTGTAAAGATGTTGAAGGCCTTCCTAGAATGTTCACTCCTTACCCAGTTATCTCGCCACTCTTCTTGCAGGCTTTTTCTTATCCCTTTTGACGTCAACACTCCGACCCTGGTCAGAGTTTCTTCAGCCAGTACATTTGACCTCTCCAGCATACCTCCAAGTCCAGTGGATCTATACCCAGTGTGGCATTCATCGCGTCGGTGGATATCGTTGAATATGCGCCAGAGAGCCCCTGAAGTCTCCTTAGGAGTTTTGATGGTACAGCGTTTTTCAAACGATATGCCCACACGCTCGTCTCATATCCTACGATGGAGACAAGTAAAGCTTCGCAATCCATACTGATGGTATTTATAGAGGGATAAAACCTTATTTGCCTTATGCTGATTATCTTTTCATCAAACGCTTTGTTTGCCACATTTCTGCTTTATGTGGGCCTGGAAGTTACGCTTCTGGTCCAATGTCGTACCCACGTATAAATTAGTCTTGACCCGCCTGATTACCTGGGGGGAGGGGTTTCGATCTTTAGTAAAAAGATTCTTCAGGAGTGTTGCTTTAAACATGTGGATGGTGCTAATTTGAGTTTGACCTTCTTACACCTGATATCTAGACCCTGTAATATCTGGTTCGCCTTAGTTTCTAACTGCAAACTTTATTGGCCTTCAACCACTATTACCAGATTGTCCGTGAAGGCCTCCATTTCTAGTAACCCAGCTTCTAGAATCTAGACCAACATCTCAGAATACCGGCCAACCTACTTACTGACCCTTGGGTGCAGCCCTTTGTCAGTTTCTCCCTAAAACCTGTGTTGCGTACCTGTCCTTACAATAGTTCAGGAAGCTGTTATACATTTTACCCGGACACCTGATTTATTTTAGCCTTTTAAACAGTGCTGTTCAGCACCGGTTGTCGAATGAATCCGAGATGTCATTGAATATTATTGATCCCAGTTGTTATAATACTCGTAGTAACTGGCATGTGTGAAATTTATTTATTTATCCTTACATACCTGTCCTGATACCTAGTATGTGACTTAAGACCTATTTATACTTACAATGTTTTGTCTACTTCAATTTATCTCTCAAACTTTACAACATTAGCGTATGGAAAGTAACACTTAAACTAATTGTCATAAATTCTTACTTTATAATTTTCTAACCTACTAGTTGGTCCGCCCCGAGTATTTATGCCGCCAGTATCCTGCCTCGCTGGGCACATATGAAGTCTTCCCATTCTTCCTATGTGGCTCCTGCAGGCATACGAAGTCTAATTCCATCTCCTCGACAAGCTTTTGTATCTCATGAAGTACAGCCACACTTATCAATCCGTTCAGCTGTCCTGCTGGCATTGCTATGGAATTAATTTCCCCCTATTACGGGTTGTACATATTTTGTGACTTTTAAGCCAAGCCTCTTTAGGGTTGAATACCTTGTTCTACGGTTGAACACTTTATTCAATTTGATGCGTAAGCTCAACAGGTTCGTTGGTAGGTTTACCAACTTCAGGAGTATCCGATCTAGTGCATCAGGAGTTGGAAAGGTTGTGTGTCCCCTTTTTCGTGGCCTGTCCTCACGAGATGCTGTAAGGCTAGTTGCACCTTTTGTTGTTCTTCCAGCTGGTATACTTCTTCGAAGCCAGGATATATCGATGTTTATTGTATATCCACCGTATTCTCTGTTTCCCCTTGTCCCTAGGTCACCAATTATGCTCTTTCATCGACTGGATCAACCATGGTAACCGGTACTAGGCCTTATTCTTGGCCACTGCCTTCAGAGTCCACACGATCTGCACTCGTTGCTTTTCCCTTCCTCCAGAATTTCCATTTCTGGATCTTCTTCTTGGATTTGGGTTTAACCTCTTCAGTAGTGATACCACCCACCCATTAGTTTGAATAGTAGTCGACAAAAGTGGGCTTTGCTTCTTGGCTATTTAAGCAGCATCCACCTTCTCTTGATTCTTTTTAAGTTAAGATAAAAGTTTCTTCTTTCTCTTGCCTACCCTTCCTGTCTCAGTCTTGTGGTTTTTGTCATGTCACTCCTCAAATAATTAGATGAGGGACCATCACAATAAATATATAACCTAATTATAAGAAAATCCAAAAGGAATAGTATTTAAATCTTATTTTAAAAAATGAACAAAAGTTCAGCCTAATAGCACCTGACTAACCTCGTAATGTTATTTTGTATGAAAAATTATACTATCTTTGTGATTGACGCTGCCCAAGAAAATTGTTCTTTCAATAATTATCAATTTAAACAATTTCATATAACCCAGTTTTAATATATCAATACATGCCATTTAATTAAGTCAGGTCTTGTTCTTAGTGTCATCAAACATGATTCAATTGGGCATATACTGGAGTTTGATGTTTTTTAGTGACTTGCATTTTTTCTTTTCTCAATTTATAGTTCAATACATGTGAGGTCAAATAGATGTTGTGATCTAGTTTTGAGGTAATAATGTAACGAGATTAGTGTTTAACAGCAGGACCAATGCGCTCCCTGTTCTGTCTCCCTCCTTATCTGGCAGGTAGGCAGCAGCCTTTTCACTTGACTAGGGGATCGGAGGGGACGGGGGGGGGGGGGAAGACGGAGACACATCTGGAGGGGTCTGGGTCCTTTTAATTCTAGAAGTGGAAGATTCCAGACCCTTAGCTGGCACCACCCCTATATATACACGCTCAGCGATAGCCAGGTGCGCTCAGTTCTTGGTTCTCAACCAATGAGTCCAGGAATTGACCAGCGAGTCCAGTGTTCGTGTGCCGGTGTAATGTGCATGGCTGGGACCTGTGGCGGGGTGCCATGTCTTTAACATTGAAAGAAAATTGTACCGTGAACGAACGTTTTAAGAAACTGATATTTGGATATTAAACTAGTTAGTCATTATTTTTGTTAACAAGCTGTTTACTTTATTTGATGTAATTCTATTTTATGTGTTTTTATTTGTGTATTGATTCACAAACAATTGCATATATTACCCGAGTCAATGAACTGTTTAGTTATAATTAATCCAGTGTAATTTTATTTTATGTGTTTTCATTTGTTTTTAATTTAAAGATAATTACTAGTATTACTTAGCTCAGTGAACTGTTTAGTTATTTATTCAGCATTATTCTATTCATTATGTCCTTATTGGTTTATTAATTTACATAATTACTTTGACTACCTAATTTGTTGAATTGTTTAGCTGTATATTTAATTCTGTGAATGTTTTTGAGTGGGTTTTTTTAATAATCAAGACCTTGGATGATCTGAGAGTATTTTAATTCATATTTAACCTGCAACATACCCCAATATCCTCAAAAGAACTTGTGGTCCACATGTTCACTCACTATTTAAATAAAACTATTAATTTCATCATACCATTTAAGCCGTCACCATGTTTATATCATTTTTGACAAATCATCTCATATTATTTAACTTGACATTAGAAATTTGGTGAATTGTGTGGTATGTATAATTTATCCATTGTTTGGAAACAGTATTTATGACCGGAAAACGGGTGTTATAATACCTATTTTCAAGGTAGGAAGAGGTGTACAAATTATAGGGTGATAACACAGATGTGCCACTTTACATAAAAAAATAAATGAGAAGATACTGGAAAATAGAATAAGGAATAAAATGAAAGGGAAGTGGAAAGAGGAACAGCACATATTTAGGGCAAAGAGGTCTACATTAGGCTTAACTTTGCCATTTGACAGCTGATGGAAAGAAAGTATAAATATGCGAAAGACTTGGTAATGGTATTTATGGTTGAGAAGCCATATGATAGCATGTGTAGAAATAAAGTTTGGAACACAATGGATAAGGCTCAAGTGGAAGGAGGAGTTGTAATGAGAGTGAAAATCATTTATGAGGATAAGAAGAGTTGTGTTAAGATGGAGAGTGGGAGGATTCAGTGGTTCCATATAAAAAATTGAGTGAAGCAGGGAAGTGCCCGCTCACCATTACCATTTATAGTGGTAATGGAAATGGTCAAGAACCAAGTGGTAGAAAAACTCGGGGAGGAAAGAACGAAAGCCATACTACAGTAACAACTACAAGAGTGGAATGAGGAAGTGAAAGAGCATGGAATGAGAAAGTGAAAGAATATGGAATGAAATTTAGCATGGCAACATGTGAAGTGATGGTAATGGCAAGGAAGAGGTAAAGGCCTAGTAAAGCTATAAAGTTGGATGGAATAGAGCTGAAAAAAGTACAGCATGTTAAATATCTTGGAAGTGTGAATGAGGTGAAAGTAGAGAGAATCTAATGAAAAGAGGACAGCAAGGAGAGTTGTTCTAAAGGTGTATAAGAGATCTGCTATGAAGAAGTGAAGTGCCCTGGAGGTGTAAGGAAGTGTTGTACAGGGCATAGTTTGTACCTATTGCCACATATGCAGCAGAAACATAGACAGTGAATGTTAGAGAGACTAGGAAAAGTGGAGGCCATGGAATTTAAGTTTGTGAGGGGCATGTTAGTTGCCACAAGGAGGAACAAGATTAAAAATGAAGTTATCCGGGAAATAGTAGGGGTACAGGGAGAACATGAGATAGAAGAGTACACAATACTGAGATGGTATGGCCATGTAATGAGGATGGACAAAAGAAAGGATCCCTAAGAAATTGTTGGAAATGAAGTATGTAAGAAAAAGGGGGGCCAGTGAGGCCAAGAAAATGATGGGAGCAAATAATAGAAAGTGTGCAAGAGGAGAAGAAAGGAAGAAATTAGACGATGAAGAGTGATGTATATTCCATTCACGGTAGGAATTACTCTCTGAAAGGTCTTTTTTCCTACCAATATCCTACTATATAATAGATTTATGGTAGGGAAAAAGGCCTTTCAGAAGTCAATTCCTACCGTGAACAGACTGTAAGGATAGAGGACGATGGAGGCATTTTACTAAACTGACTCAACAATAGGCTGGAAACAGTTGATGATGATTTGTGACCATCGTTTTTTTATCGGACTCTTTTCATATTTGATTTAGAACCTATTCATTATGAATAATTAGTCAATATATCTTTTAATAAAATATTAAATTTGAAAATTTTTCCAAGCATGATAGTCCAATCCTAATCAATTCGAGAGAGTAAGTAAAGATTTGAGATGAAATTAAAATTCAGGTTTAGAGGCTCACAAGGGGCGATGGGGGTTTATGGAACCCAGGGTAAATAAAAAAAATTGCACCCCTAAAAATTTTCTTTTTTAATTTGGGCTTAGTTCTTATTATTAATACTTTAAATAGGTTTTTCGTTATTTAACAGGTTATATAAATAATAAGAACCAATTGGCACTTAAATTGGTTACTTGTTATTTAACCAGTTATATAAATAATAAGCACAAATTGGTACTTAAATTGGTTACTCGTTATTTAACCGGTTTTATAAATAACTAAAAACAAAATAAATTATTATATTAAAATAAAGTATATTGTTGCTAATATTGCTAATAATGTGACACACAGGCCACTCACCATCTGCCTCCCCCTAGTTATGCTAATACGCAGGGTTAATTTGAATAGTAGTTTTAAACCACTAAGTATTTAAAAAAAATCACACAAATGGAAACAAAGTGGGAATATACAATTATCTAACTAAGATTTATTTTCATACAATTTCTGTACAGTGATATAATGTAAGAGAAGAGAGCCAACCTAGAGATTGACAAAGTTTTGAGTTTAATTTACTATCAAGGTCCATCTATCTTTATAGGTTGACTCCCTTTCTCCTTTTTTATTTTGCATTACTTCATAGTGGTTTACACCATTTTAATACATATCTTAGACATCAGGCACCTCTTCATACAACTAGTAATATCAAAGTGACATTAATAAAATTATAAAATACATTGTTACAGTGTGATAATATTGTATTCCAAAACTAAATATCTTTAATTCATTATTCTCATGCATAAATTCACATTTTTAACAATATGGACCTTTGTAAAAAAAAAGTAATATTAATATTTTGATCACACCAAATGAAAAAAACATTTAAACCAGAGCGAGACAACACATGATTTGTTTTAAAGCACAAAACAGCAGACCAAGCTATACGTCTTTAAAAAGCGAGTTTACAGTGATATTTAATTCAAGTAAACTTGTAAAAACAACTGCCATTTCAAGGCATATATCAATATTATCAATATTTTATTAGATCTATGGGCTATAATTCCCTAGTTTCACTTTACCCATCCACAAAAATGTGAATCAAAACTAATAAAATGTGAATAAAAGACCAAGGCAGGCAAAAGGGGCTTGTATACAATAATATTACAATCTAGAGAGTTCAAATACTTTGAATTTTTGGGTGATAAGAGAAATTGCTAACTAAATTCAATATCAAAAACATGTAAAAAGAATTAACAAGTAAATCTAGTTCTATATCAACTAATACAATATCAAATGAAGCAGTTCACTGGAGGAAAAAAAACAACACCACAACTAAAATTACAAATAAAAAGACATTTCAGTCATGAACCGAAAGTACCTATACCTCACTTCAGTTAATAATTGGATTACCTAGAGTGTAGGTATAGTAAGTGAATGTTCCAAAATCACACCAACTCCATCAATCGGCCACAACTCTGAAACAACAATTATTTGGTTATGGTAACTACAATCAAAATTAGTGCAAAATTTCTGGATTCAGACAATGATAGTGTAAGGTGTAAGGTTTGAATTCTAAAACAGAAAAATTGGTTTCGTATGAGCACTACTTCAGTCTCTATATTTCTAATAATCAGGGTGTCTACTGGACTAAAGATGAAATTCCAGTATATTTTATTTTAAAAATCCCGTATATTTGAAAGGCTCTCAGAATTAAATAATCTCTGTTTCAAAAGTATTAAATGATAGAAAGTTAGGGTTAAGTCTGTCATAGTTAAAAATTTTCACTTAAATAATATTCAACTGCATTGAAACAGAAAAATACCCATGCAATGAAAGTCTATAGTTGTTCACAACAAAGATTCTCTATCTTAGAAATAAGTTTCGTGCTTTATTTTATGTAAAGTTAATGACATACACACACAGGATTACTCTTGAATTATTAAGGATATTCTAGAATTTGAGACTTAAATACTTAATAAAAAAAATTAAGACGTAAAAGGGCTGAGCATTTTAAAGAGTAAAGTGGAAAGAGCCAGAGGGATATGGTTAATAGCCCAACTAGAATTAACATGTACAGTTTTGTAAGCAACCGACACCTAAGCTCAGTGGTAGCATGTCTGTCTACTGAACTAAGGGTGCCGAGTTCCATTCTTGGCATGACCGAAAATTTATCATTGGCTAAATATGGGTTTACGCTTTCAAATTGATAAATTAATGGCTGGGGACTGGATAATGTGCTTGTCTTAGTTTTGAGTTAGATTATAAGACATATGAAGCTATGACAGGCCTAGCAAGCAGGTAATGGAAAATATATGGCTTGAATAAAAAACTGACCCAGGCCACAAGCTGTGAACAGTAATGGATGTAAAGTATAAAGTTTTATAAGCACCATGGACAATGTGTACAGAACAAATTACATAAACTTGTGGAGAATCTTCAAGTAGCTTATGAGATCATTAAAAAAAGAACAGAGGTTTACATTTGGCCCGTCGATGGAAAATTGAAGCCCTTTTCAAAGAACCAAACCCTTTTCTTTTAGTGGCGATATAAAGTTAATTAATATGTAATGAGCTGTTACATGACCTACAAAGCAATATCTTGTATGAATTTCATCTTCATTCCAGAAGCTAACAATAATATCTATCTGGCTCTTCCAAGCCACAGTATTTAAGCTTTCATAAAATGAAAGGCAATAAAATGAGAATTGCTTAATAATGATGTGCAAAGCTTCGAAAAGTCAAAGTCAAATCTCCTTTGGCTTCGACTTCAATATCTACAATAACCTTTGCATATTCGAAAAATTTCAAAGGAAGGTTAAAACTTCGATAAAGTATTAAATATTACATTTTTCAATATTTGATAATTTTAGAACCATTACTAAACATAGTTTTAACACTGACTAGTAATTTAACTATCACAACGTAAGCATGGATCAAAAGTAGGTAAGTAGATATTAATATTTTATATTCACTATCACAACCTCATTTTGTAAAAAATAAAAATACCTATAAAGGAATAACAACATGGTCAGTGGTATGAAGCAGAGAAGCACTTAAGTTGTGCTATCATCGCAGCTTGCGTCTAATATCTAGCTAGTCCTTAATATTCAATTTCTTTGGAATTATCTCTGACAGATTTACAAAGGCATTTTGACACAGAAGTTTTTCATAGCTTCTTCGCATTTTCTTTATTATTCAAAATGGCTGATACGAAAAGGAGGAAATAAAAACAGAATTTAATTTATAATTATTATCAGGGAAATTAAGATAAAAAGATATGCAATGTAAGGTTTGCAAAATAATATTATAAACTCCACGATGTAAGTAAATATTAAAACTTTATTGATAATTTACAAAGCTTATCAGTAAGGCTGTGTGCATTAATTATTAGTATAGTCCTTAGGTAATAAGGGAATTTTCTTGGCCCTGACAAGATCTAGACAAATAATTAATTTAAAAACTAAAAGTAGCGTTAAGTATCAATAACAAAAATCCTATGTAGCTTTGGCTTCAACTTTTCTTTGCAAGTTTCAAGATTTGCTTCGACTTCGCTTCACATTTAAAAAGTGGCCTTCGCATACCCCTATTGCTTAACCATATTTGTAGGCTCACTTTTAAAAAAAAGGATCTGGTCCATACATAATGACATATCCAAGTATAATTTTATGCATTTGGAATTTCTGGGCAATATCACTAACAGAAAACATTACTATGAAAAGATCACTTCAAGCAAAAAAGTTTCTAGCAAAGCTATGTGTCATTATTTGATGAATAGCTCACAATATTTCAGCATGAGAAACTTCATCTTTAACAAGGAAACTCCGTATAAAACAACTAGGTTTAGTTTCGAGTTTTAAAACTACTTCATGGTCATTGGCACTAGAATGTACACCTTCACCATGTAGGCCAACAGACGACACTGCATTTTTGGTTGCAGGGAGCAAGTCAATTTTTTTTTTTGCTCCCACTAGAAGATTTTACTCTGTCACTATGATTATTACCCTAGGCATGAGATTGGATTGAAGGTACTCCCATCTCTGATCAACACTGTACTGTCCTCTCTGAGTTGACTCATTTCTTCTTATACACAAAAGTAACAAGATAAACAATAGGGCTCTGCAGAGTACTCATGTCAGCCAAGATTGATAACAGTACAGCTTTTCATGGGAGGCAGTGGGAAGAGTCAGGGGCCAGGGGTGCTGTGAAGAACACAACTAAGAGGGTACTGTGCCATTGGAATGCTAGTGTAGTCAAAACAAACATTTATTTCTGTAGCATGTAGAAGAGAGGGGAAGAAATAGGGTTAGGTTAGAGACTAAGAATAGACAAGGCAAACAAACATCCCCACTGCAAGGGCATCTAAAAGGTCAACTACCTATGTAGCAAATGGATGACAATGAAGTGAGTCCCAAGCCATTTGTATACCTTTTCAGTTATTTGAATTTGGTCCGAGTTGTTTTGAACAGTTGTTCGAATTGAGTCCAGGGTATAACCTCTATTGTTCTGCCAAACGTCAACTCTTTTAATCAGTATATTGAACGTCATTGAGTTCATGTCAAGCGAAAAAAAACCAACAACGCTGTTATTAATGGCTTTAAGTTCTGTTTTCACAAAATGATAAAGGTCGAAATACAATGGTGGACTTGTTGCAAGAACTCGTGTTTTTTTTGAAACTTTCAGCAATTGTGTTATCTTAGCTAGCTGCAATGAATATAGCCACAAAAAAATGTGACAAAAAAAAGAGCTTAATGAACAAAAAATTAGTAGCCCTGTAAAAATAAAAGCTGTAGAGGATTTTTTCATCCGGCCATCCCAAATTTTAAATTCTGAATTAGGAAACTATGCTCATTTGTTAAGCCATCCAAAACTACCAACAAGTGCAGAATAAATGCAAGACACATTGAATTCCATGAATATTATAACAAACACTGCCAAAATTGTTTTTAAATTACTTTGAAATTTCTATAATTGGGTTTTATACAAAATGCAATCTGAATGTTTTATGTAATGTGAATAGAAATTATATGGATGGAACATTTAAAAGCTGCCCTAAATACTTTATACAAGTTTTTACTATTCATGGTTTCCATAAAGAATTATATGTACTGCTACCCGCCTCGGTGGCGTAGTTGGCTAACACGCTAGTCGTGTTGAGCTCAACTGCTGAGGATGGGGAGATCGAGGTTTGATTTTCGGCCGGGTGAACTCGGGGTGGTTTTACCTAAATGGTTTTCCACTCTCCCTCCACGCAAAGGCGGGTTCACTTCCTCTAATTCAACCTTCCCAATTCCTAAATACATTAACGTAGTTAGTACTTAAAGCGTATAACCCGAACGGGTAGTAAGACGCGGTGCTAAATATTATTATTATTATTATTATTATTATTAATTACCAAAAGTATTTTTTCAGACGGCCTTCTTTAACAGTTTCAGAGATTTGATGACAATCAAGCCATCTAATGATGAAAAAATTGACATGTTCACAGACTATGTCTTGAGTACCTACATTGACGGTGAAGTGACACAGTTTCCTCCCAGGATTTAGTGAGATTCCTCAGCTACCACCAATCAGACAACAATCAGTTGTGAAAGGTCCCAAACCAAATTAAATGCATATTTTTGTTTGGGGCATCCAAATATTTGAATTCTTGTGGACGGTCTATTTGGAATAGTCGGATACTTATATCAAAATTTGAAGCAAAGCTGCAAAACAGTGTACAAAGACTGGGGAGAAACAATTTTTGAGGGAACAAATGCTATATGAAAATGAAGATGTATGCAGACTTGAATATTTGAAATCAGTCTCCCTCAAGTTTCTGCCAACACCTCAGAGGGACTAAACTCCGACAACCCAGAGAATAGCCAAGGGGTGGTCAAACTGCAACTATTGGTATTGTTCAAATTATAAATATTAGGATTCTCAAAATGTTGATGCAAACTGCCGTAGCCAACATTTCACTCAAGGAGAATAGGTTTAATATTTTTCAGTATCTGATTTAAAATTCAAGTATATTTTCATTATTTTCAGCATCAAAAATAAAATCAAGTATATTTCTAGTATTTCTAGTACACTTGTAAGCTATTTTACATCAACATAATTTAACATAGTTAAAAGTAGGCGGATTAGTCAACACACTTACCTGGGCAATGTTGAAGTGTTGAGATTAGGGATTGGTGCTTCAAATCCCTAAGGGTAATGGAGATTTAAAGATCTGAGAAAATATCAGATTTGAATGGTTTTTGTCTTCTAAATTTTGAGTTAAAAAATTTTAATTCTAATTTGTTTAAAGGCTCTTTTATGACTTATTTGGCCCAACATAATTATAGGGAAAACTTAACTAAAGACCAGATTATTGATTTAACTAAAAATATTATATCCTAAATTGTTGACATTGTATTAAAATTTTATTTTCTATAGCAACTTAAGAACTAATATAATTAACAAGACCTTTTATGTTTACTAAAATTTATAGGTAAAATGAGGATTAACATAGGAGGTTTGGTATTCATGGGTAAAGTGAAGAATCAAATATGATATTTAAATTAATAGAATAGAGGATTTTCTGCATCTTTAGTGGCAATGAATGGAAGTGTAGTAGAGTTAAAACAAAACTGGAATCAAAGTTACCTTATGAGCTGTAAGCTGTAGAGTTACAGCTTGAAGACAAGTTTCCCAAGAGTCCCAGTGTTGTGAATAATATCGTGATGAGCTTGAGCTGCCTCTTCTAGTTTGTACTCCCGGGCGACCACGGGACTCACCCAGCCCTCCTCGATACCCTTTACGATAGCAGCCCCCATCTCAGATAGTTCTTGCTGGAATATTGGGACAGATCCAACAATTATAATTATTGAATAGCAAATAAGACGTTGAATATTGTGTTTACATTAGGAGAGAGATTAGAAAAGTGGAGGTCATGCGAATTTATTTTGTGAGGAGCATTTCAGCTGTCACAAGCAGAAACAGGATTAGGAATGAAGTGATCCAGGAAAGAGTGGAGGTATAAGGAGTACATGAGATAATATAGAAAGCAATACTGAAATGGTATGGACATGTAATTAGGATGGAAAAAGAGAGGATGCAAATGAAAATGATGAAATGAAGTATGTAAGGAAAAGGCCACAAGAGAGACAAATAAAGAGGGAGAAGGAGCAGATAACAGAAAGTGTGCAAATTAGAGCAGAAAAATGAACTGATTAAAGGGGGAAGAATAGTGGAAGGAAGCAATTTTACTAAACTGACCCAAATACAGGCTAGAAACAGAATGATGACGATGATAATTTACAGTAGGAGTGTACAAGGTCGGAATTAGAGTTGTGTAGGTCCCAGGGTTGTAAATTAATTGGAATCCTTGGGCACTAAGCTTCTTCTGTTACCTCTTTATTTTTAGGACTCCATTCTCTTATTTATTTGAGGTAACCAACATGCACTTTCTGAACCGATTGATTATATCAGCACACAAGAATTTTCTATGAGGGAAATCAAAAGGGCCTATCAATTTTGCTGAGAAATGATACTTTTACATGTTACAATCGACATGTAAGTTGCGGTTTTACTTTCCTTTCCAATGAAGTTGTACTTCAAATTTTTATCACTCAAGAAAAATAAATCGATGCCAGCTGGGTTTGAACACAAGAACGTTGATTCCTAAGGCAAGCACTTTACCCCAAGACCACCAAAGTCAACCACACCCTTATTATTATTCCTTGTTTTCCTACTTTTCTCCTACACTCCCACCCCACTATGTATATCCCCCGCAGCCTGCGATCACCATCAAGGAAACCCTTGGTATCAACTGATTTATTTGTTTTTAGTTGTTATTGATGAGGAAAAAAGTGTCAAAACTTTGAATTTTATTTGTAAATTTTGTCCAAAACTGACCCCAAGTTTATATTTTTATCAAATTAGCCAAAAGATATATTTTATTGCAATGGTTTATGGAGGCCATGGACAATAGCTCCCGTCGTTTTCCCTTGAATTTGGGCCTTAGTGTACAAATTACATTATTTTATCCCCTTTTTTGGATTGAAGTTGAATATACTTGAAAAATATTATAGTGTGTAAAATTGTATGGCTATAGATGCTAGATGGCATTTTCCAAATGTTTTATTACAAAAACTTTTAACCTCTTTATGCCTAAGTTGATGAATCAAGTCTATATCACCAAATGAAATTCCATTAATGCATATTGTTATCATTTGAAGATTATTTAAACATTTTAATATAACACAAAATGACAAAAATTGAACATCTTTGATATTCTTATCGTTGAAGCTTAGTATTTCACAAAGGTGAAATATTTGTTCTTAGCAAAGATAAATAACACATACTCAAAGCTCGACACTCCTAATTTTTTCAAAAGATATTTTTAATCAAATAGAAATTGGTGGAATGTAATGAATTCATCCAATGTTAGAATCAAGGGAAAAATCACCAAGAAAGAAAATTAACCAATATATATTTTTTTAATTGGATATTTAGAAACCATTTTTTAATTTAGTTTTGAAAATATAACTTGATTTTGGTTGGAAGAACAGTACAGAAAATTAAATTATATTTCTTTGCAGCCAACAGTGATAACGTTTCAATATATTATTTGTAATATTTTATAGGTATTGACAATAACTATCAAAAGTGATAGCTGCACATAACATGAATAGATGTATGAATATTTTAAAATTGTTTTAGTGAATTTAGTAACTATCTTATACTGTTCTTCCTACCAAAATCATACCATAGCTGGTCTCACCAATGTTGACAATACTTTTTCTTATTGTTATTTAAAACGTAAAAAGATTAAGGTTAAACTTTAAAAATAATGGAATCAAGGAAAGAAAAGAAACTAATGTGACATCTCTAGTTTGAGGTAGAGGAGGTTGCATAAGTGGTCTACCTCTGTAGATATTGGCATATTGATACCGTAGACTACCCCCTCAGTGATCATGAGGGAGCGAGGGTTCACTTCAACTGTTCCTCTCGAGCCAACAACCTGAAACAAAGGATTTTTTTTCAACATTGCATCTCACCACTCATTCATGTTATATACCTATGTTCTAATTACTCTAGTATGTTAGGGATGAGGAAGATTGAATTTAGAGAAAGTGTACCTGCATTTATGTGGAGGGAGAGTGGAAAACACCCTCAGTACACCCAAACAGAATCAAACCTCAATCTTCCTGTCATTGGTGACATCTTAGACCACGCATCCACCAAAGAGGGAAAGGAGATAATTCAAGTCAACACATTTACTCAAGACGAAATTTATATTATTTCACTAAGCATCACACATTTTCACTTCAATGTCCATTTCCTGTGTTCGTCCTTTATGTTATTTGTTCCGTTTACATGTTCTCCTCCAAGGTTTTTACCTTTCCTGTATCTTCTTCCAAATATAAAGACATATAAAGAAAATGCCTCAAAAAGCAATGAGAGGTTTTCCTAAGAGAGATATGCTTCTATATAAGTGTCCTATCAATCATTCTTTACAAATTTCCTTTTTATTGCTTTCGTGTTGTCCTCTCCACCCCCCCTCCCCACCAGGAAATTATGTTGTGGGTTGTGGAATTCACACTTCCTCTTGATGAGTTACAATAGAATGTTAGGTAGGTTGAGGAATTGGGTGGTAACGATCAATTTTCTTTAAGAGGCAGCCATTAATTACCTCTTTGTCCAGTAGCAGCAATGTAAAGTGTGAACTGTGTTCTTTTCGTTCTAAAGGCCATATTGTGTTTGTCTTCTTTTATATGTTTCTATCCACCTTTCTCTCAAATATAAATAAGCAATACAATACTTTTTTTTTACAAACAAAGATGAACCAAGAGAATAATTTTTAATTTCTTGTAGATATGCATTCTAAAATATATTTAAGCTTAAAATAAGGAATTTTGATATAATGAGTTCATTTTTTACTTCAGAAAATTAAAAATGACATTACTTATTAGTTATTGCTAATACATTTCTAATTAATAATTTATTCTTTACAAAATAATACTTCAAGCTGAGAAATGTTTGCCAAAATATTATTGCTGATTAATTTTAACTTTTTCTTAAGTGCCATCATTAGGTCAAAAATTGTGTTTATATTATTATTATATCTTGTTATAGTGTATTTGTCAATTCCTTATATTTATAGGCCAACTTGATTCTGTAATAGACATATTAATAAAAGAGTAAACACTAATTTCACAAATAATAGGTTTTTTGACAGTTGGGGAATCAAACCTATGACTCCTTAACTCAGAAAACTAACATCTATGTTGCTAGTGGAGAAATATTTGATTTATTTTGGCCAAAAAATTCAAATTCTATAAAACTAAAATTACTTGCGCTCCCTTCAGCTGCACCTTAAGTAATTATCACAACTTACAAACTAATTATTTCAGTTTTTTCCATATGGATATTAATTTGTAATGTACACAACAGCTTACAAAGGGATAGATTGACTACAAATTAAGTATTTTAGCGCTCAATATCTTTATTGGCAAAACTCTGTAATTGTCGAAGACGGAATTTTTCAAGAGAAATCAAAGCTGGGGTTTGTTTCAAAGCCAAGTTGAAGTTTTGCACATTCTTATTGTAACAGAATAAAATAGTTTAATTTGAAAACATACTTTTTTTTTTCTAAAAAAATCTGTAGGGACAAAAAAACAAATGTAAAGCAGAGAAACTATGGAGGCTTTCATATGTTTATAAGTCAAAAAGGTTGCCAACCCGTGGCTTAGAGCTAATACAAGTACAGGCTATCCAGTATAGGAGTGGTGGTAACTGACAGCTAGCAAAAATCACCTGACAACCTTTCATGTATTCCTATGCCAAGCCATATTATCTTAAAAACTAAATGTTATCACCCAAAGCATACGAACATGGCTTTATTGTTTGTGTTTTATATGTTATTTTCACCATGTGAAAGTGTATTTAACCTTTAAAGCATGTTCAACATATTTAGTTGTTCATCTATGAAGTGCGCTGCAGCGTGTGTGATGTCATCGGTTGTCAGTAATTTATAATGCATTTACAGGCTTGAACTATTGCACTACAGAAATTAAGTCACCCTCAGGAAGGGTCTCAGTAACTGTTAAAAGTCACGCTTGAGAGGTTAAAATTACTAAATTTTGGTTACAAAAATAACTGTTTGGATGTTTTATTTCTTTTGGAAGTAGTGTTTGTGGTTCGCTTAAAAAATGATTTTAAATCAAGAATATTTAGAAGGTTGCCTTTATTTATAAACAAAATGATGGTGAACTGACTAAACTAAAATGGCAGTTGATGGCGTGTTAAAAACTGGTATTAATGCAATCGTATTTACAAAAATTAAACTTTATATTTTTACAGTAATATGTTGAATGACTTTTTCTTGTTTTCTTACACCCATTACTGTTTACAGCCTGTCGCCTGGGTCAGTTTCTTATTCAAGCCATATATTTTTCCGCTACCGGCTGACTAGGCCTGTCCTGCTTCATATGCCTTATAATCAAACTTAGACTGGACAGGCACATCATCCAGTCCCCGGTTGTTAATTTGACCATGTGAAAGGGGCAAACCCACATCTCACCAACAATAAATTTTTCGGCTATGCTGGTAATCGAACTCGTACCTTAGCTCAGTAGGCAGACATACTATCGACTGAGCTAAAGTCTTACAGATAGAATGGCTTTTTCTATAAGTTACTAAAACAATATTTTATGTTAAATATTTATAAAACCATAAAGCTATGACTTTAAAATGTTTAATTCAGTATTCACTACACTATTTATCCCACACCTGCATACCAAAATAAATGGTACAGTGCATCACACAGACTTTCTCTCATTGTATTTTAAAATAAAGACATTTACTAAAAACTTGTAAGATATTGTGCAACGAAATAATGTACATTGATGGAGAAACACACTACTAAAAAGCATAAATGAAATAATATACACAATTTTTTTGTAAAGTTTAACAAGGCTGCCTGCAAAAATTTAATCAAAATTACTAGAACGAGATTTGATTAAATTGATTTTATCCCTGTTTGCCCATCATTAAACTACCCTTAATTTTAGGGTTAGACATTTAATTCCAAAAAGCCCTCGGAGAAACTTTATGAAAATCCCAGACACCAAGTTTTAGCCTGATTGGTAAAATAGTTTTGGTTCTAGTCCATGAAATATACATAGTGAAAACTACTTTTTCAGTTTCAGAGAGTTATGAAACGTCGACAATTATCAAAACCTCGAGTTTTATTAATTTGGCGATCAGAATACTTCTCTCTCCGAGGAGTCGAGATAAAGTAAAGACATGTGGATTATATTAATACTTTTTGTTCTTTCAATCAGTTAAGAAAAATCCAATCTTACAGTCATCTCAAGGGAAGCATTATTAGAAGAGTTTATCAACACTTTTAAAAATTGATAATATAGTATTATTAAACAAAAATGTATTATTTCCACATAAGGTTAACAAGAGTGACTTTCAACCAATGTTTGTAATGAAATTTTTCTGCTGGCTCTCGGTTACCACCACGCCTACAATGGATAGACTGTAGCATGGAGATTATTATTATTAGCACCGCGTCTTACTACCCGTTCGGGTTATACCACTTACGCTAATGTGTAATGGTAGGGTGATTGTGAGATGAAATGGAGGAGCTACAGTTTAACGTGGAATCCGAACCACAGTGGCGGCCTGGCATTCCACACATTCACAAGATGTCTTGTCAGAGGTGTAGGAAGGTTTGGAAATCAGAAAATCTGTGCCGGGACCGAGGATTGAACCCCGGCCGCCAGCACAGAAGTCTGACACCTTACCCCTAGACCACCAGGTCACCCTGTAGCATGGAGATAAATTGGCAATGGCTGAGATTCGAACTTTGTCTTTCTCATCATTGGCGAGCTTGAATCAAATATATATGAAGTATTATCTAAACTGAATCAAAGTTTGAATATTATTTGTTAGTTCTATTATGCTTGAAAAAATATTTTATTTTCATTATTTTGTTTAGTCATCTAACTTTATGCACTATCACTCATAAAAGGTTTTATTGCAAAATTGTTTGTCATATTTCATCCTAATCTGATAAATCAAGTATTTATTACAATTTACAATTCAATTACTTCAGGTTTTTTCCAAGTGTATATTAATTTGTAAGCTCAGAATGGGAACAATTGAAGATAAGTTGGGAGGTAATTTAGCTGTGGGTATTTTTAGTGACAAAACTCTTAGGGCTTATCACTCTTGAATAAATATTTCTCTCTGGTTGATAAGTTAAAGGTGAGTCTTATGACTGCCAGATAAAATGTATTTATCTACCACATTTTTATCGGGAGGTTTAAGTACCTGATAACTTTTATCTGAAAGTTAAAATTGGTGTGGCCATAGTGATGTGTTGTTTTTCATCAGGTCTCAACTATCTGAATCTGTTTTTAGGTTAAAATCTTGATTCACATGTTTAGTAGGCATAGGCCCAAGTTTAACTATGTATAAAATTAAAACATTTACTCCACAATTTTATAAAAACTGACAAGCTATTTGTAGATTTATAGTCATATAAGAACAAATTATTTAAATGTGAGTATAATAAATGAAATTTTGCAAACAATGTACCCAGCTACTGATCACATTTTGGCAGACACCGAAATTAGTACCTGCAAGACAACCTAACTTCTGCGTCCCCATGACGCCATCCGTTTACTCGCACTCGCTTAGCCGCCATTATTTAACAAATGTTGGATGTTGTAGCCACTAGCTGGGTTGTAGCGGTAGCAGCAGGGTTTATACGCATATGCGCACCAGTAAAAACAGTAACAACCTAGCGTTTTCTACATGAAAATATATTTATCCTACAGAGAGCAATCCAGCAGATAAATTCATTCATAATACACATACAATATTAAAGTGGCTGATAACCTTTATCTGGTCACTAACTTTAACCTCCCGATAGTAATATTTATCCGGTAGTCAGTTGTGAGGAGGGGACCAAACATCTTGATGAGCAACATCAAACAGTGAAACAAAGACATCAAGAAGAAAATTGTGGGCCTTCAGAAAGTACTAAGCCAAAGAAAGGCAGCACTCCAGGAGGCCAAAGGAAGTTGTCCGTACTCTCCAATCTCCTCCTTATCAAACAACAGCACAGTGAACACCCCGGAGAATACTCCTAGAAAGATTCTGATTGGGGAAGACGCCATCACACCATCATTCCTCAAACACCCAGCACCTCAGACTCAACACACATCCCAGTATCACCAAAGAAAGATAGCCTTCTACGGGTCGAGCTCCACCAACACAAAATTATTGAGCGTCACGGACTTGACATGAGAACCACAGGACATGCCACGCAACAACAAGAAGAGGATCAAAACTTCAACAATGTCCTTGCTGTACTTCACGATATTCAAGGAAGTCTGCAAGCAACCAACACATGCCTCGACCAGTTGGAGGCCCGAGCTGTAGTGACCCATGCACCAGCAGCTCCACCAGATCTTAGAATTTGGTAGGACGACATACCTCAACCCCCTGCAACCGGAGCTGTGAAAAAAAACACTCTCCACTTGGCAGCCAGGGCTTTGCTCGCCATTGAACCTATTCAATCCTTGCCCGTAGATGAATATGCAGCACTAAGGCTATGCTTAGTGCTGAAAGCAAAATATGCAAACCTTCTGATTGGGAGATAGACACACCAGACCGCACACCTACTAAACATCGCGTCAAGGGACCCTACTCTCCCAACTGACGTCAAGGGGATGTTCATACATCGCATGAACTCTCCTATACATTGCATTAAACAGGGGCTGACCAGTTGCAATAAATGCTGCAGGTGACACAACGGGGGGACCCCGGGATTTACTGACCAGGATTCATCCCGCCGCAATGATCAGTCCAACCAACGGTGACGTATCGAGACCATCCTCCAGCGCCCTTCGCACCAACGAGAGACCGAAGTCAGAACTGGGGCAGGAGCAAGTAAAGAAATGAACCAAGAAACACCTCAATAAAAGATGTACTTATTTGTATTTGAAATATGTGTAACATGTAAATTATGTAATTTGAGGTAGACCCTTTGGCTGTCCTCCTGGTACCCTTCCGTTCTCCACTTCCGTCGCAAGTGGCGACTATAAAAGCGTGAGGAAGGAGGGCCAGGGATGGCAGTCGGTCGCGAGGAGGTAACCCAGCAAAACTGATTTAAAAAAAAAAAAAATTAAAGTTGAGGCTTATGTTTGTTTCTTAACTTCACACACCCCTAAATGAAATAAAAACAAAATTTTCTCTTAAGTTTGCAAAATGTCTTCCAAACAATATTTTTTAACATAGTAATATGAAAAACAATAGTTATTCTCACAGCAATTCTTCCGTTGTTGTTGAGCACCGAGAAATCCGAACTAAGGTTAATATTGGCCAAGTTCTCCAAGACCACATCAAAACCAAGACAGCCAATCGCTGCAACAGCATTATTTAAGTAGCCCTTCTCTCTGAAAAGTAATATTACATGAAATATCTTAGCAAACGTGCATGGCTTTTTAAAACAGTACAAGTCTACAGTCCCGTTTTCATTGGAAGGGCCATATCCGAGAACTAAACTGTTATTAGATCTACTTTCACATTTTCATTCATCACATCAAGTGATCTGCAACTGTCCTTTTTTTATTCAAAGTCATATGACTAGTAAAATAGTAGAATGTTACCATTTTGGCAACAAAGATATTTTTGTGAACATTTATATTAGACCCTTTCTATGAAAATGGGACAGTATCATTTAACAATGTCCATGTGAAAAATTAATATGACACAGTAAGTTTTTGTTTCCTAGGTAACCATGGTAATAGCAGTACATGTTGACTGTAGTCTTCATTCAGTGTTCAAAAGGTGTGTGTGTGTATTATATATAATATATTTTTTATATATATATAATAAAAAGAGCAAATGATTGGTCCATAACTAAAAAGGTGTATACATGCTCACAAACCGGCATTATGATCATGAATTATTTGTGTAATGACATATCAAAAGGGCTAAAGAAATAATAAAATATTTTAAACATTTTAAAATGTACATATAGATGACAAAATATAATGAATCAAAATATTTAAAACATTTAGGGTTGTAATTTATAATCATCTTGGGAGTCAATCAACTTCCAGACATACAAATAAACGGTTTAGGTTGAATGGAAGATTGGATCATGCTAAATCTCGACCATTAATCTAAAACTATATCTAAAATTTTTTGGCTAATACCTGTGGTTGAATACATGGTCAGACCCCAAATTCTTGACCAACTCCATCCCCTCCGTGGTGCCAGCAGTACCAGCCACAGTTAGCCCTGAGTATCAAAACAACATTACATAACTTCCAAAAACCATGGACTGTAATTTTAACTAGTTAGGAAAGTTTTATTATATAATTTCATCCAATAGTAATTAAAAATCATTAAGCACTGTGCTAATGGTTTGAATATTGATTGGCAAGAAGATTTTTAAAGATTTAGAAGGAGCAATAAAGCTTATTCTTACGCACCCAACTTTTTAGCAATCTGAATAGCAGCATTTCCAACAGCACCACTTGCACCATGGATTAAAACATTTTCACCAGCTTTCGCACGGCATCTGAAACAAATAAGTCCAACCATATTTACTGAAGTAGTGATTGAAACTATATTCAGAAAAAGGTAGGCTAGGAGAAATGAAGATAGAGTTGTGAGTGTGCAAACAACTCACAGTTTTGTGATTAAACGAGCAAATTGTTTGACTTGTGCTCTTTCATGGAACTCTGCCAAAGACTTAGGCTGTATCTGAATAGTCTCAAGGACCCTTGAGTTATATACTTAATGAATTCACACTCCACACACAAACGCTTTCTATCGAGGACTGCATGAACCAATTTGAACGGTAACAAGTTTTGCTACATCCTTGAGATGGCCGTGCTACTACCTACCAATGATCTTAAAAAACTATGTCAATCATCATCATTCAAACCTAATGAAAATAAATAGCCTTCAGCTTTGAATATCGGTACTATTATAATGTTTACATCAACTGTTTTCCCATTGTTTTACGAAAATTAAAGTATGCCAATAAATAATTTGCTACCTTTGGTGATAATAAAATAATGGTAGGCATAGGCCTAGATTGATTTAACAACTTTCAAAATAACTAACTTCTTATATTGCGTCTGTCTGCTTTAGCAACTTGTATAATTTAAAATGGTAGGCAATATAAAGTTCTGATCTCTAACAGACGAAAAGAGAATATTAAAACAGTTGTAAGCCTAACACCGCAGCAAGAACGACAATGTATTACTCCTGTCCTTGGACTCAAGGGCTTGTGAGGGGTCCCCCCATCCTTGGTGACAATTCAGACAGATATAAACTTGGGTCACATGATTACCGATTCAAATGGCAATCAAGGCAAGTAAGTAGATAATTCAGACATAGCGGTGGACATTTCCAAATTATTGTTTGGACATGATCTCCATCTACTTGACTACAGTACTGTCTCATTTAAATACAGGTTGGGTAAAATTATCAGTATGCCTATATCAGTTATTCACATATTACATTATTTTACTTGGTATGAAAATAGCGATTTACAAACTATGTATAAAATAAGGAGGTGAAAAAAGTATGGAATGAAATTTAGTATGGCAAAAAGGAAGTGATGGTGATGACAAGACAGAGAACAAGGCCAAGAAAGGTGATAGAACCGAATGGAGTATATTTGAAAGAATCAAATAGTGTAAAGTATCGTGATAGTGTGATTGAGGCTAAAGGGGGCAGAAGATATAGTAAGATGAGGGCAGCAGAGGGTTGAGGGGGGTAGGGGTTCTACAGGTGTGTAAGAGACCTACTATGAAAAATAGAAGTGCCTCTGAATTGCAAGGAATTGTTGTATAGAATAGTTACATGTAGCAGCGGAAACTTGGACTTTGGATAGAAGAGAAAACAAGTGGGGGCCATGGGTATGATGTGTTTGAGGAGCATGCTAGCTGCCACCTTAAGAGATAGGATTAGGAATGAAGATGTATGGTCAAGAGTTAAAGAACAGAGGTAAGCCTACATGAGATAGCCGAGGAAGCAAGAATGAGATGGTTATAGACACATAATGAGGATGGAAGGGTAGAGGATTCCAAGAAGATTAATGGGTATAGAGTAAGTAGGGAAGAGACTGCAAGGGAGACCAAGGAAGAAATGGAAAGAACAAAGAGCAGCAAGTGTGCAAGTGAGAGGAGAGTTGAAGAGAGTGTAAGAGGAAGTGGAAGGACAAAGAGAGATGAAGGCATTTTACTAAACAAACCTGGCCATAGATTGGAAACAGTTTATGATGATGATTATATGACTAATTAGTAGCAAGTGATGTAAAATTTAGATTCTTTTCAATTTTTATAGGCCTATAATTATTTGTTATAATAATTAAGTTTTTGATTAAATTTATATAAGAATAGGTCTATGCAACCTACTTTGTGACCAAAGCACGATAAGCAGTGAAATATGGTATGTATATAGCAGCGCCTTGATTAAACGTCAATTTCTCTGACAAAGGATAGATATTTTTTTCTTCACTTGTTGCATACTCTGCATATCCACCATTATTTGGCAAACCAGCAAACACACGGTCACCTTTCTGAAAAAAAAAAAATTAAGACTTAATTACATTCATAATGAGTGAGAGAAACAATATTTTGAGTTGAATTTAATATCATATTCTTATATAAGGGAAGAGTTGAAAGGTATGGTAGTTTAGAGGAAGTAAAATCACATTGGTAACAAGAATGTGAAAAAATCAGGGAAAGTTACATGTGAGAAACTTCCCTGACAAGATTTGAACCTCAACAACTCCATTGTAAACTTATTTGCTAAGCAAAGGTAGTATGAATAAAGAAAACATTTTCTTGAAATAATGTAAAACTTTTTTTAAAATTTATGGGTAGGCCTATTTCTTACTTTAAATTTGGTGACATTGTTTCCAACTTCTTCCACCACACCAGCGACATCCCTGCCTAAGATTGATGGTAGGGTAGGTGAGAGTGCGTGTTTGCCCTCTCTCATATATGTGTCTACAGGGTTAATGCCAGAGGAATGTACACGTATCAACACTTCATTTTCAGCAGGTAATGGGATCGGAACATTTTCAATCTGGAGAACTTCTGGGCCACCATACTTAAGAATACGAACTGCTTTCATAACTTTGGAAAAGGAACTAATTGCTGTAACAGAAACATTATTTCCATAAGAAAATTTAGTGGTAGGATATACTGATTTGTAATCTATTTTTAAAGGGAAGTTTGATGATTGTTTTTGATGCGAAATTCTTATTTTTATGATCAACGACTCAAAATATTAATTCAAATTAGGCTATACTATTTTATTAATTATCCAGGAGCTCATAGGAATGTGATTTGTCAAGAGTGTAAAATAATTTAAAATGAAAGCAATGTACAAATTTTTCCTAAGACATGCATTGAAATATAAAAGACAATAATAAGTTCTCAAACACAGGTTTTCGTAAATTACACTCAATTTAACCTTACATTAAAAAAAACAGCAGTACCATAAAGTGCACTTTGGACTTTGGTAATTAAATTGTATTATATAACTAAGATAGATAATATTAGTGTATGCGAAGCTATAACCAGGCAAGTAATGAGTGAGATGATATTAAATGACTACTACAATGATAAAATAAGATAACCAAATAATATGCATTTCAAATTACAAGAGACGTTCAATTGTCTTACCTCTGTAGCTATTATGGATTGCCATGGCTGCGATTTATTCTTAACCAAAAGTAAATTTTAAGTTTCTCCTGTAACTTTAATTTAAAGCATGACGCAGCACTAGAGACGTTTTGTAAAAGATAAGACTAAAGTCGTTTCCAATCAGAGATAGATAGCTTGTTGTATATTTAAACAAGTGCATGTTCTCTGATAAACTTTACATATAATGTGTAATAAAAAAATCTGGTTAGAAATTTTAAACCTGGCTCAACTATCATAAACACGCAAATGTGGCAGGGATGAGGAGGATGTAATTTAATGAAATACACCAGCATTTTCATTAAGGTGTGATAACTCTCTCATAATAACGCTTCAATTTTTTGTAGATTATATAATATTATTCACACAAATGGAGCAGGGATAAGGAAGATGTAATTCGGTAGAAATGCACCTGCATTTGCATTAAAGGTGTGATAAATGATAACTCTCTCCTAATAAAGATTCAAATCTTTGAAATATTACATAATTATAAAAGTTATTAATACTGTAACTAATAATAAGAAAAGACCTCTACCTTTACACCCCTTAAATGTAAGAGGCAACGGTAAAGTAAACCCTATACACCATCTAGCAGCTTAGTCGGTAGAACACATGAAAACTGAGAGACTAACTTCTCAAGGTATCCGCAAGGATGTAAAGAGGAAGGATATTTTTGTTATTTTAATGTGGTCCGGTAGAGAGAAAATAATTACCAGGGAAATTTACCCTTTGAAGTGTATCCACAGTAATACCTGGATTTCGTCGTGAAGTATTAAATACAAGTGAAATAAAAGCGTGGGCGCCAGTAAGTTAAGTGATACAAATAAAAGGACTCTTATTATGGCCTTGAAAAAAAATCTCGCCAGAAGGGTTGAACATAAGTGTAAAAAGAAAGTTAGTAAAATAAAACCAGCATAAAAAATTACATTTTTTTAGTGAAATGGGGAAAAGGTCATATGGTAAGTACAGGGAAATTTAAAATATCTAAGACTCAAATAATCAGTGTGTGTATATATACTTTAATTATGGTAGCTGTGAATAAAAATGCCCTACCTATCTGGTACCAAGATAACATACAACGCTAACCAGTGAACAGTGTGGCATAAAAGCCTTTAGGTAAGTATTTAACAAGTTTTAACGGGTGGTAACAACAAATTAGTAGCCCTGAATTGTTAATAATTTTAAAAAAAGATCCTACTCGCTTCCCCGTAGTCTTTGAGGCGATGAGACAAAAAAAACATGCATACCATTTCTTGACTACGGCTGTAGGTAGCACTCACATTTTTAGATCTAAAAAAAAGTTGCTTATCCTCCTCATGAATTTCCCTTGTTTGAGAGAAAACCAGGTCCAATCTCCGTTTCCAGCCAGTGCTCGTTGATGGAACAGAAACTTTATCCAATAAAATTAACTTTTACTATTTGCACTAACATTTATTCCATGCAAAACCAGCGCGTCCTTTTTGAGAGTCATATTTACGCCCCACCCCCTTCCCACTTTTCTTTACATTGGTTGTCCCGGTAACAAAAAAATAAAACCTTAATTGCAAAACAATGAAAGTTTATATAGAGGAATGATTTCACTACTCTTGGAAACAGAAAAGACAGCTATTATTGGAATTAGAACAGAGTAGAAGGATAAAACAAAAGAAAGGTAATAAATAACAATAAAAGTAAAACTTATTAAAAAGAAAAGCTCAAAGATAAAATACGAAGACCAAGTTTTACGTTCATTCAAATTTAGCGCCTCTGAAGTAGTAGACGAGGTAGTTTCTTCCACCTGCCGTTAGGTTTAAGCTAAGATCAGTTTCCGATGTAGATACAGACCCAATCAAATGTAGAGTATATTGGAAGGAAATATCGGGGTTCGAGCACAGGCAGGAATGAAATATTTTAGAAATATATAATAAGAATAAAATAGTGGTGCGGAAAGTTTAGTAGTGGAATCATGGGTAGCAAATAAGAATTTAGTTGGAGACAAAAATTAGCGTAGTTGTTATAACAACTGCCGTCAGGGGATGCAACATAGAAAAACAAATCGAAATACTTCGCCATCTTCATGAATACATGAACAAGGATGGAATAGGGTTTACAGTACATATTGTTGGAACCACCCTTAAGCTTTAAATATCCTAAGAGAAATAATTTAAACATATGACTTAACTCGGTGGTTTCACGATGACTCCTTTTCTCCAGACCACTGGATGTTCAGTTGAACAACCAACTCACTTATAGGATAGACAGAATCTTGAGATGATCTGAAAAGTGGTCCTATACACTCATGGACGATTATTTTAATCTACTTTAGGAACTGAGAATGCACAGTACAAATAAAAATAAGAACAACCCTAATTACCTGCTTTGGTGTCTACATGGTCTAAGGCGTCCTTTTCATGTTAGACTAGACAACATCCAATGACATGAAGATAAGGGTTTGAATCCGGTCGCGTGCATTGAGGGTGGTTTTCCCAAAAGGATTTTCTACCCTTCCTCAATAAAAATGCGGGTGCATATCTAAATTAATCCAACCTAATCCTTAAACCATTAGCGTAATCAGTGCATAGGCGTATAACCTTAACGTGTACTAAGACGTGGTGCTAAAAATATAAAATAATTCTAGCCAAATTAACATTTATTGCGATTATTATTCAATATGATCATTCCAACAAAAAACTACCTAAAGAGCCCTTGGTAAAAGCAGACTAATATGTATATCAAATCTTATTTGCATATTTAAAATATAATAAGGATAAAGAAAAATAATATAATTTTAAGATTCACAGAAAGATTGAAATTGAAAAAATATTCTGTAAGAATTTTAATTCTGCCAATTTATATTTTATTTAACTTTAACTGTAGTTAACTTATTTATTTAAAACTTATTATTCTCAACGGACATTGCATTGCGTCGAAGGAAACACCTAATAAAGATGCCAATACATTTATCTGATCAAGATTTTTTTTTTTTACTGGAGTTTTTGTCCGGGCCACTTTAAAAAAAACATCCTGATGCACTGTAATTTTATTGTCTTCTTCTAAGAGACTCATAATGGCCGCACTATACAAGGAGGAAAGAAATTGACTCCAGCAGTGGGGCAGGGGAAAGACGCAAGAAGAAGCGAGGCTTGGCATTGTTGAAAAAGATAAAGAGACGCGGGCGGAAGAAAAAGTTTTTCGTGAAGAAAGTCTTGTGATAATGGCAGGGTTGTATAAGTGCCGATTACATCACAATTATGTCAGTAAAAGATAGTGCAATGTATGGGGACAAATTTAATAACTTCCAGAACAAGACCAGGACGTATAAGCGAGACTATCTGATTCACTAAAATCTAACGTCCTCAACGCTGAAGACTACATGCAAGACGCCATCAACATGAGGTGATATCAACCCAAACTTTAATTGTGATTCATCCTTTGTTTTATACTACAATTTCGACCAGACTTCATTCAACGTTTAACAGTTATTGCTCCAAGTTCAATGGTTAATATTAATTTTAGCTTAATTCACTGGCATTAGAATTTTTCTTGTGGATGTATTTTTTCTGTTTCAACATTGACTATAAAAAAAACTTTTTTTTAATTTAGCCAAAGTAACGACTTCGACGAATGCAAGGACCTTATTTAGTATTAATTGATTTTAGTGTCCAACGACCAACCTCATTGAGTAAATTGCCTATAAAGGTATATAGTGTATATATATATATAAATATATTATTTTATATTATTAGAATATTAATAAAATGGATTTTTCCAATGGTTTATTAAATAGTTTCTTGTTCAATAAGTCCACTTAAACAGTAAAGGTATATTTTTTCCAACATGACCCAGAAGACTGAGAGAGTCCCGTGCTCAATTTTTGTTGTAATATTATGGGCTTTTTTTACCATGAGATAATTGTAGTAAAAAGTAAATGTTGTTTGTGAACCCAAATATTGTAATCACATTTCTTTTTTGTCTGAGCAAGTCCACAATTCATTTATCAACTATCTTATGTTTTTTTTGTTGACGTCACTGGACTTAAAGTTAATAAATAGATAAATGCTTCGTGTATATAATATATATATATATATATATAAATTCCCCACTTTCCTATTAAAATACACATCCTCATTATCGTTAAAGTATTATTAAAGATTAAAAATAATAAATAAATACCACAGTGGCGCCAACAACGTGGGGCCTGCTTTCATGTTGGGAAAAATGTATCTTACTAGAAAAGGTTTTACAAAGACAACTGCTATTAAATTTTGGTTAGGACACGAAGCATGAAACCGGCAGGTTATTTCCTTAGAACTAAAATTAGAGATAAGGATTCCACGGTAAGTCAGACTACGGATACGATTAAGATGGAGTCACAGGAGATCGTGTGAAGTATAGAGTAGGAGGTAACTGTGATTCCTCAGTTGTTAGAGGAGTTTTGGGACGAGATTAGGACACCTGACCTAACAACCACCTCTATCCCTCCACTTGACCTACCTTACGCTTTTGTTTCTCCTCCCAGCATACAAACACCGCTGTCCAGGTTCTGGATTTCCGGTCGAATTTCTTGGGAATGTTTTGGTCAGCCGAGACACAGGGGCAATTGAGCGCTAAACTTCATGCTTCCCGATACATCAAGCAAGGAGGGACCTTATAGGGTTACTTGGCGGACATCTACGCAAAGAGCCACCACCTTGAGTCACAAATCACAGACATCGAAATTGTGCACATGGTGACCCACCAGTTGCCTTTCAGATTCAGAGAGTTGCTCATCGGAACTGCATATGAGTCCCTAAAGGAGATTAGAGCGGGTCCCCAGAGACTTGATGCGCTAGAAGAACGGAAACGTGACCGTGGTGTGTCGTTCGGGTGTTCACCCACCAAACCCTGTAGTGGAGGATTTAGGAAGAATGAGCAACCTCACGGTCCACAAAAAAGATTCCGCCAAGGAGACCTATGGTGGAGAAACAGGCCCCATAGATTTGACCAGGGTAGTAATGTAGGTTGGTGCAACTTGTCCCAACATCGCCCAGACAGAGGACCTAACGACAGGGTGGGGGTGGGGGGGCTCAATCTTGGAGCATTGGAGTGGAGGCCACCTCGAGATAACGGACCAAATGATCGTAACCACCCTTATCCAGTGAGAGGGACCAAAGATATAATAATGAACCCCAACAGTCCTCCCAACTACAACCACTACAACATTCGTCTTACCGGAACGAGTCTACAGCTAGGAGTAATCATGGTTACCGGGGACCTAAGCCCTCACCCTACTCTGACCGATCTCCTCAGCCTTTTGATGTGAACGTCATATTGAAGGAGGAAAAAGGTCAACTTGCGGCTTGGCGGCCCAGATGGAGTGGAGGTTTTACAGGTTTTAGCGTAGAGAAGATTTACTACAATCGGATAACTAGGAGAACAAGAAGAACAAGAACAGAAGGGATAAGGAAGTACAAAAGCAGGAAGGAGAGGGAAGAACACAAGAGGAGAGTAAGAAGAGACACACATTTTATTTCACTTTAGAAGATATATATTTTGTCATTAACTCCGATAATTGTATATGTTTAATTTGGTATTATTATCTTAAGCTGACTAGAGTGACTATGGTACACATGTATGGTAGAAGAGAAACAAAACCCAAACCTCAGCGAACCAGCTTGGCCAACTTTGGAGACCGAGACAACAAGTTTGTATTCGTCAATATTTGAAGCCCGGGCCGTTAATGTGAGCCGGTAGACCATAGCAATGGTGACTACGAAGAGTGTTATTCCAGGATCTATGTGGACGACTTTTCCTGAGGGACACTTCTTTTGAATGAGATATATGCCAGCACTTTCTCTGGGTCTTGGAAAGTTGTTCCAGACTTCTCAGTGAAACGCTTTTAAGGACCTAGTCTGAAAGTTTTATTTTTTGTCATGTCACAGAATCATATGAGAAGTTAAAGAGAGATTATTTTGCTAGTGAGTTGTAACAGGAAACTGTTGTTGGGGAAGCCAGAAACACATGTGACCTTATGAGAGACTTCACCACCAAGGTGTTTTTTTATTCCTTGGAAGTGATTTAGGAGCTAATTAGATAGGCCAGTTAGCTTGGGGTTTCACAATTTTTTTTTACATTCCCTCCATAATTTATTTTATCCCCCGGATAAGCTATTTAGGTGGTGTTGTTTTTCTTTTGTGTGGATTTAGTCACCCGAGTCTGTGTTCCTCCCTTTTATGATATAATATTGTAGAAGATAGAACCCCTTTTGCGTACCCTGATGTTAGCCTAAACCGATTTTGTGGACTAACAGGAGCTTTAAGAGATTTGTAGCCTTTCTCCCATCTGGGAAGACACCACGGAGACTATTTCCGGATGCTGGGAAGTCGTATCTTGGCCAGCTTTGTCTGTTTTTTTAAAATCATTAACAAGTAAAGATTTTGTATTACATGTTCACAATGTAATTGTTGAGATTTTTTTTCTCTCTCTCTCTATTATTACGAGTTAAGGATCACTATGGTTTCATATTTCGTTAGTTAAGATATCTTATTACTCTGGGAACTTCGGTTGGTTGTTATGTTAGGTCTCGCTTGATTTAGTAACGCTTAAAGTTAGGTGGATTTTTTTTTGTAGGCTTAGAGTCTAAGCCAGGTATTCATCTGAGTTGTTTCTTAAGTGTATTTGTGGAATTTTTGCTAATAGGATCACTGGACTCATATTTTGATTACTCATGAAGGGTCCAAGTTCAGTACCCAGGTGCATGGTATCTGTACATAGGGGCCTATATTTATTTAGTGTGAGAACAGGCCATCAGTCTAAATGAGGTTTGAATTTGTTTTATTTCTGTTACTTCGTTTATATTATATTTATTTATGTTAAGTTTAATTATTTCATGTTATAATATCAACAGTTTAATGGTATTTACTATGTGTGGTTGCCTAAAACGTGAACAAAACCAGTGATAGTTAGTTTTAGTGGACGTTCAAAGGTTGGAGTTTAAGTGAACATTTCAATTGTGGGTTTCATGGAGTTTAGGTGCCTTGAATTACTTACTCGTTTAGAGGTAATAGACACGTATAAAGCAACAAGCAGGATGCAATCCCAGTGATAATTTGTAGACACTCCAACTGGGGGATGGCTATATTATTATTTTTTTATTCAAATGAAAGAGACATTATAGCTGATTGTCAAGGTATTAACAGACTTTCGTGAGTGAATTATTAGGACATATGTACCAACAAAACATTGATAAAGCAAAGTCTTACATATGTAGAAATTATTATGTTTTAGGGAATTAAAATGGTTTTATCTACATAGTTATATATAGTCCCTAGCAACTAATTTTCATTCAATAATTCGTTACTATGGTCTACACACCACAAACTCCCAGAAACAGCAAGACCTAAGGATAGACCCCCTGAACTTAACTATTTATTTGATAGTCCTGAAAAGGGAAGCGCGCAGAGACTGGTGAAGACTACGAACACCGTAAGAGCGAATCAAATACAACAGACTGAAAGCACTGGTTAAAAGAACTGTCAACCAAATCAGAAGAACAAACTGGAACGCTTTCGTCACGGACACAGCCACTAACCTGCAAAAACGTAGACCTTAACAAAAATACTTGAAGGGACTTCAAAAAACCCATGCACACCAGCCATCCATGGGCAGCAGAGAATGGTTTATACCAGTGAGGACAAAGCCAACGCGATAGCGCTAACTTTAGAAGATCAATTTCAACCTAACCAAGTTCAGGACATAGTTTTCAATATAGAAGTCATCAGAAGAGTAAATGCCTACATGGATAGGCCGATAACAAAGACACCAGCCCCATTCACGGAACTACTACTAAATCTCTTCGACAAAACAAGGCACCAGGACTAGACGGCATCAAGAACGAGATCCTAAAAAACTTACCACAAATTGCAATAGCTCACGTCACCCAAATACTAAATGCAACTCTCAGACTGTTTACTTCACAAAATTCTGGAAAAGGGCTACAGTGATAACTATAATTAAACCGGGGAAAATGGCGTCTTTCCACGAAATAGACGACCGATTAGCTTACTAAACACGACTGGCAAACTATTAGAACTGCTAATTCAACAGGGTATCCCTGACCTACAATTTGGATTCAAAAGACAACACTCGACAATCCATCCGTTACTCAACTTCATCGAAGACGCCACAGAAAGCTTTAACCACCGGGAAAACCTAATAGCCATATTTCTTGATGTAGAAAAGGCATTTGATAAGGTGTGGCATTTAGCCTTATACAAAAAATGATCAACTACAACTTCCCACGAGGTGATATCCAATTAATCAACAGTTACCTGGAAGACAGAGTCTTCCAAGTCTCTATCAAGAGCTCACTATCAGAAAGAGTGCGTGTAAGGGCAGGTGTACCGCAAGGGTCGGTACTAGCTCCCTTTCTGTACAATATATACGTGGCGACGTCCCAACACAACCAAAAATGACTATAAGAATGTTTGCAGATGACACGTTGATATATACAAGAGAAATAAAGATATACTACGCTTCTTTAGCATTACAACGATTCCTGAAGACGTTTGAAACCTGGCTCTCAAAATGGAGGATAAAAGTAAACACTACAAAGTCTACGGCACTAGTAGTAACCAGAATAAGACTATTACCACCAGAGAATTTTACCCTCTTTCAAGAGGAAATTCCATTTAAAAATGAAACCAAATGCCTGGGAATAACCATCAACTGGAAATTAACCTGAGAAAAGCACATTGAGGAAACCAAGAAAAAAGCGATGGCAGTATTCATACAACTGTACCCACTACAGCAACTTAGCCAACAAACAAATCTGACAATTTAATAGTGTGTGATACAGCCCATTATCATATACGGCTGCGTAGGATGGGTCTACGCAGCAAAGACAAACGTCACCAAATTACAAACGCCGCAGAACAGGATTCTCAGGCTGATAACGGGAGTAGACGTAAGAACGAGGACCGATCACCTCCACACCATGACTAACAGCAAGAGACTCACAGAAATCTTCAAGGATAGGAGAAATAAATTCTATGAACAAACTACAACACACGAACATCCCATCATCAACTCACTGGGCAACTATGATCCACAGGAAGTAAGACTGTACAAACGTCCAAGGCTGGAGTAAACAGAAAAATGATTTTTTTTTAATACCAAAATCCAAACCTCCCAGATTCAAGCAAAAGAAAATCCTTCCTTTCACATGAAATCAAAATCATTCACAAACTCAATATCAATTCCATCACTCATGAAGTGTAATATTAATTAATCAACAACGTAATCTATTACAGCAAATCAAAGGTACCAAGTCATGTAATTTTAAGTTTCATTCAATGAGGATAAGGGTCTGCGAAAGCAACCTGTAGCTCGCATAACAAATCAGCCAAAGCTTCCCTTGCTTGTTGATGAATCTAATGGCAAACGGGGAAGTGAAGACAACAGGAGAAACCCGTATCAGAGGGCAGTCCTGGTATAATCATTATCCTCCTGTCATATTTTCCGCAGCACTAAGTTGGGGCTACTTCCCAGAATTTTGGAAGGTGGCGAACGTAATATCCATACCGAAACCAGGCAAGGACTCCAAATATCCACAGAACAGGAGACCTATCAGCTTACTTAGCAGTCTCGGCAAGGTGTACGAAAAAAATCATTCTTGAAAGGCTGAAACAATTTGCCCAGGAACGCCATGGTGTTAAAAACAACAAATATAACTCTTTTTAATGTTAACAGTGTAGTTCATTAAACAATAAAATTTCTCGAGAGAATGAAGCAATATATCACATTTTAAAACTAGTCGCTATAAATCTTCTGTTACAACCATTGATTTCATTAATAACTGGATGGACATCTGCGGCTAAAATTTTTGAGCTGTCGTCTGCACACCATTGTGAAAGCGAGGAAGAAACTTTCAGGTATTTCTTACACACTTACAAGGCAATGTGGCATTTCGACATCGTTCACTAATTTTTATGAATATAACAAGATATATCAATTTATGATTAGTTAAATGAAATGAATGGGTTAATAAAAGGTTTGAAAAGCATAACTAAAGCATAGTACGCACTAGGGAAACATTGTTTGCCAACATGTTCCCAAACTGTTTCTCAACTGTTCCCCAACATTTTTTCATCTTGTCTTTGTGTTTCCCAGCGAGGAATTAATGTTTCCCGTGATCCATTTCAGATGGGTTAAGCTTAGTACGCACTTGGAAACATTGTTGGCCAATTGTCAACTGTTGGTCAATATGGGAAACCAATTGTTGGCAAACATTGTTTTGCGCCCAGATATTTGTTTCCCGTACAGAGCTCAGTGTAGTGAAAGATATCTCTCGAGAAGGATGATGCTATGGCTTGTGCTATATATGTAGTTATGAGCTGTTCAAGAAGACAAAAAAGAAAACTGTGGTGTGTTCGTGTTCATTTACACTAACTGAAAAGTGTCAAATTATTTTATTAAAAACATTCTGTATTCTACAAGATTTTTACAGTCCTCAATTGTCACATCCCACAACAGTGTACGAGGTGTGGCTATTAAATAACCGGACTGATGCTGCTCCCAGAAACTGCTAGCGTGTCGCGACATGTTTGAACATGACTGTGTCTGATGGTCCTTCCCCCACCCTGAGCTCGCTAGACAAGCCAGCAGGTCGCTCAGTTTGACTGTAGCAGTTGATTGAATTAGTCTACGCACTAGTGGCACGTCGGAAAAATGTCAAGTGGTCAGACGGAGCAACGGGTTAACCTCAAGTTTCTTGTTAAACTAGGGAAAACTGCCACAGAAGCTTATGCAATGTTGAAAGAAGTATACGGGAATGAATGTTTATCCCGCACACAAGTTTTTGAGTGGTTTAAACTGTTTAAAGAAGGGCGTGAAACGACCGAAGACGATCGGCGCCCAAGACGGCACTCAACGTTAAAAACGGGCGAAAACATTGGTAAATTAATCCGTGCTGATCGTCGTCTGAGAATCCGAGGGCTTGCTGAAATGACAGGAATCGACAAAGAAAGTGTTCGACAGATTTTGCATAAATCATTTAACATGGGGAATGTTTGCGCAAAAATGGTTCCGAAACTCCTCACTCCCGAGCAAAAGGAATCAAGAAAGAACATTTGTACTGACATCCAAGACAACATCGCCACTGATCCAGATTTGTTAAACAGGGTGATTACTTGTGATGAATCGTGTTTTTTTTACTTACGATCCTGAAACAAAGCGGCAATCCATGCATTGGAAGAACCCAAGCTCGCCAAAGCAAAAAAAAAAAAAAAAGCCAGGATGAACAAATCCAAATTCAAAGCAATGGTGATTGTCTTTTTCGACATTCGTAGCATCATCTACGTTCACTGGGTACCCGAGGGTCAGATGGTCAATCAACATTTCTACGTCGAGGTTCTGACGGCCCTACGTGAGCGTGTGAGAAGACGAATACCCGATTAGTGGAAGACCAAGTCCTGGATCCTTCACCAAGACAATGCACCAGCCCATTCTACCTTGTCTGTGAAAGCGTTCCTCGCAAAATACGGCATCACCGTGTTGGAACATCCACCGTACTCGCCAGACCTTGCCCCCTGTGCCTTTTTTCTATTTCCCGAGGTCAAGTCGGCGCTGAAGGGAACAAGATTTGAAAGTGTGGAAGCTGTTAAAGCAAAAGCGACGGAGGTTCTCAACCAGCTGACAGAAGAGGACTTCCAGCACTGCTTTCAACAATGAAAACATCGTATGGAGCGGTGTAGGGATCTCCAAGGGGAGTACATTGAACGCGATAAAACTTCTGCTGTAATTGGTGACGAATAAAAAGTGTTATGACTTGTTATTTAATAGCCATACCTCGTATTTGTATGAAATATTTCAATCAGTTCCAGAGTTTTTTCGGCTGACCAAGACATAAAAAAAAGGAGATGTCAGTAAATGATGTACTCGGGGCGGTATGCAAGAATGCTCAGTGGACCGATAGTGGTGTCCTGAGTACACACTATCGCTCTACCTTTTAATTTATAACTACACAAGCAAACCCACGCTAGTGTCTACAAAGCATCCAAATAGCAAAGTCGGTCTGACCACGTTGTTTGTTGTAAGTGTTGGCCAACATTGTTTCTTGTAACTCATTTGAAATGGATCACGGGAAACTTGTTTTCCTTGCTGGGAAACACAAAGGCAACAAGAAAAATTGTTGGTCAACAGTTGGCATACAATGTTTACGTGTAAATGTTTCCTAGTGCGTACTAGGCTTTACAAGAAACAATGTTTGCCAACATTTACAACAAGCAACATGGGCCGGTTTGATTCTGCTATTTGGATGCATTGTTGACACTAGCGTGGGCTTACTTGCCATCATAGGTTAAAAGGTGGAGTGATAGTGAGCTTGGGACCACACTATCGGTCCCCTAAGCATTCTTGCATACCGCCCGAGTACATAAGTTACTGATATCTCCTTTTGTAATGTCATGGTCAACCGAAAAAACTCCGAAAGGGATTGAAATATTTCATACAAACACACTGTTGTGGGATGTAACAGTTGAAGACTGTAAAAATCATGTAAAAAACATGATGATTTTAGTAAAATAAGTGGACATTTATCAGTTAGCGTAAATGAACATGAACTGATCACCGTTTTCTTCTTCTCTGTCTTCTTGAACAGCTCATAACTACATACAAAGCGCAAGCCATTGCACCATCCCCCTCAACAGATATCTTTCACTCAACTGAACTTTGTATGGGAAACAGATATTTCATCATTTTAGTCTGGACGCGAAACAATGTTTCTTTAATGTTTGCCAACAATCTGTTTTCCATGTTGGCCAACACTGTTTCCAAGTGCGTAATAAGCTTATGTTCAACACTTATGACTTGTTTCTTTAAATAAATCGATTATGGCTGAAATATAATACTCTCTTCAAGCCAATTAGCTTAATGATAGTTTAAACTTAAAACTTCTAAATGAAGTTTGTCATTCTAACAAAAGTAATCAGGTTTTTAGCGACCTTATTTCATTATAGTTATCGAACATTAAAAATATAATATGGTTTCTGAAAGCAATATACAAGCTGAGAGACAACTTTAAATGTTTTATAATATATTAATATTTCCTACAAGCCCTATAACCCAAATGATAGTTTGAATGTAAAACTACTATGCAAAGTTTGTTATTCAACCACATATAATTGAGTTTTAAGCTACCTTATTTCATTATAGTTATCGAACATAAAATCTAATAATATGGCTTCTGAAAGCATCAGGCTATACAAGCAAATAGCTAACTTTAAATATATGGTAATATAGTAATACTCAGTGGCGGTTGGCGGGCTCGGGAGCTGGTCAAGCAGCCTTGAATTATTATTTTTGGCATTAAATTCTTGGGAGCATGATTAAAGTCAAAATAAACTATAAATCATGAACTAATTTTAAAATGGCCATTTTGGGAGTAGAGTGAAAAAATAACAATTTCATAAAAATAAATTAACGTAAATCTATGGATTAAGAAACTATATTAATTATTAAAAGTAAGTTGCAGAAAGATCAGGTGTTTGTCTACCAGATTTAACAATCTCACTTAATAAAGCCAAGTCTTGAAAACTTTAAAAAGATTTCACTAATAATTTACAAACTACACATTCCTCTACCCACACACATATACATAAATATAAATTCATATTAAATTAAAATAAATAATATGCTAAATGAAATAAAATATAAAACAAACAATTTAATAAAACTTATGACGTACGAGACCCGCCAGTAGACACAACACACAACCCATAACTGACACTGTGCATGCTCCAACATTGACAATGAGCACTAGGTGGATATTTAGAGTTACTTAGTCTTACCATCTCTCAAATGACATTGAAGGGATTTTTGATTTAATCCTGATTTAGGGTAATTTGTCTGAATACAAAAATTAGAGTATTTCCTTTCCTTTCCTTCAATAAAGGCCATGTGCAAGAATGAAATAAGCAAACGTGAAGAGTGAATGAGAAATGTGATTTACGAGTGGATTTTAAGAGTATTATTTACATATTCAAAAGTGTGAGTGGTGCTAATTAGCATTATTATAGGGTACTACTTGATTAAATAACTTTAATAAATAATAATAGCTTAACATATCAGGATGTGAGTAGTTTCAGTCCTTTATACAGGTCGTTTTAAGAAAATGTGAGGCCCAGGGCAAAAAATTCAAAGACCCTCTTTGTTCGTCAGTTTTTCAGTTTTGGCACTAAGCTGTTATGATATATTGATACGTACTCGGTACTTATGTTACTTTATAATTTTTCATTTTTTATGGAATATTGAGCAATCCATTAATTGACTGTACTTAGTTAAATGCAATCAATCAATCCAATTCAGTTAACAGAGGTAAATTCCTGTTTGCATCATTGCACTGTTAGTTTTCTGTGGACCAACAGTGGTAGTATATTCTATATATGTACACTATTTGATCCAAAATTTAGAATAACTAGTTTATTTAATAATTTTTGGGGAAATGTGGTGCCCTGGAATGTGGGGACAGGGGCGATTGCCCTTATGCCCCCCTAGACACAGCGTTGTCTCTATGAATAATTTAATATTTTTGTGACAAGTGCCTTAAAAAAAGGGGGGTACTTTTTTATTATGTCAAAAACTTTCGAATATAAATAACTCTATTAAAATCCACTCGAAGATCACCTGCCCGAGATTTGGACATGAAACTTAAAATCCAAATTCAAGTCAGGCAAATGAGTTGAACATGCTATGAATAACCTAACACTCAATGTTAATTGGAATTAATATGAAATTTTGAATGAATGAGTTTTTTAAATTAGTTTTGCAGTAGTGGAAATGGTAGTTAGATTTAAGTTATTTTAGTTTAGACTATTTTTAAGAATGCTAGAGCTATGGAATCGAGGATGACTTAATTTAATTTAAAACCACATCTTACTACCCGTTCAGGTTATACGCTTAAGTGCTAATTATGCTAATGGATTAGGAATAAGTACGATTTAATGTAGAGGAAGTGAACCCACATTTACATGGATGGAGTGTGGCAAACCATTTACATAAAACCACCTTCAGTTCACCCGACCGAGATTCGAACATCGATCTCCCCGTCCTCGACAGTCTTAGCTTAACACTATACTAGAGCGTTGACTAACTAGGCCACTGAGGCGGGTGATAGGACTAAAATACAATTGTGCCCCCCCCCACCTTTTATAAATTTGAGTATAATGTATACAGTGGGGCCTCTTAACATATATGCGAGGCAATTTGATAGGAAATTGTTTTAATCCAAACTGAAGCATCAGCAAGACTGGCATGCAATGCAATTTTTGTAGGTGGCGAGGTGACTTGGCTATAAAAGTTTCAACGTTCCAGGGTCAATCAATAAATATTTTTTTAATTGATGCATTTTCAACTATAATAATCAAACTTAAAAATAATTTTATTTAGGTAGCACAAAGTGAATAGATTCATACTTTTGAAACCCTTGACTAACTTTGTATTAGATTTATTTGTAAAATATTTATGGATATTTTCATTACGAAAAATTCTGAAAAACTGATTTTATATATTTGTAAAATCTGACTAAATTGGAATAATTGACCCTCTGAAGCTTTAGCTCAGAACACTTATTTCCATTTATTTGGGATAGAAAGATGTTTCAAACTTGACCAGGTCCTATTAGTTTTGGTTATAAGATTTAAAGAGTTTTAAGGCTGGAGTTTGAATTTTTTTTCACAGTAATCTTTGAAATATAGAATATTCCTAGCCTGGCAATATATCAGAGGTTTACATCTAGGTTATATAGTTTTTAAATATCAATACCTTTATCAAAACCATCAAAATAGGAATAGGAGAAGGGTTAGAAAATAGTTGAATTGTAAAGGAGATATTAAACCATCTTTTATTGAATGTCAATGTATTCAATAATTATAAATTTAGTTATGTTCTTAATTCAAGCTCATAATACAAAACATACAATTTTTTTGACATATACTTTAAGAGATAGGCTTCTAATTTTTTTTTTTCATTTATTAATAAGCTCATACAAAAAAAAATATAAATGGAGGAATTCTTAAGCCCAATAGTGTATAAAAATATAATTATATTAATGAGATTTGCTAAAAGATGGTTGGTTATATTAATGCCCATCATTCTGGAATTATTTCATGTGCCTTTGATGAGTTAAATCATTGCACTTTATAGCCAACAATGTATATAGTTTACAGTGAGGAAATGGATCTAGTTCTCGTTTGTAAAACTGAGAAGTAACGCAATCATGGCCTCTCTCTCTCTCTCTCTCTCTCTATATATATATATATATATATATATATATATATATATATATATATAAAATATATATATATATATATATATATATATATATATATATATATTAGAGAGAGAGAGAGAGAGAGAGAGAGAGAGAGCCAGATGCGTTACTTCTCTTACAACGAGAACGATCATTTCCACTGTAACTTATATATTATATATATATATAAATATATATTATTATATATATAGAGAGAGAGAGAGAGAGAGAGCTGGAAAAGAACGATAAATACCTATCGTATATCCTTGGGTTGTCTGGGATGAGTGTTTTGTTGTTTATGATAAAGCTCCAACTTTTTTTTTTTCTTGTGTGGTTAAACATAATACATATGGTACAATGATCAGGTGGAGGGAAGAAGTGGGCCAAAGGAGCATATTATATACATACCCCCGCAAGCCCTTGCCTGTCATTAAAAATTTACTAAATTACTAAGCCACTTTTAACTAATAGAAATTTTTATCATTAAATAAATCATTAAAATCACTAACATTATTATTGTTTTATTACTCAACAAGGTCATGTGCCAAACTCACTTCCATTGCTCGGCCAATGATTTATATTCGAAGCAGGTTCATCCATTTATGATGATTACCTAATCAACAATTTGAAATATAGCTTCTAAATACACCCAATGATCTCAAAATTTGGAAGGAGAATAAACCCCAAATCTCTTTTCCTCCTACAGTTGTGAGGTAGCCCACATGCAACTAATGTCTGAAAGTCATACATATTGTTTCTTTGTACTTGTACCCTTATTAAACAAGCTACATATGTAGACTATTAAAAATAATAATTTTACTCTTATCCGATAATGTATTTTCACATAATAATTACAATTGTACATCATTAACAATCTGTAACATGTTTCAAACTATATACATATTTAAACACTACATTACAATAGAAAATATATTCTATTGTTTGCACTTGCTGAACAAGAAGTTATACTGCAATGTCATAATATCTTACATAATCATACAAATGTTGGTCATGAAAAAGATACCCCGATACATTTTAGTAATATGCTATTTTGATTTTCCTCTACATATAACAAGCAATAGTTTATTAATAAGCTATATTTGTTCATAGTGATAAAATTAACAATAGGTACACTTTTTGATTGGTTAAACATTCCTTGACCTTTTTTAAAATCATCTTAAAGTGGTTACTAACCATGTTTTTTTGAATTTTATATGTGCTATTTCTTTTTCTGTTTAAATTTCAAAATGTACTCTTTTTGAAACAGACAGAAAAATATATATATGAACGAGATTAGTATATTTACAGTTATTTTGAAATCCAAATAAATCAATTTAAATTTGTTTTGGATTCCAGTGGAATTGAAATGAATCTTTATGTCTTTTGATTGATTTTTAATATTATTTAAAGTTTCGGATCTATGCTCTAGTATCGAAACGTGTATATTAGGCACCTTGATATTTGCACTCATATTAATAAAAATGTGTTAAGCAAAATAAATTGATGCCCGTACCCTCCTGATGGTCATTTTAAGAATGTCAATTTTTTTCTTCCTAGAATATTGACAATGTAACACTACATTTAAGGAAACATGGATAGTCAATTATTTAAAAAGGAACACATTTAAGATAGTAATAAACATTATTTAAACAATCTATACATGAAATGTGATCTATTATTATTATTATTATTAGCACTGCGTCTTACTACCCGTTCGGGTTATACGCACTTACGCTAATGTGCAATGGTAGGGTGAAAGTGAGATGAAATGAAGGACCTACAGTTTAACGTGGAATCCGAACCATGTTGGAGACCTGGCATTCCTCACATTCACAAGATGTCTTGTCAGAGGTGAAGGAAGGGTTTGGTAATCAGATAAATCTTTGCCGGGACCGAGGATCGAACCCCGGCCGCCAGCATAGAAGTCTGACACCTTACCCCTAGACCACCAGGTCACCGAAATGTGATCTAGATCTATCACTTTTTGTAGATACAAGCAGGGGCGCAGAATATGTCCGAATGCGCAAACAAGGTTCTGGGGAAATTTGGGGCAGGGAGAAATCCAACAATTTTGTTGATGACGTTTTTAGTACATTCTGGTTCCGATATGGTAGTTTCATTTAAATGAAAAACAAAGGCCAATAACACTCAACGCCGATATTACCAGTATGTGCCTACATTGTACAATAGATAAATGTTTAAAAAATTAGTTGGTTTAGTGAAACAAATGTTTATTATGTCAACTGTGCTTATTGTGAATGGCATGGTAGATGTAATAAACTCGAATATCATGTGACTAATAAACATCCCCAAGAAAAACCTTGAAGTAAGGATCAAGGGAGTATTGCAAGGTTTGTAAAATGTAAATTGTGTGACCAGGGAAAACTTATAGTCGTAAATAGCAATAGTATTTCCCCTAGTGTGGTTGCAGTAGTGGCGAGTCTACAAAAAAACAAAAAGTCTATGAAAATCAACATTTAAACCAAGGCCTCCCAGAATTACACTCCATTGTCTCTTACTATCAGATATAAAATTAAATGTTGGTACCAGTAAGCCTACTGGTGTCAATTAACAATTAATAACAAACAATATGTAATGCACACAAGGAGCTGGGAGAAAACTAATTTTTTTATAAGGTAGGTAATATAAAAATATGTTTGAATTTTCCAAACTATGTAATAGGTAATAATTCTTATTCGCTTCGCTATAAAAAAAAATTCAATGTTTTATTTTGAACGCTATGGTTTTCGGGGAGTTTTTTTTAGGGGGAGGGGGGGGGGGGTAGATTGGATCTCTGAAGATATTCTGCACCCCTGAATATAAGAACATTTAAAATAACACTACACCGGTAATAATTCAGTGCTATGGTATCAATGTTGCCCAATTTTGTTTTTCTAATTTGTAAAAACTTTCTTCAGTGACCATGAACTCAAAATCAAACTTGCTAAAGGGCCAAATTCGCAACAAACTCTGGGCATGTTACCTCAAAGAAAAAATAAATTTGTTTGCTTACTTATATTCTATACTTTTGTTTTTGTAGTGTGTCTTACTACCCGTCCTGAATGTTTATATTTTAATTATGTCAATGAATCTTGGTCAGGTGTATTGAGGGTGGTTTTTACAAATTGTTTTTCTACTTTGCCTCCCCAAAAATTCAGGCATACTTTCTCTAAATTTAACCTTCCTCAGCCTTGATGCATTAGAGTAATTAGTACATATGTGTATTGCTAGAACGGGTAATAAATACATTCTCTAAAATATCTTTTGTGCCAAAATATTTCCCATGGTTTTATATATATGGTTCCAAGGTTATTCAAATTCTTAATTGCACATATTTAAAAAAATGTGACACACATGGTTCCCTACCAATCCTATATACAAATACCTTTTTTTTAAATCAGAAATAAATTAAAAATATATTTGTTTTTTATTGGTAGCCCAATTATCTGAGGCGTCAATCTCGTGATAAAATGGAGTGCTGGTGACGGGGAGGTTGAGGTTCAAACCCCTGCTGGGTGTATTGAGGGTATTTTCCCTAAATATTTTTAAATCTCCATCCATGTAAATCACCCCATTTGAGTTAGTATGTGAATTTTCAGGAAAAGTAGCAAGACACTGTGCTCAAAAAGATATTTTCATAAATTTGTCAAGGGTTTGACAACAAATATCAACTCTTTACCAATTTGCTTGGTTTTTTAAATGTCATTATTTCTTCTCTGTGTAATAAACATGGAAAAGAAAGCTGTCCATCATTTAGCACGCAATCCAGTTTTTCTTATAAACATGTAATGGAATGAAAATTCTTACTGAAAGCTGTTTCTATTGAATTTATTATATGATAAAAGCGAATGTTAGGATGAATAAATCTATTTCTGGTTTTCAAACTGACAAATGGCCTTTTAGTTTATGACACAATTCCTCCTGAGTTTCTGGATTAACTAAAGCAGAACAACATATTTCACATTTAACTTTTGTTTAGTAACTGCCTACATAAATATCCAGTTACATAATAAACTCTGCAGTCTATAATTAAAACTCAAGATTAATTGTGGTCTTCATTAATTTTGTCACAGCCCCAGTCATCTTGAAGAACCAACCTGTTCAAACAGGATTTCAACTCTTCTATTTTGGAAGAATTCTTGCCCTCTTAGAAGATTTTCTCAGGATCCCCGATAGACAAAAACGGAGATGTTTCTTCTGAAGCATAAAAATTATTATACTTTGGTGGTTTCAAAATGCTGAAAATTGATAAAATTCTATACAAATGAAGGACTGTTGGTGTAGATGGGCGATCATACCAAAGAAGTTCTGGAAACATAAAAGTTACAGACTAGGTTAAAATATCTAAAATTCACTTATATGAACTATGAAAGACAAAGTTATAGCTTATTTCAGTATGAATGTTTATATTTTGATAAATATTTATAATTGTTTTGATATTCTATCTAGTGATTGGGAAAAGATATTGAAGTATCAAATATACATACATTTTCCTAGCAGGTGTTTGCTAGCCATGATTAGTGTTGGACCTATGAGGCCAGTAGGTATTTGATACGCACCCCCTTTTTAACTTATGACAAGGGGAACGGGGAGTTGAAGGATAGAAAAGAAACATAGAGAGGAGCAAATAATTAAATATTCTCTTTTTTCCCCCTTGGCTAGGCAATGATGCTTGTAATAGAAGGAGATAATAAAATAAAATAATATTTACCTCAAGTGGATCTTGGTTCATATTTGCAGTTAGCACATACAAAAAATTGCATTAATTCAAAAGGTATGTTAACTCCATCACAGACAGAATTGTCACTCTTGGGCGGTATGCAAGAATGTTAGTGAATGCTTAGTGGACCGATAGTGTGGTTTTGAGCACACTATCGCTCCACCTATTAACCTATAATGACGGAAGCATACCCACGCTAGTGTCCACTAACTACCACTTAGTTAAGCGCTTACATACGGCCTTCAGTCCGTCAGCTGTGACTTTAGTAAGGAATTGTTCCTATCTGATTTTCCCTTGGTGTACTTTTGTTTCCCATTCATTTGGCCACTTTAATGAGTCTGCTAATACCGTAAAATACAAATAAGTAAATAAAATAGGGCTAAGGCGTCTCTCTCGCAGTAGGTATCAGTATGTCAATTTTGAAATATAAAGCACACTGCAATATATGTTTGGGTCATTTCACGTCAAACCAACCAAAAAATAAATAAACTCAACCTGACCATTTTGTATTTAAATGAAATTTTTACCAATTATTCTTCCCTTAAATCTAATCATAAACATATATTTTTTAGATTTTTTAACTGTCCCGTTTTTGAGAAATTAATTTTTGAAATTTCAATAAAAATAGTTTTTCTCTCCCGCATCACATTTTTCAATTCTTATTAATTTCTGTTCTATTGCTGCTAGAATTATGCTGTTTGGTTCATTTTTTTTCAATTTGAAATGGGCTTTAATTCGATATACAATTTGGCACACTTTTAACAACAACAAAAAATTCTCTCACTCTTTAAAAAAAGATTTTAAAAAAAATTGTAATTGTGTTTTTTGAAAATTTTGAAAAAAATATATGCTATTAACTATTAATTATCTATATAAACTGAAAATTTCAAAATGGGATGCCTATGGGATCATGAGTTATGATTAAAATTGTAGTGCAAGTAACAAGATTTTCAGTCCCATGATCTCCTGTTGGTGTTGGTGGAGGTGTTGTTGTTATTGTTATAATAATATTAAGTTTCTGGTATAGAAGGTGATTTAATACATAAGATCTAAATTATGGAAGCCTTTTTAAGTCTTAACAACTTAAGAGACTAGGCTTAGCCATATTAAAACTCTGTAAAGAATGGTATGAAAACTTATAAGATAGAACTTACATGTATATGTATACATAAATGTTTTCAGCATAATGCATCTAGTCAATTGCTAATTTTGAAAAATTAGTTCTTTGTACACCTTTTTAGTAAAATATTGTTTGCTTTGTTCATTTCTTCTGCTGTCAGTCGAAACACTCTTCCTGTTGGTGTCGTTGGATCAACTTTAGTTATAATGTCAAATCTATTAACACTCATTATGTCTGGGAATTGAGGGTATTTAAAAGATGGACTGGGTCCATATGGCTCTAAAAAACTTATCTTGATGTCTTCCTCTTCTACACCAAGAACACACCCCAACCACCAATGGTTTGAATACTGGCAAGTTACAAATCCAACAATGTCACTTATCTCCAATAGGTTGTCTTCCTCTTCAACAGATAGTATTTATTATCTTGATTCAGTTGAAAGACAGTAATAATTAACTTTCAGCCTAGTTTTACTCTCAATTGGAATGTAGTTGTGCAATTGTTGGGTCCCTTTGACTGTTTTTGCATTCTTTAATCTTGGTTGTAAGAATGTGTTTTCTGTTTCATAATCTTCTTTGGTTGAATACAAAAAATTAATTGTAGGTATATTATCTTTGGCCCAATCATAAAGCTGACGAGGTGTCATAATCTGCTCATTGTATACCATGCGTAGACTTGCCAGGGTTGCCAGCCGTTTTACAGTCCCTCCCACACCATCACAAGCATTTTTGCCATGTGAGGAGGCAAGAAAATTCCACTCTGCCTTTATGCCAAAGTCTTCTTCATGAAAGCAAAGGTTGAGAAAGTTGGACTTATTTTTATATTGTGATGCAGCTCCATCTGACAAATAATGTATTTTTTCAGGTGGTGTGGGGAAAGTTTGCTTCAAGAAATCAATCATTACTTTTTGAAAGAGATGTACAGCTACTGTATCATGTGACATACAGTCAGAGATAATCACCAGACTTATATGCTCTAACTTCTCAGCATTTTCAGTTTTGTAATAGATAACAAAAGGATGGATTGTGGCTTGTGCATTGTTCCAGTGAAAGCCTTGTACAGAGTCTTGTAATATAAAATAATAATTTTCTGCAAAGTCACATATAACTAAATACTCATTTGGGGGAGATTTTCCTTGAGGTTCTTCAGATATGTTGACTGCTGTTTTGCAATATATGAATGACGCAGTAATTTTGGCATACTTTCAAATAAGGAGTCCAAAAATTCCTGAGTTGGTTTTGTCATAGTTTCTAGTGTTGCCTGTTCTCTATCTGCAACCATTGTTTAAATGTAACATTCTCAATACAATTTTGCTCAAAGCAATCTTCAAAATGAGATCTGAGTTCGTCACTGCCCGGGCAATCATCACATTCACTAAAATAGCACTTTGTTGTTGGTTCACTACAGATAATATTAAATATCAAATCTTTATATGTTTTTATTGGCATTCCTCCATCATACATCTAAGGCATTTTGCATTGAGCCATCATTAATTTTACATTTTGATGTGTCATACAAAACACATACAGAATGTGTGCCACTTGATCCGAGGACACAATGCTTTGGACGAAGCTCACATAACTTTGTAAATCCGATTTTACACTCTGGATGTTGTTCTTTGAACAATACATAAACCTCTCTTAAAGGGTTCAGAATCAAAAATTTTTGAACACGAGTTTGAATCCCATCTATTTTAACTGAGACAATCTTTTTCCCGGGCATTTGACGGCTAACTTTATCATTTTCATAAAATTCTTTTACTAATGCATAAGTGTATGGATCTAACGTTTTCCCTGGCCGCAGAGTTGGTGATGACATTATAGAATGTGGCCTGCCTAAGGGATGGAAGAAGGGGTAGGGGATATTATTAGGCTGGTGGAGAGACAAACAGTTGGGAGCCACATGACTCATTGTGCTAATTCTACAAGTGAAAGTGCTTGCAATGAAACATTTGGAGAAGGAGAGAAATAGCTACTCTACCATTTCACGGTGAACTGCCGAATGATTTTAATTAAACTTAATGATAGCAAAATTAATTTTAAATTATTAAAGGAATGATTTTAGCTAAAACTGTCCAAGAAAATTTTAAAGTATTATATCTTTTGAGAGGCGTCCTAAGACAACATTAAAGCCAGGCTGAAAATCTTGTTACTTGAACTACAATTTTCATCATAACTCATGATCCATAGGCATCCCATTTTGAAATTTTCAGTTTATATAGATAATTAATAGTTAAATAGCATATATTTTTTTCAAAATTTTCAAAAAATACTATTACAATTATTTTTTTAAATTTTTTTGAAAGAGAGAAAAAAATTTTTTTGTAAAGTGTGCCAAGTTGTATACAAATTAAAGCCCATTTCAAATTGAAAAATTTTTTGTTAAAAGTGTGCCAAGTTGTATATCAAATTAAAGCCCATTTCAAATTGAAAAAAAATGAACCAAACAGCATAATTCTAGCAGCAATAGAACAGAAATTAATAAGCATTGAAAAATGTGGTGCGGGAGAAAAATCTACTTTAATTGAAATTTCAAAAATCGATTTCTTGACAACGGGGCTATCAAAAAATCTTTAAAAAATATATTTGTGGTTAGTTTTAAGGGAAGAATAATTGGTAAAAATTTAATTCAAATACAAAATGGTCAGGTTGAGTGATTGGTTGATTTGACATGAATTGACCCGTTTAGTTCTCCTAAATCAAATTATGAATTATTAATCACATAAACATAAGAGTATTTAATCACACCTCTAGTTTTTTACTTTTGACAATATGCTTACTTTAAAGTCAGATCCCTATAGTGTATGTTAAGAGCACCAAAAAGATTGTTGAAAAAAAGTACGATTTCTTGACAGTTTTCTAGTTTTTTGGTTTTATAATGCAGGTAAAGTTCTAATCCAGTAGCAAAAGAATTATTTAAAACCTGGGATAAATATAATATAGGCTAATCAATATCGTAGACACAGTAAATAAGAGAGGTGGAACTCTCGAATAACTCAAATCCTTAAAGATATTTGGGGATTTGAGACTCAAATCCTTAAAACAAACTAATTTTTTTCAAATGAATTTGTTTTAAATCTTCGATACTGCCTGTTGGTTATTCTTGACGAATATAATTATAAGAACTTAACAATCAGCTCCCAGACCAATAATTTAGCAAGTAACTAGTCACATTAATGTTTTAATGAATGGATTATGGAAAAAATTATCACATGGCTACTATTTCTATTTTCTATTATTCTGTTATATTTCTCTTTCCTATGAGGTTCATAATTTTTTTCAATATTCAAATTCAAATTCAAATTCAAATTTGAGAGTTGGGATTCAAAATTAAAATAAAGATTTGGATTTAAATCAACTCTAATAAATAAAATTGATAATAATGAATTATCAATACATGCATATAACCAATAAGGGTGGTGGAATGAGGTGCGAATAGGTAAATTAACTATTTTATGTTGTAATGAATATTATAACATTTAAAACTAAATAAATAATAAATTAAAGCATAATAAAAATTAACTAAACAAGACATCAAACCCAGGATCCTTAGTTCAGTAGATGCTCACATTACGGGATGAGCCAAGATGTTGGTCCATGTCTTTAAGTTATAGATTACCTGTGTTGCATGACGTACTCTCATCTTGTTTGTGATCGTCAAATTTATGTGAGCATTCGATAATTTTGAACATACACATAAAACTGCAGGCGGCTTACAACCAGCTTCATTCAATATTTGAAGATGATTCCACTTCACTATTAAATTCTTTTCAGAGTCAACCTAAAATAAATTCAAATAAATATGAGCCTAGTTCAAATGTGAACTAATCTATATTTATAATAATATGGAATGTAGTTTATATAAAATTAAGCTTCAAATTACATTTTAAAGGTAACATCTACCACGGACAGTAAATATAATATAAGTTCATATTATTTTATTTTATATTCCTGCCTCGGTGGCATAGTTAGCTAACATGCTAGCTTTGTGTTGAGCTAGATTGCCAAGGATGGGGAGATCGAGGTTCAAATCTCGGTCGGGTAAACTGGGGGAGGTGTTTCCTAAATGGTTTTCCACTCTCCCTCCACAAAAAATTCGGGTTCACTTCCTCTATATTCAACCTACCCAATTCCTGGCCCATTAGCACAATTAGTGCTTAAGAGTATAACTCTAAAGGGACGCCGTGCTAAAAACGATAAAACATTATTTTATGGCATTCAAAAACATAAAATCCTTATGTTTTATTTAATTATATTTAGTGAAGTTACCTTTAGTCCTGAAGACATGTCACTGGCAAGTCTATTACGGACATATTTAAGCATCAGAAGAATAACAAATATTTTTCTTGTGTCATCATACAGGATGTAAGAAGAAGTTTTTTTCCTCCCCAAGTGTGCCATTGACACCTAGTTCTTTCCACATCTTTCTATTGGTGAATACAGTATTTGTCACGATAGCATCTACAAATACACCTGCATTTTCTAGTAGCACGATTAATTTTAAAACAATATGAGTTAGGACTAAGCTAGTGGTTGGTCCTTTAGAAGTGAATACCGTCACAGGTCACCTGAAAGAATCCGCAAACATCAGAAGCATTAACGGGGTGACCTGGTGGTCTAGGGGTAAGGTGTCAGACTTCTGTGCTGGCGGCCGGGTTCAATCCCAGGTCCCGGCAAAGATTTATCTGATTACCAAACCCTTCCTTCACCTCTGACAAGACATCTTGTGAATGTGAGGAATGCCAGGTCTCCACCGTGGTTCGGATTCCACGTTAAACTGTAGGTCCTTCATTTCATCTCACAATCACCCTACCATTACACATTAGCGTAAGTGCGTATAACCCAAACGGGTAGTAAGACGCGTGCTAATAATAATAATAAAATAATAATAATAATAATAATAATAATACAGAAGCATTAACACAAAACCATGGTTGGTTTTGCCCCTCATTGTGGTCCCACCTTTGGCCTCATTGCCAAAATCTATCAAAACTTTATAAGTTAAGTGTTTAACTCCATACAGAAGCAGTTTCTCCTAAGGAAATTCCATCCAGCATTAGTATGCCATGTCATTGCTGCATTGTTTGGCTATCTAGAGCTCTTTCTTAGAACCTGAAAAATTCTTGATCAATACCACACGACACCAAAGTATTGCATTAGAGTACAAATACATGGTAAAGGAAGAATATTACTTTCACAAACAAACTTGTAAGCAATTGGTGATCGAAAATGCAACAAAATAAAAAGCATAAGCCAATTCTCAGAGTAGCAACTAACCTGTTTGCTCTTTACATTCTAGGACATAAAAATCTCCTTCATTACTATTTTTTCAAAAATTGACACATTTATATCTTCCATTTTTTTTTTTCTTCTTACAAACACATCTTTTGATATGGCTTTAACACTGCTTATGTATCTTATGTCGTAAATCTCTTACCTTAAGTTTTGATCACAGGGTCGACTCAATATAACCACAGTAGGTTTTTTTAAGTAAACATCTTCGCAAATTTGTACACTGCAAACATTTAATATTTTCTTTACCAAACAATTATTTGCCCTCCATACATCATTATGTACATTGACTTCCATGTTCAACAGAACTATCATGAGAGTATTTTCAGCTTTTCATAACTCCTTGGCATAAGTTCATCATATTTACAGATTCTATAAGAGTGTGGACATCATTCTCGACCACAATTTTGTTTTGTATTGTTCCTAAATGTGAAATGTCAATTACTTCTCCACGAAAAGTAAATCGAAAAGTTAAATCACTACTTATATAAATGGCTTTCATCCAAATTGGTAGGTTATTATTATTATTAATTTCCCAATTGAAAAAAATTACAAGTTTTTCTTTTCCACAATGATTGAGCTGGTGCCAACCAGATGGAAGTGGAATAGCATGGCTTGTTAGTAAGTCAAATAAATTTTGCTCTGATGCAATCTCCACATCACATTCCTGTTTTACATGCCTTAATTCACTATCTTTTGGAATGCTTGATGATGGACGTGAGTGGATTATTTCATTATCTTTTGGAGTGCTTGATGATAGAAAGGGGCGGATTATTTCATAAGGTTTGTAGTCTGAAGACATCCCTTCTAAAAATCTGCCAGATGTTTCAGTTACAAGAGTGTCCTGAAAAATACATTAGTGTCAAAAACAATAAAACAACTAAGTTACTAGGGGATGAATATTAAAAACAGTTGTTATAGATGTGAACAATAACTTTGATCAAATAATGTTAGGCCAGTGCTTTAATTAGATGTCCTGAAAAAAATAAATAGGATGAATGTTGAACCAAACTGTCCAAGTAGTGGTTCAATTAGACTTATTTTCATGAGTGGTACTTCAAGCAAACAAACTCTTATAATTGGTCTGAAAAAGTGCCGAAAATCAAAATAAAAAATTGAAAGCACAAACATATTAGTTTTAGAACAAATATGATAAGAGTTAAGAGTGCTTTCGTACTTATTTATATATCACACATATTTAATTCCATAGCTATCACACTTTACACAATTTTTACAATCTATCACCAATAGATCACAATTTATGTTGTTAAATTAACTTACTAATTTAGTAGTATTTGTTCCATTATTAGTTATATCTTCTTCTAAGGCTTTCTTGAATTGTCTTTTAGGCCTTACAACAACTACATTGTGAAAATCAAAATCTGGTATGTTCATCGGGACTGCAGTCTTAGACAAGTGTGGCTTTAAGTATGGAACCTAGGCAATGAGACGTGCAATAAGTATGAACAATATTTCAATAAGTTATTTGTTGCTTTTTAAAATTATTATTAGCTAAGTCAGGAGCTTTCAACTGGCAGCCTTCGATGCTCTTCCGTGAGGCCTGCAATGTTTTTAGGAAAATTACCAAATCTACTGCAGTAAAATTTATGATTTTAGCCAAGAAATGGAACTTTTGACTTGCATGGGGGAAATCTATGAACGCTCCAACTAATGTTCATTCAGTAATAAACTTGTGTCATATTTTGATAGTACCTTATGTTTTTGCATAACATCACAAAAATCAGCTGATAATTATGAGGCCTACAATTAGACTTGTGGCTTTAATTGTGTCCCTCTAGCACTTTTAAGCTGGAAACCCATGAGCGTAGCTATATCCAAATCTTAAGGTGGGATTGAAGGGGATGAGAAAAAAATACAGTGTTTGTGCAGTTTTTATGAAAAAAAAATAATTTTTTTTGGCCAAAATAAATAAAATACTGTTCCAGTACAAACATAGAAAATAATTTTCTTCACATGATGACCTCAGATTTCTTGATTATCTGTAAAGGGTGTTCTGGAATTTAATGATAACTTTTTCTCTTCATTTAAAAAAGTTTGTTAGATAGGCCTGCCAATGCCACTATGCTCGTGACAGATATTCAAAAACTGTTGATATCAACATGTGAAGAAAATTAAGCTCCGATGTTTGTACTGGAGCAATATTTGATTTATTTTGTACAAAAAAAAAGTTTTTGACATAAAAAATTTTAAAAACAATGGCCTTTTCTCGTGTCCCCTCTCATCACACCTTAATGTTTTATTGTATTTTTAAGTAAGGTATGTTTGTGTTAAGGACTAGCTATACATTCAAATATCAATGCAGCTTGTTTTCGTTACTTCTGACTCTACAGCTAGCACAATAAAGTATACAAGTAGTTATTTTTTTCTAATTTTTAGGATGAGAGTAGGTAGTCTTAATATTGAAACGTCAGCTGTTTTTAGGTGTTGAATATAATTAATAAAATTGTTTGGTATAGTTATTAAAAAAATATAAGTAGGCCTATAATTATTAAAAAATTAGGCCTACGTGTTTGTGCACTAGACATGGTTAAAATCTAATAGTTGAGTTCTATATTTTTAGTCTTAAAATAATTATTTTTACACTATTTAGACCGTATGGCAAAAATTAGCCCTAAGACCTAAAGAGACAACATGAACATGTGGTTTGACACCCGATGCTTTATGATAAATTATGATATTATATTTTTTAATCACCATTGTTTCTTTAGTTAATAAGAAAATGCCAAATCCACTTTTTCAACTCAAAGCAAGCTCTAATCAAGTAATGCGTATGAAACATTCTCATAGCAGAATCAAAGTTCAAATATTATTGTTAAAAGTTTGGTCTTTATAAAAAAAATACCAAATTGTGGTTATTTTCTAAATTTAGGCACTGAAACTGTTGAGAAAATTATTTGGGCTTAGTCTACAATTTTTTAACTACAGTCTGATAATTCAAGAACTGTCAAACCATTAAATTCATTTAGACCTAGGCCTACCGCAGATTATTTCAAATAAAAATAAATATAAATTCCGGTACCTAATGTAGATAACAACTCAGGATGGCAATAATTTAACATAAATTGAGTATTTTAGCTGTAAATATAATTTGTATTGTTAAAGCTTTATAAATGCTGAAACCAAAATTGATTTTGAAGCAAAGTCGAAGCTGATATTTTTCCCAATGCCAAGTCGAAGTTTCAAAGCTTTGCACACCTATTACTAACTAGTGTCCAAAATTTTAATTTATTTGTGGGTGAAAGGTTAAGTTTGATTGAGCTCGATTGAATAAGAAGCATAACATCATAAACAAAATTAGTACTGAAGATGTGATACTAATTGATTATAATAAATCAAGAGTTCTAGTTGTGTAATTTTACTGATGCTTGGCCAAGGGTATATCATGAATTTGGTGAGTTTGGTTTTCAACTATTTATTATATAAAAAAGTCAATAGATATTTATAATTTTAGTTTTTAACAATTCTCCATATATTTGTGAGCGTAGGCCTATTGATATAATAAATAATAATTTTTTAAATATTTAACAAAAATTGACATGTACGGGTAGGCCCTAAGCCATATTGTTTTTGAGCCTAGTTCCCTTCTTACTTAACCATTCATGCACAACTAAATTCAAATTTTGAACAATAGGGGACCTAGTAGTCAAATAAACAACTTGTAGTTTAGGCCCTTCGTCTAAATATTAATTTTTGTTAAATGTCTGAATAGAAAATAAACTTTATTAAATAGGTATAAAAATGATTATAGTGTAATTTTGATTGCCTTTTTCTTCCAATTATAAATGGTAATAGAAATTTCTTAATGATTTGCTGTTTTGAGAAAATAAAATGTTTTATTTGTATCTGTTCTGGAGCACCATTCCCAATTTTTTTAAATAGGCCCTACACTTTCACATTTTGGTATATAAATAATGTTTAAAGTTAAACCATTAGAAAAATCACTAGTATAAATCAATATAAAAGTATCCAACGAGATAGGAGTGGTGGTAATTGATATCTAGCATAAGTTTATTTTATTGCAAACATTGGTCAACCAATGTGGTAATATTTAAGAGAAAAACCTTAAATTATGAGAAACAATAATTGCACACTTACCTTTTGCAAAATTCTTCCATCATTATCTGTTACTACCCACTCCCGAAGAATATCTTTTGGCCAAAAATGTTTATCACAAAATCTATCACTAGATTTTATTCTAAAGTTCTCTTGACCAGAAATCTTTCTTATATTATTTTCCCACAATTTACGTCTATTGGAATTTGAGGGCGTAGTAAACATTGACACGTTGGTTTTAAAACAATCTGGAAACTTACATCTATTTCTATTTTTGACATGTATAGCCATTGTGCAGAAATAAAGTCTTATAAATCTGAACAATGCAAATGTTGTTATAGACATAACATCACACCGAGAATTTGTTCATCCTTTATCTATGGTTCATGACTCGTGTTCAAACATCACACCGAATCGCAACGATCACAACGCCTTCTCGTATAGCGGCAAATCGTGCAACTAAAAAGCTTCAAAGTCTGATCAATTTCTACATAAGTTTTGAGTAGTGTCAGTCCAAGAAGCTTACGTAGGATTGCGAAGGAGGGAGGGCTCAAGGGGGATTTGGGGGAGGTCCCCCCAACTGCCGGGGTAAATTTTTGGCTAACCATTATATACACCTAATGCTTATTTGGAAGGGTTTTTTTTAGTTGGTATTTGCAACCCGTGTGGGAAAACGCCAGATCAGGGGAGATTGGCCAAATATGGGTAAATCTGGAATATTCTTAGCTATAAGTTATATTTGAAACAATATAATTTTGTCTATAAATTACTTTCAATAAAGGTAAGTTTTTAATTTAATAGCAGATTGCATCTTCATATATGTTTGGGTAGTATGCATTACTCTAATGGATTAGGGATGAGTAGGGTTGATTTTTGGATAAAGTGTACCCGTATTCACGTGGAAGGTAATTTGGAAAACCATTACGAAAAAATCTCCCTAAGTAGAGCATACATATATTCGAACCTTGATCTCCTCGTTATCGGAACACAACACAATGCACACCTGTTAATTTTCAGAAATGAAAAGGCTAAGAAAATGTCACTTTTTTGTTTACAAATCTAATGAAAAAATGAACTATTTAATTTCAAGAAGTTAATGTACGCTTCCTTTAGTAACAACCTGCCTCATCCCTAACACATTAGAGTAATTAGGCCCTGTAGACCTATGGGTACTAAGACGTGGTGTTAATAAAGGAATTAAAAATATTAAATACATTTTATTTCAAGTATTTTCATAAACATGAAAATAACATGGAAAGAATATGGCTTTTATAAAAAAATGTTCTTCGAATGATATTAAATAACGAAATTAAATGTTTCGTGATAAACTATGATGTACTTTTCCTAATTTCACAAAGCCGTGTTCCCGAGTATATTTTTATACAGAAGTCATCGTTAACATTGAAATCTCAAGCTATTGCATTGACCCTAGCAAATCCTGAAATAAAAAAGGCATACCGTTAATACCAATAAAATAATTATAAAATTAACTAAGCCCACTCTTATAAACAATTATTTAAACTAGCTATGTTAGTGTTATCAACTTAAATTAAATATTGTACGGTACTGGTGAGAAAGTGGACAGTTATTGGTCAAAGCTAATTTAGGCCTAGTTTTTGTAAAAATCTGTCATTTAATAATTAATATGTGAAAATATTGATACATTTATGTAGTAGATAATTATTATTATACTGAAAAAGAGGCGTTTCGGGAAATGGTTAGGAATCATATATAGTGTAATGATATTGTTTTGGACCCCTCTCATATATTAAAAAAGTAATGAATGAAGTGTATTTTTCTTTAAAGAACTGTATGTAAAGTTTCCTTTTAATACTTCATCCATGAAGAATCACGCGTCTTCAGAAATAATTTCAATATATTGCGCTTCAAACTTTTTTTTTCTTTAAAAGATCAATTCCGTTGTATTTATAAAAATCATGTGACATGCTGGCTTCCTCTACCCAATAGAAAGCCAGCCTTCACATCCAATAGAAAGCCAGCCTTCACATCAGGTTGCCAGGAACTTTTCTATTAGTTAGTTTTAACACTGGTGACAAGGGATCCAAGAGGCATGGGGTAGGTAATATATAAGCAGAGTGTGCTTATGAATCCTTATAATGATACATAGAAAAAGAGTTCGATTCATCACGCGGCTCGTTAAGACAGTGCCAGTAATATATATCAGAAAAACAGTTTGATTCATCACGTGGCTCGTTAAAACAGTGATGGTAGGTAATATATTAACAGAACTCGGTAATATAGCCGTAAGACAGTATTTAACAGTTCCGGTAATAGAGTGAAGCAGTAAGACAGATTCATCATTCGACTCGTTAAAACAGCGCCGGTAATATATTAAGCAGCGGTAAGAACGTATTTAAAAGTGCCGATAATATAGTGAAGTAGTAACACATATATAAACAGCACACAATACTCAGGACGTGGAACGTGTAATATCACATAAAAACAATCCGTAATTTAACAAAAATTGTGTCATTTTATATCATATCATCAGTACCGAAGGTGTTATCATTTAAATAAATCGTGTGCAACATCAAAAGTCTGGTTAATTTAATAATTATAAGTATAATACAGTGACAGCTCGTGTATAGACACTGCGAAACTTTAGCACCCCCTATTTCCACTTAATATTATCGATAACATTTAATACAATGAGTTCTTTTTTCTTTAATTCTTTATTTATTTTTGTAGTACAAATTATATTCCTTAAGCTAATGTCAGTACTTCAGTAGCCATCCCCCAGTTTATGAAACAGATACAAACATCTTTGTATGAAACTGTGCGCTTCACAGTACCAGGGACGTGGTGTTTGATTGTTGTGCGCATGCGCACATAGGAGAGGGTTGGGGAGGAAGGCGGGACTGTCAGGTAGAGAGAGCACTGTTTTCAATGGAGAAAGATTTCCTCAATTGTCATCCAGAGATCAAGGAGGAAATTATTGAACTTTTTGCGCAAATTAAAACAAGAAGAATGGATTTAATTTTTTAATGAATAGATCAAGCTTGAACTGTGACAATTTAAGTTAAAGTAAGTAAAAAGGTTTTTTTTTTGCTAAGATTTTATCAAGTTCCTGAATAAAAAAAAACTGTATACATGTTTTTTTTTCCTTTTACACAATTTTAAAACAAAGGCTAAACATTTTCTGTAGCAGCACCCCCACTAATTTTAGCTACGAGCCGCCACTGTACCTTATTTTATAGGATGTCTTGACCTCCCGGTACAAAGGGAGGGGGAAGATTGTTTAGTATAATTTGTATTATTATTATTATTATTATTATTATTATTATTATTATTATTTGCTAGCACAGCAATACCTATTAAGAAGAGGCCTGGAGTCAATCAAGTTAAGCATGAGCTTAACCTGTCTTTCAAAATCATTGTCACTTCACGCCAAATTCTCTCTCGGAGAGTCAACTCTATGGACTGTTTTGAGAAATATTGGATTGTGTTATGATGTTACTCTTTGTATTTTCTCAGCCTTTGTTACATTAAACTTATTTGTTAATATGAATCTTTATATTTTCTTTCAAGTTTCTCCTATTGTGTCTATTTACCTTGTTTACGTAATCGGCGTCTCTAGTGTTAACCAGAGCGCCGTTACAATCTGGAAAGATGAATTTTGGAAGGGAGATTTTTTTTTATGTAAAGGGTTAGAGTTATCATTTTAACTTTTTTAAGTTCAATATTTAAGGGGGTGAAGTCGGAAGGGGATGGTTTTTAAGCATCTTCCCAACCGCTTGAGCTGGAAGAATTGAACTGGGCAGAAGGGTTCTTTTAAAGTAATGGGCCAGAGGATTTTGGCATTTTTTGAAATTCAACCCCTAGGGGGCTGAAGCAGGAGGGGTTGATTTTTATGTATCCTCCAAACCACTTGAGCTGGAAAGATGAAACTAGGCATGGAGGTTCTTTCTTAGGTAAAGGTCAATAGTTAATTTTTTATTTGTTTAAATTCAACCCTTAATTGAATAAAGTGGGGAGGGAGTGATTTTTCCATATATTCCAATTCGCTTGAGCTGGAAAGATGAAATGTATTATAAAATAATCCTGTGTGAAGAACGGGTTATTCAGCTAGTAATTAATAAAGTCATGCTTAGCATAAATACAATATATATAATGTATCCCTCAGGTATGAGAACTCGAGGTAGGGAACTACTGGATTCGTTTCAACTGTAAATCCTTGAAAGGAACCTCAGATCTCGAAGAAATACTCAGAAGATGTTTGAGAGTGAAGACTGGTATTCTTACACTTTTATTAATTAATAACAAAAGTATATTACAAGTTCGTGGTTAACATGAAGAGTAATCCAGCCAGTACTTCTACATACAATCAGTAGACAAATTATTATTATTATTATCAGCACCGCGCCTTACTACCCGTTCGGGTTATACGCACTTACGCTAATGTGTAATGGTAGGGTGATTGTGAGATGAAATGAGGACCTACAGTTTAACGTGGAATCCGAACCACGGTGGAGGCCTGGCATTCCCCACATTCACAAGATGTTTTGTCAGAGGTGAAGGAAGGGTTTGGAAATCAGATAAATTTTGTGTCGGGACCGAGGATTGAACCCCAGCCGCCAGCACAGAAGTCTGACACCTTAGGCCCCTACCCCTAGACCACCAGGTCACCTGACAAACTATTAAAGAAGAGCTCTGATATCCGGTGTTTATATACCTTCCCTGTGGAAGTATCTAGCTACACAGTACAAATGGTGAAACCAACAGTTCTTGGAGGAGCATGTAACTGGGATGATTTCCACTGTTTACTCACTTTGGACTGGAGAAGTTACAATATTGTTTCTGATTAAGGAAATACGTAGAAAGCAATTATACTACGCAATTCCCAAATGACTATAGTCTGTATGACTTAAGCTTTACTTTAAATATATATTCTAACTCCTCTTGTTACACTCTTTTAGTATTGTAACACCCGCCTCGGTGGCGTAGTTTGCTAACGCGCTTGTCGTGTTGAGCTTGGCTGCTGAGGACGGAAAGATCGAGGTTCGAATCTCGGTCGGGTGAAGTGGGAGTGGTTTTTCATAAATGGTTTTCCACTCTCCCTCCACGCAAATTCGGGTTCACTTCCTCTAATTAAACCTTCCCAATTCCTAATCCATTAGTGTAATTAGTACTTAAAGCGTATAACCCGAACGGGTTTTAAGCTGCGGTGCTAAATATTATTATTATGTATTGTAACATTAACATATTAAATACCTTTCTTTACCTGGTGGTATTATGATTATTGCTCTAAGGGGTTATAATAATTAACTGACCCCCTAGCTATATAACAATAAATACTAATATATAATCACAATCACACGTATATAGTAGCTATATGGCCTATCAATATTTATATGCACATAATTCCACTCCAACATTTAATGTTATTTTTCTCTCCATAGTGAATATATAGACTTTAATTTTTTTTCCCGTGACAATTAATTATTAATTAAATTATATATAAAATTATTATATCTAAAAAATTTCGAACGGAGTTCTAAAATAATTTATGTTGACCTGATAATTTGTTATAAGGGTGGTAGTTCCTAAATGCTTTTCCAGTCTCCCTCCACGCACATGCGGATACACTTCCTATAAAATCAACCTTTCTCATCCCAAACACCTTAGCGTAAATAGTACATAAGCATATAGCACAAATGAGTAGTAAGAAGTATTACTAAGAAAAATGTATCCAAAATTATGTACACAATCACGTTAACTTTCAAGTGACCCCCCCTCGCCCCGAGACAAATTTCCTCTCTACGCCCTTGGCCTAGAGCAGCGGTTAGCACAACACATCTACAAACCGATTCAGATAGAAAGATACTTTTAAGACACCGTTTTAACCTACCGTACATACAAGTTGGAGACCTGGTGGTCTAGGGGTAAGGTGTCAGACTTCTGTGCTGACGGCCAGGGTTCAATCCTCTGTTCCACCACAGATTTATCTGATTCCAAACCCTTCCTACACCTCTGACAAGTCATCTTGTGAATGTGTGGAATGCCAGGCCGCCACCGGGGTTCGGATTCCACGTTAAACTGTAGGTCCTCCATTTCATCTCACAATCACCCTACCATTACAAATTTGCATAAGTGCGTATAACCAGAACGGGTAGTAAGATGCGGTGCTAATAATAATAACGTACATACAAAATGTATATATTAATACTACATTTCATGTTATCCGTAGCTGTCACTTTTGATACATATCATCAATATCTATAACATAACACTAGTTATACAGTAAAATGCTATCAATGTTGACTTTCTTTTTTTTAGGATCCTACCAATTGGACTGTATATTTTGTTGTGGGTGAGACCACGCGTTCAGTCCTATTTTACAACTACTGCTTGTTACCATCAAAAATACCACTTTGTTAATTTAATTTGGTATATTTTAAAAACATTAGTTTTAGGTTGTTTTTTTTACCACTAAGGTCTTTATTAGCTTAAAGCAGTGTTCCACAAACTTTAAGGCTCACGGTACACTACTGGGGGCCACCTTGATAAGTAATGAATTGCCGCGCAAACGTTCAGCTCTAATGCAATATTTAATTCTATGGTGGGGGACCTGGGGGTTTAGGGGTAAGGTGTCGGATTTTTGTGCTAGGGGTCCAGGGTTCAATCCTCGGTCCCGGCACAGATTTAACTGATTGCCAAACCCTTCCTTCACCTCTGACAAGACATCTTGTGAATGTGGGGAATGCCAGGCCTCCACCGTGGTTCGGATTCCACGTTAAACTGTAGGTCCTCCATTTAATCTCACAATCACCCTATCATTACACATTAGCGTAAGTGCGTATAACCCGAAAAGGTAGTAAGACGCGGTGATAATAATAATAATTCTATGGGGCGTTAGTTCAACATTATTGTTCACGTTAAAATCAGGTTGAAATATTCCCACAGGGCTCTTTTCCTTAACAGCCCTATATTTTTAGTTTAAAAAAATACAGAAACACAAATGTTATTATTATTATTATTATTATTATTATTAGCAGCAGCAGCACAGCGTCTTACTATGCGTTCGGGTTAAACGCACTTAGCTAATGTGTAATGGTAGGGTCAGACTTCTGTGCTGGGGATCCGGGGTTCAATCCTTGGTCCCGGTACAGATATATCTGATTACCAAACCCTTACTACACCTCTTAAACCTCTTAGAACAAACGTTTGTACAACAATTATTTATATCCATTTTAGACTCAATAGTCAATTTTTACATTTTTTATTGGTCAAAATTTATAAATGAGGAATCTAATAACAATGCGATGGCATAAAGATTTGTAACGCCTAATAAAATGTCGAACATTTTAATCGGAGGTTGAAATTTTAATATGAAGTGTTGACCCTTGTGAACCCAATATTGATCTTTTTTATCGGTCCAAACATACAAATGAGAACAATAATTCTTTTAAAAAAATTATAAAATTTTAAACCGGGACTAAAAAAAAGTTGTACATAAGTATAGTGCAATTTATGCTTGGGTTTGCTAGTCTATATTATTTCTTTTCACATATATTACGAGTTTTGTCAAATATCTCCATTTTCAAACAATATACCGAGAAAGTCCACGTGGAGTTCCGTACCATTTACTTTAGAGCACGCGCCTAATAATTATATTGTTAATCTACAGGGAAATTCTTTCTCACGCTCATAGTAATTTTGAGTAGCAAATTGATTTATTTTCCACCGTTCATCATCATTATAATTATTAATTTACTATAAATTTTAATTCAGATATCATATAATATTATAGTTTCTTTTTTAATTTCATTTATTCGAGGTATAGTTTCTTTTTTAATTTCATTTATTCGAGGTATTTAATGTGCACTTTCTAAGCCGACTGATTATATCAGCACACGACTTATAATGATAAATAATGTATCGCCCATGCCGGATTGGAACCTGTGACCATTGACTGAGTAGACAGACATGCTACTGATTGAACTAAGGTGTTTGACTAAGATACTATATTATAAATTAAAATCATTATGTTTTTAATTATATATAGTTAGTTTAAAACAAATATAACAGATATAAAAAGAACAATGGATGAAAACATTTTCATCAAACTTATTTAGGCAATTTCTCTAAATTGTAATGAATAGAAATTTGAGAAATTACTTGCCATCAATAGCTATCAGACATTCTTCACATGAAACAAAAGCTTTGTGATAAAGGATCAATAATTATAAGTTTGTAAAAAAATTATTTTACTTGGTCACCCTCCATAAAGCCCAAAACTTCGCATGGCAACGGTATCATAGGTGCGTCTTAAACCATGTGACCACCGAAGCGAGTAAACCAGTCTATTGCGATACTGATACCTTACCGTCCAGGGTGGTCCAAAGTTTTTCCTCCCAAGGGTAAAATCTTATCATCAATTTTCATCGTGGACCGAAGATCTATTTAGTAATCCCATGAAATTAATATAGACTTACAAACAACACTTAAAATAAAATGATTATTCTCGATATTTATGATAAATGGTATTTTTTGGTTGGTAGAATCTTTCAAATTTTATTGCCAAAAATAGATTTAATAATCTCCCGAAAATTGTACTATGAAATACCCACGCACACTCACACTTTCACAAAAAACGTAGCATTATATTTTTACTAATCAAATAAAAATATAATAAAATGCAATCGTGACATTTTAAAATTAAATACATATATTTGAATCTCTAGCCATTTAACATATACCAGCGAGGGTTTCTCTTTAATTTCCCCCCAGGATAGTCCTAGGGACACATTTATAATGAGCGTGGACCACACGCCTCATAACATGTGACCACCAGTGCTGAGGTTCGGGAGTAATTTAGGTACACTTGCTTAGTCAACTTACCATAAACGACTTATTAATTTGTTTATTTTGTAACCGCGTCTCACTTTCCGTTCGGGTACGCTTATTTACTAATTACGCTAATGGTTTTAGGGATCCAGAGGACGGTTATATTTAAAGCAAGCGTATCCGCATTTTCGTGGAGGAGGATTGTAAAACCATTTTAGAAAAAGCACCCTCAATACACCCGACCGAGATTCGAATCTTGATCTACCCATCATCGGCAGTCTAGTCTATTGCGAGAGTAGAGCCTTAGACCATGTGGACACTGAAGTGGATGACAAATTAATTAGTTAATTTAACTCTCTACAGTCAAGTCATAATTGAAAAATAGTAAGTTCCAGTCTCATAAAGACATATATTTAGAGTTGCACATATACCCCAACGTTTGTAACTAGACCACCCCATACTACCCCACTGTCTCTTGTTGTTGTGTTGTTTCTCACAACCAATGGAAAGCATCAGATGGTTTTGTAGAAGAGGGAGCTGTGGCTATCAAACAAGCCAATAGCAAGGTATCATACGGTTACTCACGTGTTAACTCAGAACTGTGGTTATAAAGTGTCGAACAAATCACTCCTCAGTCAGTCGTAGTTAAGGACCGGGGATCAACTCTACTTGCACTCAAGTGCTAAGGTAAGACATGATATGTTTAATAAACGAGTATTAGAATATCAAGGTAATAATTATCATATACTGTCTGCATTTAACGTGTGTGTTTGAAAATTAAACCGATTCGATTGGCGATAAAGTTTTCTATAGTCCATTTTTCATATGAAGGATGTTGTAAATTACAAATCATTTTTGAGGATAACATTTTACAACATTGTCAGCGTTATAGAGGAATTGATATATGTTAAAAGTGACTGCTTCAGCTCTCATCAATTCACTTACGAATATGTGAAAGTAAAGCTTTGTCTAGCTGTCATCCAATATATTAATGAGATGAATATATTTAATATTGTAAGATTGGATCTTTTAGCCAGTAAAGTTATTGCAATTATTTTAATCTAACGAATTATAAGTATAGTATTTCTGTGAAAGGAATTTTTTATTTTGAACAGTCTCTTGTTTAGTTTTAGCTTTTTATTTAATTTTATTAAATTACATTTTTAATAGCGAGGGTCAAAGTGTCTTACATTATGTACTCTGAACAATCTTGGCTTGCTCTAACGTTATAGATTATTCTAGAATGGCTATTGGCTTTCACAATATTTTAATAAATTCTTTTCTATCTTCTGGAGTAAGAATACATTAAGTTGCAAATATATTGATTAGTCAATATTAGTGCGAACTGAAAGATTGTGGTTAGGTGACTTTTTCAGACATGATGGGTTTATTTTAGTGATATGTTGAAACTAAGTATTTAAATGAATGATAGGTCAATTATCAGGGAGGTGTATGAGGAATGATTATAAGCATTGGTGTAGATGGGCAAATACACTCGGTGGATAAAACGTCAAATGTAAAATCATCCCCAGGTATCTTTTTTATATTTTAAGGGGGGAATGTGGGGAACGAGAGCTAAGGGCAGTTTATATAAAAACTTTTTTTTTGCCAAATTACATAAAATATTTCCTTAGTTGAAACATAGTAAGTGTTCCACAAATGATATCAACAATTGTTGAATATATGTGTATTGCGACATCAGATGAAACTTTATAAATGAAGAGAATAATTTGTCATTAAAATTCCAGGACACCCTTGACACATGTTAAAGATCTGTTGATATGAGCATGTGCAGAAAACTAAACTTATGTTGCTAATGGAGAAATTTTGACTTTTGAAAAAAAAATCAATTCTGTAAAAATACTAGCGCTCCCTTCTACCGCATCTTAAAACACCACTCGATACTATTTAGGCCACATGGCCCAAGCTACTATCCAAATTGAGTATATGTAGACCCCCTCCCTCCAGTCCACTTGGGAGTGTATAAGGCCTGCGTTTGACCTAGCTTTTTATTTTATGTTAGTGTCGATTATATTAACTTTCATACCTTTCGGTTGTAATCGTTACATTTGTTATAATTACGCTAATGTTATATCTGATGGTTGGATCACAAGCAAATGTACCGGTGTTTACTTAAGAGATAATGGGAAAACATTTAATTAAAACCACCCTTAATACACCCTATTGAGAATCGAACTCAGTCATCTGCCATCTATAGTCTACGTAGAGTGATACCCTAGTGAGTATTATTATCAGTCCGGACTTTACGTATTTTAATATTAATAGTGGGTATAGGATAAGGAAGCTCTAATTTAAAAGAAAATGTAATCACATTTGAGTTACCGAATGTTGGTAATCATAGGGAATAAAACACCTTGTACATATAGCTGGAATTCAACCCTTACCTGCTCGAGGCTGGCAAATTTCACCATAGAAGCCTGATGTTTAATCCGCGTGTCTACATATTTCCTAATTATAGCTATTTAATGTCATGTATTTATATTCATTAATATATATTCAAATACCTAAATTATCCCAGATGTTTGTATGGGTTAGAGAAATACTCTTGTTAAACGTTTTTAAAATAGTTTCTAAACATTTCCGCACTGAACTCAATATTTAAGGTGATTAAAAAACAAAGCGATATACATACTAAAATCAAACTATTATTTTTTTGGCGTGCGTACGTGCTAGGTAGTGTGATGTGTCTCAGTCAAGTGGGCCGGATATACCACGAGGGCCGCAAGTCTGTGAACCCTACCTTAGACCTAGTCTACCACCTAAGTGGGTGTTAATAATCTTCCTGTCTAGGCTGCCTAAAGCTTGACTTAACCAATTAAAAACGGGTAGAGGTTTAAAATAAGGAAATTCACTTTCATTCTTAGAATAACAATGTACAATTATTAATGTTGGAAACATACCCGTTAAAGTTAAAACACTGCCTTCAGTCAGCAGATAGATAATAGCCAGGGAGGGGCAGGCAATCGTTTTGGACTTCAAATGACTTACAAACAACTTATCAAAAAGTCCGCGATCATCAATCATTTCACCACTATACTTTTAATTCTTTCTTCCGTTTACACACTTTATATTTATTACTTTTAAATAAACCTTATTCAAATACCTGTCTCCACCCTTGTAGAAAAAATCCAAGATAAAGAAGCTGTATATTTTCATTTAAAAAAAAAATTTCTTTTAAATATTTGTCTACCGATTCGAGGTTATTTTGATAACACTAAACTATTATTTGAAAGTACTTATGTTTAAGAATCTAAGAGACAAAGCTCGACCGGTCGATTGCGACCCCTGATGTAATCCATTACCATTCTCCTGAAATAGAAGCTATCCGCAGAATAGTTAGGGATGCTCAATCTTGCGTCGATCTTAACGAAAATCTTTTTGGAATCGATCAATTGATTTTTTTTAGATGTATTGAAACGTTTTCATCCGATTCACACGACTCGATCTCTTCTATGCTAATTTCAAAAAGATCGAATCGAAAGGAATCCAAACATATAGGAATATTTGACGATGTAGGAAATTAGTTTTTTTTACCGTCAGTAACATTTTGAAAAGTTAAAATACTGGTCCACATATTAAGGTATAAGTAACTTTGATTTATAATATATATAGCAAGGTAATAAAGGTTAAAAAGGGTTTTGACTGTTGGGAAAACACCCAAGACCACATACACCTTAAATTGTGATTGAATTTGACTTTCAAGGGCATATGAAACATAACAGGTATCATACCAAGGAGTTTTATTGGCCATTAGCTGCACTAAAGCTTATTTTATCTGATAACAATGATTGAATTTAGACTTAAATTGCCCTAGGTTAGCTATACTACTACTTACTCCTGTAGCCCGAACGCGTGGTAGGGCGTGGTGCTAAGATATACATTAAACGTATATCACCAGTGGATTAGATTAACAATAGTGATATTAAATGGGCTCAAATATTTTTTATATATTTAAATTTATAATTTAAATAACTCTCTTCCCTTGATCAATTAATTTCTTTTTGACTGGATCAATGACGTGTTGATTTAAATCCATTAAGAGAAACTATAAATTCAGGATCTATCGATCAAATATCCCTACCACGGCCAAGGTCACACACTCTGGTCTATCTTCCCACTTTTTACACGATATTCACTGCCTTGAATGGCCCGTCGCATTTGATAACATTAGGTGCATTGTTGCGTTATTTATAGCTCTCATAGAGCGCTATCTACTGCTCGTTTGAGTTAAACTCGCGGAAAAATGTTTTGATATTTTGACAAAATTGTGATCTAGTTTTTTGTGGCGTAACATTATAATCCCGACTTTGCATTTCCTGTGCTATCTATTAATGAGCCGAAAGATTTTGTAAACATAAACAGTTGGTTAAATGAGGTCTTCTTGTTTCATTAAAAATTGTTTTATAAGGTCAGCTTTTTCCCTTCCACCCAAGTTCCAGCAAAGTAATACAATCCTTATTGGGATGAGTATAATAAATTACTTAAAATGTAAACGTAAATATTTTTGTGAAGCTATCGAGGAGTCTTACTGGCCATTTGGGCTTTCCGGACATTTAAACTGAACAAGATGGGATGAGGAAAGTATAATTTGGAGGATATATACTCGAATATTTTTTGTAAGGAGAGTGAAAAACTATAAAGAATAAAAACTGTTACTCGTCCGGGATTTGATCCTAAGTCTCCCGGTCTCCGGCATCTACAGACGCGAGTAAAATGCAATTGGAATGTAATTTTATTCTGCAATCTAATAAATTAGAATAATTGTTTGTGAGCCACTTTCATAGACTAGACTGCCGATGACTGTGATCAGGGTTCTAATCTCGATCGGGTGTACCGTTTTTTTCCCTATTTTAGATGGTTTTCAACTCTCCTTTCACAAAATTTCGGGTACACTACCTCAATTCAACCTTACTCAACATTAACATTATTTTTTAGCACCATGTCTTACTGTCCGTTTGGTTTATACGCTTGTATACTTAGGCCAATGATTTTGGGGATGAAGGTTGGATTTGGAGGTAATGTATCTGCATTTACATGGAGGGAGAGTGGAAAACTCTTGAAGAAAAACCATCCTCAGTAAATCCGGTCGAGATTTGAACTTTTTTCCCAATCATCGGCAGTCTAGTACTAAGAGTAGCGTTTTAAACGTGCGGTTACGAAAGTGTGTTTGATAACCAGCCATTAGTACGTATGCACATGCATATAGTATGTATTACATGTACATGTACTTGTAGCCGGAACCGGTGAGATGTGCCAAAAAAAATCTACGTTTGGAAACCAAAGCTTTGTGCTTCTCACACACACGTAATCAACATTGTAGATATTTTGTTGAGATTGCTTAGAGGTTCTGTATCCCTTCAATCTTGGTGACCGCGATATATGAAGGCTAATCGTACTTTTTTCAGGTAAAGGGGGCTACGCTGTCAGATTCGCCAAATACTGACTAGGTAAATATTAAATTCTTTGGGATAGTGATGCTGAGGTTAAAATTTCTCTTGTAAGTAATAGTATGTATTGTGCTTACTTAAACGTTAAATGCTTGTAAGCTTCTCCTTAGCTAACCTCCTAATTTTCTACTCCAATGATAAATTGAAACAATTATTATTAAGCGCGGCTGTTGACTAAACTTTAAATGTTCCAACATTGTTTTATTCGTTATATATGTACATGCTGTATATTCTGGTAGTAAGAACAGTTTAAAAAATGTTCTGACCACTTTTTTAACAATTTTACAAAATTCTGTTATTTTATAGGTCTTGATAGGTGATAGATAACTACGTATAAATATATGAAAATGGATTTTTATAACTCGAGAGGTTTCTTTATTTATAAATCTGACTGAAATGCAACACAATCTTTCACTACTTAAGTTTTTACTTCAGAATGTCAACGCACACGCATAATTAAAATTTCTCCAAAGGGATTCTTGATTGTACTTTGATTTTAAGTTTATAGTTAGAAAATTATATAACCTTTTGCCAATTTCCTAAACGTGAGATTATCAGAGGTATTTTCATTAGTTTTATTATCCTGAAGAGATTTATATTGTTACTTGAAAAATAACACCTAGAATGGGGATTCGTACCCGGGAGCTTTAGCTTAGTAGGCCAGTAACATTTTAGAAAAAATTCCAAAAAAAGGGTTGAAAGTAAAGAATGGTGCTGTTTGTTTTATAATGGCTTTTGTTTTTACAAATTTGCTACGTTTTTGTTTCAGGATATTACAAGCTGTGGAACAGTTCGGTGTTCGTTGGTGCAAGATGGATCAAGCAAGGAGGCGCGAGCTAGTGGATACTGAACCAACAATGCCCTACACCCGAGCTCAACAATTCCGTGCGATGAAGACCGCTTCGTACGAACAGCAGTGTGATCTTCCCCAATCACAATCAAAGATTCACGTCTCTGTCACCAAAAAGACCTTGCTCGAGGTCAAAGTGAGGGAAACCTCAACTCGCCAGGAGCCATTAGATGAACCGGCACCCATTTCTCGAGAGCGACGTCTGCGAAATGTGCAGGCGCCCGAATCCACCATCGCAGAGGAATACGAATATCCTGAATACGAATATCCGGAATACGAGTATCCTGATATGATTCAAACTATAAACTGATGAACGAGTTCGATCCTCAACCGGCGTCTAAAGTCAGTTTGAATCTTGGTATGAAGTTGCAATACGCGGCATCTTCGAATTTAGAAACAAATAGACAGTATTCTGAGAGGTCTTCTAAAGGTGAGCAGTCAAAGTTTAAATCAGGTCCTGAGTCTGCTAAAAATATGCTAGGGTATAAGCGATTGCAACCTTCAAGGGCTGCTTTAGAGCCTATCGCACGCCGACCAGTGGCAGAAGGGGTAGCCCTCGGGTCAAAGGTCGCCCTTGTTATGAATCGCGTCACGACCGTTTAAAGAATGAGCATAAAATAGCTCGTGCTCGACTTATGGCGCACGGGCTAGAACCGAACTATCAAGATGCTGCAGCCTACGTCCGTAGGGATGATCCGAAACTTGGTTACGACGACCGATACGTTCAGGCCTATGGGGATTACGATATTTGAAGGTAATTGGGTCAAATACTTAATCGTTTAAGTGCTTAGTAAGTTAATAACTGTATTTCAAATAACGTTTATTTTTATAGGTGCCGGTAATTTTATATTATATTTGTTTTGTCTCATTTTAATTTACGTACTAGTTTTAAAGGGCGAGATTAAAATTTTAAATAAAGTAGTCCTTGAAGTTTAAATGGTTAGATTATATTTAGCTAATGTAATAAAGTGTCATATTTATTAAAACTAACATTAATATTCATAGACTTAGTACTTTATCCCAATTCATAAATTGACTGATATATTTTTCTAAAAGTGTTTATTATATTGTCACATTAAAAAAATTACTCGCTCTATTTTGAAAATGAGTTTAAAATGTAATTTTAATAAACCTAAAGATAAAGTTTTTATGTGGAAGATAAACAATTAGTCTGTAAGATGAAACGTATTTGATTAGTTGTTTAAGGTAATTTTTAAATGCACTTAAGTATGCGACAATAGTTAACCCCAAAATATTTTTCAAATTTTATTAACTCGTTAAAAGTAAATTGTGCATATGAAAATCAAATGTACTAATATTATATATAGCATTGACTGGTTCAATGTGTCGTTAAATGATCAATTTTTACAAATTACTCAAATTAATATTTATCGACATTGTGAATTTAATAAAAACGCTTGTATATGGATTTTGAATGATGGCATTTGTAACATTCAAATTTATAAATTTTATGTTTTAAGTTGATTCCATGTTAATAGATGTAAAGAGTTGGCTGTAGAAAAAGTGCGAGTTTATTAAATTTTATTAATAAAACTATTGATATAAATCTGATATTATTTCATTAGTAAACCTAGTCTGATTACCAAACCCTTCCTTCACCTATGACAATACATCTTGTGAATGTGAGGAATGCCAGGCCTCCATCGTGGTTCGGATTCCACGTTAAACTGTATGTCCTCCATTTCATCTCACAATCACCCTACCATTACACATTAGCGTAAGTGAGAACAACCCGAACGGGTAAACCTAGATTGATAATTAATTGGTAAACCAGTTTGATATCTAATTAGAGTAAACCTAACTTAATCATGTTTAAAAAAATACTTTTACTTTTCATTTAGTTTGTTCTGATTTTGAATTTAAATATTAAAGAGTATATTAAAATTAAGATTTGATTAAAGTTTAATGGAAGACTAGGAAAATAAGTAGATAATTTATAAATAAACTAAAATATAAAATATTCCATAAAGCCATAGTACAGGTGTTAAATTAATCGTAAAAAATTATTTAATTTAAAGCTAGCATTTTTCTAATACCCTATTACTGTCTGGGTGTACACAAGGAATAAGCAAGATATACAATTCTACTGTAAGGTTGTGTACCCAGTTTTGTGTGGAAGGGGTGTATCTAAAATGAGGGGTGAGATTGGAAACTTTTTATACCTGACCGGTATTTGTACCATGACACCTCTCTAACCAACCTAGTGAATTAGGAGGCAGGACATTAATATCAAGCTCTCACAAATTTTAATAAAGCTTTCTCTAAGTAGCCACTGTCATGGTCGTTCTGATTTTAAAAAAATGCAATTGGTCTTGTTTTTCAAACTTGGTGGGGGATGGAGTCGTGATTTGAATCCCTGTAAAGTGAAATTAGTGTGCTTTATTCTAAATGGTTTCCAAGTATAGCCAAATGTGGCTACATTTTCTCATATCTTCCCCATTAGGGCAAATAAATGAACATATTTCGGACGGGTAGTAGGACGCGAAGAAAATGGTGTTTAAATTTTCAAAACTGAACTGATTACATTAAAGCTTCTATTTAGGGATATTCCTTCCATGCAAACGGGAGTATAATACTCTTAAAATGATAACCTCCTCACCCCTATCCCGTTACATTAATTATTTGTGCGTATAACCTGAACATTTAGTAATACGAAGTGTTAAAAAATAAATGGTACGGAACTCCTTACGGACTTTCTCACTCTATTGTTTAAAAATGGAGATATTTGCACAGAACTTGTAATATGTGAAACAAAATAACTCTCTCTCAAACCCAAGCATAAATTGCACTATACTTACGTTAAATATTTTTTGAGTCCTGGTTTTAAATTTTATAATTTTATTTTAAAAGAATTATGTCCTCATATGTATGTTTGGACCAATAAAAAAGATTGATATTGGGTTCACAATGGTCAACACTTCGTATTCAAATTTCGACTTCCGGTTAGAATTTTAACATTTTATTAGGTGTTGCACATCTTCATGCCATCGCATTGTTATTAAATTCCTAATTTATAAATGTTGACCAATAAAAAATGTAAATATTGACTATTGATTCTAAAATAGAGATAGATCATTGTTGTACAAACATTTCTCCTAAGTGGTTTAAGGCAAAATAACACAAACTTTTTGAGAGACTTAATTGTATTTGATTACTCTATGGATTAGATATAAAACTGATCTCTCCACAACTAAAGATTAAAAATTGTATTAATATTGCCAACATCTCAGAAACTATTGTTTTCATAATAATATATTTCAAGTAAAAGTTTTTTTTTTTAATGGTACTACAATTTTCAATGATAAGTTATTTAGTATCTCAAATAGATGCGTAGATACGGAAACTTACGCTTCTGTAAAGTACCCTAAAAGTCATTTTTATGATAAAATTAAAATAACAGGTTTATTTATATAATCTTAATCAACGCCTAAATACGAATTTAAACAAAATCGTTAGAACCGATTTTGAGAAAATAGATTTTTCTCTTTTCGCCCTTTCTTAAACTACTCTTAATTTTAGGGTTAGACAGGTACATAGACAGACGTAATTGCAAAAACCACTTTTTAGGGTTTGGGGGTAATGAGATGTCGACATACATCAACATTTTGGGTTAGATTTTTTTTTACTGTCGCAATACCTTTAGTGTTAGAAAAGTTTATATGTATACACACACACTTTCGTGTAGCTTGAAAGTTATTGGTTTTATAAAAATATGTTTCTTTTAAAATATTTGTATCATAAATAGCCCTACATATTTTCAATTATAAGTCAATTTCATTTCACAAATAGTTTCGTAGATATGATAAATAGAAATTACGCATCGGACCGGAACCCTTAAAGTCATTTTGCCAAAATATTGAGGATAGGCATTTTGTTTGGAATGTTTATTAATGTTTTTAAAATAAAATTTAATCAATATCGTTACAATAGATTTTGAGTAAACAGATTTTTTCTCTTTTTGCCCTTCAGTAAACTACCCTTAGTTTTAAGGTTGGATATCAAATTTTTAAAAAAAAACCTAAGGGCAACCTTAGAAAACCATAGATACCAAGTTTCAGCACAATCGTTAAAATAGTTTAGGCTTTAGTTGGAAGGTACAAACAGATGGCAAGTCAAAAACCACTTTTTTGGATTCGGGGGGTCATGAAACGTCGAATTCATCAAAATCTCGAATTCGATTTTTTTGACGATCACAATACTTTCTCTACCTATAAGATAGCGAGAAAGTAATAAAGAAACGCTACCTTTCAGTATGAACATAATGTGCCATATAAATATTGTAACTCTTTATGTTGACCATCCTTTGTATCCATGTTGCACCAAACCATCAGCTATAAAATAGAACCACCGAGGCGGTCTAATGGTGTTTAACCTCATTCCCTCAATGAGGGATACAGCAAGGTTCGAATCCCGGTCATGTGTACTAAGGATATATTTTACTAAATTGTTTCTCACACCTCTTCATTGCGATTGAGGGGACATAATCTTTAAATTCTACCTCTCTCTTCTCTACCTAATTCATTTTTAATATGCGGGAACATTGAATAGTTGATAAAATACTATGCACAATTAAAAAAAAGAGTAAAAAAATGTCTTTTACGTGTTAGTTTCTTCAGGGAGACTTGTAAACACCAATTAGGATATGGTACTAAAAGGGTAGAATTTAATGTTAACTATAGCCATAATTACGTGTAGGCAGAACTGTTAAGTGTTTAAGTGGAAAAAAAAATTCTCGTGATTCCAAGTTGGGATTCAATCCTTAATCTATCCCTAGAATATCGGACCAAGTGTCCAAAAACTTTCTAACCGTACTCGGTCTGAATATGCTTCTTGCGCTTAGCTAACGTTGATACGTTTGAATATTAAATTAGGGCCAGTTTCATAGTCAAGTTTTAGTACGCCTCAAGTGCGGCGCTACACTAAATACATGACGACACCTACCTAAACCAGAATGGAATGGCCGTTCTCGCATTGGAAACTGGCCCATGCCATTCTGGTTTAGGTAGGTGTCGTCATGTACTTAGTGTAGCGCCGCACTTGAGGCGTACTAAATTTGACTATGAAACTGGCCCTTAGTCTTTAGATTATATTAATTCACAATCATTTGATCCAATCTTCTCACGGCTAAGCAGTATCAAACTATATCAAATTAGGTCGTTTAACATCCAGCCACTATATTTATTTTGATAATCCCTCCGTGTACAATCCTGAGCGAACCATCCCTAACCCCTTACCTCATTTACTGCAGTCCCATTAAAAATAATTAAATGGAGCAGGATTTTTTAGTTATTTGATGTGGTTTATTTAGCTGTCCGTCGAGTTTCAATTTTCTACCACACTGTTAAGTAGTTATTTCTAATAATAAATAATAATAATAATTAGCACCGCGTCTTACTAACCGTTCGGGTTATATACTTTAAGTACTAATTACTAATGGATTAGGAATTGGGAAGGTTGAATTAGAGGAAGTGAACCCGCATTTGCGTGGAGAGAAAGTGGAAAACCATTTAGGAAAAACCTCCCCCAGTTCAACCGACCGAGATTCGAACCTCGATCTCCCCGTCCTCAGCAGTCGAGCTCAACACGACAAGCGCGTTAGCCAACTACGCCACCGAGGCGGGTGTTCATCCTGAAAGTATAGCATATTATATGTTTGTATTTCTCCGTAATTCCTATATTAATAATTGATAGAAATATAACTAAGGGTGATTTTTATTAAATGCTTTTACGATTCCCTTCTACACAAATATCGGTGTATTTATCTAAAATCTACCTTTCTAAGCTCTACCCAATTTGTATTTTTTTTTCGCTGCGTCTTATTACCTATTCAGGTTTATCGCATATAATATGATAATTACCCTACTGCAGTAGGGATGAGTATGGAATAATTTTAGAGATAATCTATTAGCTTTTGCGTAGAAGGAGGGTGGGGAACCATTCAGGAAAACTCACCCTCGATAGACCTGACTGAGATTCGAACCTCGATATACCTGTCTTTAGTAGGTCAGTCTAACACGCGTGTGACACATCCTAGTTTCTGGTTAATATTTTGTTCCAGAAGCATAACACCATCCTGTTTACTTAAGATTAGAACTGACATTAAAGGGTAACAATATGATTTCCCCCCTCCCTCACTCCTCCAATCAAATGACTTATTTTTTTAACGAGTTTTTTCTGTTGCCTTTACCTCCATACTTGCCATTAGATTCAATGACAATTATTGAGAAACACTTTGGCTGATTTGTTCTGCGAGCCACATATTGCTTTCGCATACCCTTATCCTCTTTGCATGATATTTATTATACATAAATAATCGTCCCTATGCTTTGATAATAAAAAAACATATTTAAATCAACATCTCCTCTTACTACCCGTTCCAGCTATACGCTTTAATTACGCTGAAGAGTTATGGATTAGAAAGGTAGAATTAAGGAAATTTACACGTATTTTTATGGAGGGAGAGTGGAAAACAAGTTTGGAACCTCAGAACATCCAACCAGGATTCGAATCCTTATATTCTTGTCATCAGAAGTCTATTTTATTGAAAGAATGACGTCTTAGAATATGTGGTCACCGAAGCAGGTTTTTGTTAAGTAAAATATTATATTTTATGAATCATGAGATTATTGAATATGAGGTGGGAATGATTTTTTATAGTGACGGGACTATTTCCTTTTCCTGGTATGAGGGAGGTTTGGATTTCCTAATATATATATATAATATATATATTATATATATATTATATATTATTATTATATTCACGTATTGGTCGTTTGTATGCCTTACTGCGGCTTATAGTTTACTAGTAATTTGATGATTTTATTCACCTCATCTTTCATATATATCTTTTTAATTTAAACTTTCAGTTGGGGCGAGTAATACAAAAGGGTGACCAATGGTGAGCACTGACGTCATCCTAAATAGTGTTTCTGACAGCCAATTGCGTGACTCTAAGCCTTTCATTCCAAGAGTTGTTTCTTCGGGTTTTGTCAGAGAGTCTTCAGTTATCAACGCAACGAGGTGTCTATCGGTTCAACTTAGGCAGACGTTTGGTACGTAAGTAAAGACATTTTAAAACACATTTATACATTTCCAGCGTTGGTTTCAATTTTTTTACAATATTTTACTCTTGACCAAAGTATTGTTAGCTTATACTTTTAAAAGAACTAATATATTTATAAACTAAATATAAAGCCTGATTTTGGTAGGAAGGACAGTTAGAAAATAAATACATATTTTTTACAGTCAACGTTGCTAGCATTTTAATATTATTACTGTTATTTTATAGGTATTTATATGTCTATCAAAAGTGTCGGCGACATATAGCATAACTTGATGTATGAATATATTAGAATTGGTATAGTTAAAATAGTGTCTACCAGATACTGTTCTTCCTGCCAAAATCGCCTATAAAACAGATGTTATAGTGCGTGATCTGGCTAATTGCACAAACTTAACTTTCTTCATAGAATCACATAGTTTCAAACGCCTGGTCAAAGGGCTCAGTTTAGTTGGGCAAACATATTAAAATAGGCCTATATATTAGCCTTCCAGATCGAACTAGAATCTTTTAAATAAGAAACTGGTTATCTATTTTACATTTGATCAGTTTAAAGTTTTTTCATATAAAATAAAATAAATCTTTAAATGTGTTTAAAAAAAATTATTTCTTTAATAATGCCACACCTTTGCATATTGGCCTATTTAACCTTTTAGTTGTTGTTGCCTTAAGTGGGTTGAGACTTTTAATTGCGCACAGTTATTGATTTATTGTTAAAGACTTTGAATTATTTGGACATAAACGCTAATATAAATAATCGTTTAGTTATTATTTATAAATATTTTTTTGTTTCTGGTTAACTAAGTTGGGGATGCAGGGAACGTGAGAAAATGTCGTGTTTTTGCACTTTTTATAAAAAAAAACTTTCTTTGGTCAAAATAAATCAAATTTGCTTTAATTCATAGTTTGATCTTCTTCACAACCTTTTTTTTAATATTTCATGAACATAGTGGCATTAACTAAAACCTTTTTAAATGAAGAGAAGTTTTCATGAAACCCCAAAATGCCCTTTATAAATATTCAACAACTGTTGTCATCGTGTAAAGAAAATTAAATCACCGTTTGTATAGAAGCAATATTTGATTTATTTTAACAAAAAAGATTTTATATAAAAACTGAACACCTTTTTTCGTGTTCCGTGCATTCCCACCTTAATAAATTAGGCTGATCCAAAGTATTATGTTATGGTTTTTGTTTAGTGTGCACATAAATAAATGATTAAAATTGTTTGATTAGGCCAAATTCTAATACCACGCCTGGTGTCTGTGATTTAGAAGCTAGTGAGGCTCATTTTTCGTGATAGCTTCTACTTTTAAAAGCTTAAAATCATTATTTTTAAAATGGAGTGACGTGATCTAAAAGAATGTTTAGTAAACAATAGTTTTTTTTTTTTTAATCCTGACAGTCACCTTAGCAAGCTACCCAAGGTCATACCACCTTGTTTCCCCTCTCAGAACCAAACAACGTGTTTAACTTTTTTTGTTGCTACATGAGTTGTTTTCGAGATATTTTGATGGAAATTTTTCAAATGAACACCCGGTCCTAGTCCCTAAAACCATTCGCGAAAAATCTTAGCTGCGTCCAGACTAGTGAGCCGAACTTCAAACATTCCTGCGAGCCGTATTTTGCTTCATAAAGTTATGTACTTCGGTGGATGACACACCCAATGAACAGGGAAAAACTAAAATTGGCTGCTGTGGCATATTTTATCCACACCTTGCCATAAAGAAAAGACAGGTCAGACGTTGGTGGCAAACTCAAATGTACTTAGGGCAAGCGGAATATGGTGCAAATAGTTTGCTCCGCTATCTTAAATTTAAAGAGATTAGTGCTCAATACAAGAACTTAGCTTAAATTTCGAATGTTACCACGTTAGTAAGCATCTAATTATTTTGATTAGACCAAGAGTGCAAAAAAAAAAAGTTCACGTTTAAGAAAATACATAGTGTGCAGGAAAGACTCGCAATAGCATCTATGCGTTTCTTAACTGGTGGTTTTGTGTTGAGCTAGACTGCGTGGACGGAGAAATAGAGGTTCGAATCTCACTCGGTTGAATTGGGGATGGTTTTCCTAAATGGTTTTACTCATTCCACGCAAATGTGGGTTAAATTATTTTAAAATTCAACCTTCCCAGTCCCTAATCCATTAGCGTAATTGGTGCTTAAGCGTATAACCCAAACGGGTAGTAAGACGCGGTGCTAAATAAACAATAAAAACTGGTGACTTTTATACTAGTCTGTAATACCTATAAAAGGTCTCTAAACTGTATTTAATAAATAAAGGATATGTTAATCTTATGGGGTATAAATTAGGAAGGAAGCATTTTAGAGATAATCTATCCGCATTTGTGTGGAAAAAGAGTGAGAAATAATATAGGAAAAACCACCCTCAATAGACCCGTCCAGAATTTGAACCCCAATCTCTCCACCTTAAGCACGCCAGTCTAACAAGAGATTGACAGGTTAGACCACTACGCTACAGGAAGTGGGCTGGGACATATTTACACACACACATGCCAAGGGTAACAGTCTCTTTGTTTACCCGTCTCTCCCCAGAGGCAGTTTCAAACTTGTTAAAGTGTGCAACAAATTTTCTAAGTAAAAGTATTACCATCATTGTACAGTTTACAACACGCGAGTAGTCGTGTAACTGTAAATATTGTTTTTAATATATGAACTCTATAATTTTTAAAGATTAAATTAATTTTATTCATTTGGCTCGGCCTATTATAAAACAAATTCGCAGTTAATATTTATTATATCAATTACAAAAAAAAATAAAAATTAAGTTGTACAATTTACAAAACTCAACTGGCCAGCTAATATTTCAGGTGCGTGTTACAGAAGGTTAATTAGAAATTAGTAAGTGGTTGGTGACTGGTGGTCTAGGGTAAGGTGTCAGACTTCTGTGCTGGCGGCCGGGGTTCAATCCTTGGTCCCGGCACAGATTTATCTGATTACCAAACCCTTCCTTCACCTCAGACAAGACATCTTGTGAAAGTGGGGAATGCCAGGCTTCCACCGTGGTTCGGATTCCACGTTAAACTGTAGGTCCTTCATTTCATCTCACAATCACCCTACCATTACACATTAGCGTAAGTGCGTATAACCCGAACGGGTAGTAAGACGCGGTGCTAATAATAATAAGTGGTTCGGCTTGAGTCTCGGCTCGCAGCGCCATTCAGTGTGTTTTGAGCCGAGCCTCGTAAAATCCTTTGATGTTCGTCGAAATACAGACATTCACTGGGTTGCTGCCAGCGTTCCGACGGACCCATTTATACAACGTTAACGAGGCTTGGCTCGGGGCTCGGCTCGTTAGTCTGGCGTTTTTCTTGTTCACACATTCGTCTACAACATTTAGCAACATATTACACGTTTTAACTCTTCCTTTTGATTCTCACACTCTACCTTCATATATTTTCGTCGTCACTCGATTCACACTCATCCTCTCAACATGTCCAAACCAACATCAGACACTTCTACTTTTCAAATTTACCCGATTCCCTCACACAAACCGCACTCCTTCAGCACTTGATGCGGGTAACGAGTTTTTCCATATACATTTCTTAGATAAATATGAGAGTAAGTTAAAAGTATGCTAAAATTGTACTTCACGTGTTTTTATTGGAGTGAAGGGGATATACAAAATATTTTAATTTTGGGATGTAAACAGAACACACATTTATGAACTATAAATATTACCTGATTTGGTGCCACATGGTCTAAGGCGTCACTCTCGCAATAGGCTAGACTGCCGATGACTAGGAAATCTGTGCATGAAAGAATCTTGATCAGTTATACTGAAGGGGCGATTTCTTAAATGGTTTCCCACTTATCCCCGAGAATGCGGGCACACTTTCTATAAATTTACCCTTCCTAATACCCAAATCACTAGTGTAATTAGTAGGCGCATAACCTAAACAGGTAGTTAGACGTGGTGTAATTATACTTATTTTGCATCTATGGATAAGCGGACTGAATGTCAAAGCATCTAGTCTGTTTAGTAGTTTGGGATGCCATGGTTCGAATTCCTATTTATTTCAATGGTCACATTTGGGCAAATATTGGTACATTTCCTTTAGATTCTACCTTCCTCAGCCCTAACACATCAATATAATAATTAAATCTGTATATATTGGCATAAAGACATGGGTAGAAAAAAGTACTTAAGAATCAATTATTGTTTTATCGAACTAACTTTAGTGGCGTACCCCATTTTAGGTTTCGGTTTATAGTCTTTAATTTTTTTTGTCGATAATTTAAATATACTTTTCTAAATTCTACTTTAATATACTTTTCAAATTTTGTTTTCAGAAAATTCTCCACGCTAAATCATTTTTATAAGACTTAAAGATGGATGAATATGGATGGCACCGCCCAAATTTAGTTAAACATGCAAGGGCCCCCCCGACTGCTGCCCAAACCAGGAATCCAGCGGCTGCCAAAACCAAGAAACGGGTAACTTTCCAACTCGGGAACCCAGCGGATATCCGAACCAGGAATAAGTTTGCCCTACGAAGATCCAATTCTGAGGCGTCTGCTGATGACTATCGTGCAGATGCCACCCACTTCGAGCGTCAATACGCGTGCGAGGGACGTCCTAAATCCTCTTCTCACGCTGGTAATTTAAAACAACGCAATCTCTACATGGAGTACACACAAGTTTCCCCCGGTGAAGAAGACCCAGAGCTATTTTATGAAGAAGATCCTGAGTCATACGACGATGAATATTCTGAGGTGTTCGACGAGAATGACGTAGATTACGGTAGTGCACCTCATTTTGAGTATCATCGTTCCAATAATTTTGTTGGGTACAGCAGGTGGCAGCAATCGTGTGCAATATCAGAAAGATTTCACTATTAAAATGCCCAATCTATTGCCCACGATAATGCGCAATGCTAGTTATTGTTAAAGTTAATCTCTGGACGATTTTTGACCTTCTTTGGCGCTCGTTGAAACAAGTATTTTTGAAAAATGTCCCGTTAGCGAAACTAGAAAAGGTTTGGCAATGAAAATATTTCTTGGCTATCCTAAGGTGAGGCGCAAGGCTAGTAACAATCTTTTTTGCCTTTTTAAAAACTAAGCCTTTTTTTCACTAAAATTAAAATAAAATGTTGCTCCAGTAGATAAATTAAGTAAAATTTTCTACGAATAGTTGCCTTGAGGTTTTTAAAAAAAAGTGTATCAAGGTTATTTATGAATTTGGACAGAGCTTTTTTTATATCTTAATTTAAAAGAAATACATGTTTAAATGCCCTTATGCCTATGAAAAATATTTAATAATTCTTGATATTACTAAATGTAGAAAATTTAACGTAAATTATCTGCAAGATATATTTTATTTATTTTGGACCAAATGTTTTTTTGTCAAAAAATTTGGACCAAATGTTTTGTCAAAAATTAGTAAAAGACTGTTCTTAGCTCGCGTATTATTATAGCTCATCTTAATCATATTTTTAGGCATTTAACAGTGATACTTCCTTGAATTTGTAAAATACTTGACATTTTAAATTATAACACTATTTTATTATATAGGTATTTGTTTTTAAATATTTGAAGGATTTGAATAGTAATATTATTTTGAAAAAACGCTTTTAATAAAAAATTTAATTTCAAATATTTCCTTAAAATCCAAATGCTTACGTGGAGATGAAGGGGGAAAAGGTGTTTTTGCAGTTTTCATATAGGCACTTTTTTTTCGTCAATATAAGTCAAATATTTCTCCAGCTGAAACTTAGTTTAATTTTTTTTCACATGGTGCTATATATAAATAGTTTAATATTTGTCATTGTTGTCCTGGAATGTTATGTCAAACTTTCCTCCCTTTGAAAAGTTTATCATCTAATGCCGTTAGGCTCACGACATATATTCAACAACTGTTGATATCATGTGAAGAAAATTAAATTTTATATTTCTATTGGAGCAATAGTCCAAAAAAGTGTTTTGCTGTTTAAAAAAACTGGCCTTTTCTCGCGTTCCCTACATCCACACTTGAAGAAATGGTTTTTTTTTAAGACTGAAGATCTCTTTATTGAATAGCCATTTTGTAAAAAGTATGTATTTTTATAATTTAATGCAAAATATATTTTGAACATTCCTTAGTTGTGTGTGTGAATCCATTTAATCTTATTGTATATCTAGTCTAACTATTTATAGTGCTATTTATTTTAGTGAATGGGATGAATATCTTTGGAATTTTGTATGTTAAAGTATATTTAAAGCTGGTTCAATACTGTAATTTATATTCACCCATTTATTTATTTTATAACTTTACTATAAAAATAAAGTAAACTTAAAATGAGTTTAAATTTTATTTTTCAGTTACTATATGTTTATAATGTTTCGACCAATATCTGGGTTCTCAAAGTTGAATCCTTAACCAATATAGCTCCCAAGTTAATGCTTATTAATCTCCATTAAAATCCCCTATATTACCGAGTTTCTTTAATGGTTATAGCTAGCTCTTGTTAAGACTTGTAATATCTTGGAAATAACCTAATCATTGCCTTAACTGCTTCGGCCACCGCATTTTCTAAGGCATCACTTTCATACTTAACAAGACTGTCGATGACAGGGAGATAAGGGTTCGAATTCCGTTAAAGTGTCCTGAGGTTTTTACCAAAAATTGTTTTCCACGCAAATTCGAGTAAACTTCCTCATCCCTAACTCATAAGTATATGTGGGTATAACTTAAACAGGTAGTAAGACGCAGGGATTTGTGAGTATGCATCGTCTATAGAAATGTATCAGATAGTGTCAACTGATTTGTGTCTTAAAGTTACAGGCTATTCTTATACCCTTACTCTTTTTATAACAAATTAAAGATAAATTGCTTGCCTAAATCAGTCCATTCTTGTGAATATTATTTTATCACCTATACTGGTTTTAGTGTGTAAGCAACTAACCCCGTGGTCTAGTGGTCAGTGCGCCTGACTACGATCTTAGGTGTCCCGGGTTTTATACCCGGCTGGTACCTTTGTCATGTCTACCTTTTGGGGAATAACCCCCAATGGTCATAAGGTTTTGGATAACCAGGCTTTAGATAGACTAAGGCCCACCCTGGTTCTACATAATAACTATCATCGCATCTATTACGGATACGTGTAGAAAACCACGCCTAGGGCAACGTTATCTCCCAACATAGCGGTTAAGTCTACACATAAGGCGACCGAACATTGTCGTCAAAGTCCCCCCAATCAAATGTAACACACGATTAATAAAAAAGTGGGAAAACAAAACTTTGCTTCAACATCGATGACACTTTACTATTTTATTAGTGTTGAATTTGAAGTTAGAATACGTGAAAGTAAATAAAGCAATTTTTTTTTTCTGTCTGTCGGATGTCCCCTAATTCCATTGAAAATTGTAATCCATTTAACAGACTAATGAGATTCTTAGACTCGATCGGACATTCAAATATCATCTAGAAGTTTGACAGTCAAAGTAAACTTACCAGGCATATGACCGATCAACAAAGTTTAATGTCTCTAAAATTAAGTGGATCAAATAATTCAAACTAAGATTCGAGCTTCTAGAGAAACTTGCTTGAAAATTGAAGAATAAGATGGAATTTACAGCTTTGGAGGCATAGCTTATGAGATTTTTTTTGTTTAGTTAAAGGCACGAATCTAAAGCTCCCAACTGGTTGATTAGTCACGGGTGTCAGTGAAGTGGTTATGTTAACGGAAATGTGTGTAAACTAGGCATTCTATATAATTACTAGGTGATTTTAGCAAAGTACAAAATAAATTCGTTTTGCTGTTTTACTTAATACTTTTCGTAGGAGATTTCTAAAATAACCAGTCATTATATATTACCGAGAGCAATAGCTAACCTGACCAACTTAAATCCTAGGATTTAGGTGAACCTGCAAGAAAACGGCGCAAGACTTACATAGAACTGGATAACATAATTGATAACATATTCCGAGACCTAAAAAGACATAACTTTAAAATAAGTATGAAATACAACAGCAAAACTCGTTTATTTCATACTTTGCCAAAAACCACTTTGGCATTATATAGAAAGCCTAGGCATTTCATAGAACGCCTGGATTCCACACAATGCCGGTGGCAGTTATATTATTCATCAATGGTATGTATCTTTCTTGCATTATAATTAAATAACTTTTAAAATTATTCCAAATTAACTGCTCTTTCAAGGAGTCACACTCCCAATAAATTAGACTGACGATTATTGGAAGATCGAGGTTTGAGTCCCTATAAGGTATGCTAAGGGTGTTTTTTACTTAATGGTTTTACACACTACGTCCACGCAAATGATGGCAAACTTCCTATAAGTTTAACTTTGCTCATCACTTCTGTTAGTACAATGCGGTTTGGGTAAAAGAAAAAAATTTAGAGGAAATTGTTAATAATTTAGCCACTTAGAAAAAATAACTCACTACGCCCAGCTGTATTTCAAATTCAACCCCAACCAGTGGATGAGACTGATGTTTTAGGCCTCACGCCCACCAATATGGCTTCACTCATAATGTAACTAAATACAGGAAGTGCAGGTTTGGTCCTCGAATGTGACGACTGGGATCAGTAGGTAATATCTTTCATACCACTTTTTCCTTATTTTCCCGAGAATCCTGAGAGTTATCTCAAATTATCTTCTTGTTTGTCTTTATCTACCTGCTTAAGTCAAATGCGTCACACCCGCAATAGACTGGACTGCCGATGACGGATAGCTCGGGGTCGTGTGTATTGAGTTTTGTACTTAAATAGTTTTCCACTCTCCTTCCAAGAAAATGAAGGTGCAATTCCTCTAAATACAGCCTTCATCATCCTTAACACATTAACATCGTTTAAGGCGTCACTCTCGTGTTGGACTGGGCTGCTGATGACCGGGAGATCAGGGTTCGAATTTCATTCGGGTCTACTGAGGGTGGTTTTTCCTAAATGGTTTCTCCCCACCCCTCCTCCTTCCATGAAAATGCGGGTAAACTATCTATAAAATATTTCCTTCTTCATCCCCACCCCATTAGAGTAATTATCATACATGTGTATAACCTGAACACGCAGTAAGACGCAGTGATAAAAATAAATTGTAATTAGTATATGTGCGTGTAGTCAGAGCGGGTAGTAAGACGTGGTGCTTAAAAAAACTATACAAACTAAAGCACCGCGAGTGGCTAGTTTTAAGCAGATGCACTACTCTTGCTTGGTGCAGGGATTCCCCGGACATCAAACCCCGGACTTTTAGGGTCAGGAATAATGCTTCCTCGACCAATATAGTCGATGAAAGAGTCTTATCTCCAAGAACAATTGGTATGTATGTTATTTACGCACTAGGTTTGCCTTCCCTACCGGACTATTTGCATATCTGTACAGCTGAGCTAGGGATGAAGCTGGAAATGCATCGTCATTTGCGTAGAGGGAGTGTGTGAGACCGTTTAATAAAACATCCTAAAGACACCCTATCATGTCAGACACTATATCTCAGTCGGTAATGTGTACCCTGTTGAGCTAAGAGTATCGGGTTCGATTCCACGTCATGGGCAAAAAAAATGTAAATAGTGAAATTGTAATTTACTTTTTTCACGGTGATTAATAAATTAATGGCCTGGGAAACTGGGGCCCTGTGTTTGTTCTAGAATTTAGTTTTTTTTAACCCCGTGCTGGTAGGAAGAACAGTAGAAGTTAGTCAGTAAAGTTACTAAAACATGTTAAAATATTCATAAATAGTCATGTAATCTGCAAATGTTACTTTTGATAGATATTATCAATACCTATTATTATTATTATTATTATTATTTATTTATTATCACCGCGTCTTACTACCCGTTCGGGTTATACGCACTTACGCTAATGTGTAATGATAGGGTGATTGCAAGATGAAATGGAGGACCTACAGTTTAACGTGGAATCCGAACCACGGTGGAGGCCTGGCATTCTCCACATTCACACGTTGTTATTAATACACGTCTTGTCAGAGGTGAAGGAAGGGTTTGGCAATCAGATAAATCTGTGCCGGGACCGAGGATTGAACCCCGGACATCAATACCTATAAAATAACACAAATAATATAGTAAAATGTTATCAATGTTGGCCGCAAACAAATTTGTTTTGATTTTCTCTACTGTTCTTCCAACCAAAATCAGAATATATTGGTTTCGTAGTTACGCATATGCACTAACTACGCTATGAGTTAGGGATTGGGGAAAGCCACTCTCGGTACACCCAAATTAGATTCGAACCCCGATATCAGAGTCACCGACAGTCTAGTTTATTGCGAGAATAGTGTCTCAAACCAAGCGGCCGCCGAAGCGGTTTATAATTTAGTTATTTTGTTAGTCGAGCACTGATATAATTAATATAGTTTCAGAAAGTGCACGTTTAATACCGCAAATATTAATATAATCCGGGGTTTTAACCCCAACCCTCTCGTTGCCGGCAATTTTCCTCTATTGCAAGAGTTACACCTTATACCAGGGCAGTCATGTCCGACTTACGGCCTGATCCATGATTCTGTGTGGCCCAAGGACCTTTTGATTAAACATTCATTATACAATTCAGACCTATACTTCTCCGTGTAAATTTGGTAAAAAATACACCTTTTGAGAATGTGACTTAAGAAATTTGTCATTATTTGGAAGAATCTAACAAATGGGTTGAGGAAACAAATTTTTACTCTTTTCTCACCACAATTCTCTTCCCAGTTTTTTTTTTATTTGTGCTCTAAATATACCCAGAACATATAATTGTGTGTACAGTTTGTTTTTTACGATAAAAAAAAAACACGCACGACATCACGGCTTACGGCAGCAATCATGAAAGTGATTTTACCCACCTAGAATTCACAATTTTAATACAAATAAAAGTTCTTGTAAAATATACAGTAAATCTTAAATTGCTATTTAATTTTAATCTTAATTTTTTATTAGTAAGTATTTTAAAATTGAAATGTTTAACTTAAGCTAGTGACAATATTATTTATTTCAGACTGTTTCCCCTTCATAATGATCCATTTGGCCAGTAGTAGTGACCTTGACCCTTACAATCAAACGCGTTAGACAGGCCTGCCTTAGACAATGTGACCCTATCGACTCCTTGGCTCATGTGCCCTCTTAATGACGCCTAAGGGCTCAGACCATGTGACCACATTGTGACTCCTTAGATCATGTGGCCACCTATCGGGGTAGCAGCTTGACATTAAATGGTTAAAAAAGACGCGGTGCTAAATAAATAAAAAAAATTGTTAAAAGTCGAGGTGCGTTTGTAAACTTTTATTGGCTTTAGGTTTATTAGAAGAGGGAGTATTAGAATGTGACACGAATATTTTTCTTCTTTTGTTTATCTTATTAAACAAAGGGAAAATGGCGCCAAGCGGCTGTATTAAACTAAACATTGAAAGGGCATATCTGTCCTCTTTATCAGTAGAAGAGAGTAAATCATAAAATGGCCAGTTTTACTCTCTTCTGTTGATTAAGAGGACTGATGTACCCCCAAAATTACATAATTATGTGTTTTGTTGGTTTTTAATTGTTAACTTTGAGGCCTACAATTTCCTGGTTTGTAGGGCCTTGCCCTTTTATCCTCCTTTCAATATTTAGTTTATCCTATTTTTTTAATGTCAAAAAAGTTAACAAAACAATTGACATAGGAAATTAAAAAAAAAAAGCCTATCACCCCCTTTATACCCCTTAAAGATAGGTGGGTAGACATCTAGTCACTCTACAAACTGGGTCGAGGCTATATTATTATTATTATTATTATTAGCACCGCGTCTTACTACCCGTTCGGGTTATACGCACTTACGCTAATGTGTAATGGTAGGGTGATTGTGAGATGAAATGAAGGACCTACAGTTTAACGTGGAATCCGAACCACGGTGGAGGCCTGGGATTCCCCACATTCACAAGTTGTGATTAATACACGTCTTGGCAGAGGTGAAGGAAAGGTTTGGTAATCAGACAAATCTATGCTGGGACCGAGGATTGAACCCGGCCGCCAGCACAGAAGTCTGACACCTTACTCCTAGACCGCTAGGTCACAATTGGAAATTAAACCCGGGACCCTTAACTCAATAAGCAGACACGCTACTGACTGAGCTAAGGTGTCAGATTTTTTGATTATAAAAAAAAACTGTGAAAATACTGAACTTAGTTAATGGTACCTTCCACCCAACCTTAAAACACAAAGCAATTGTTATTTTGAATGTGTCGTAGTTATTTCTTGCTCAGTAATATTATCACCTATATTTCGGTCACGCTCATGATCCAAAGTTTTTGACGTCATCTCCAGAGTAGTTGGACCACCACTTTCTCTCGCGTCTTCCTCTTTATCGTCGTCCTTTTTACGCCGCAGATGTTTCCCCATCTTGCCCAGAATCTTGTCCCTGTACTTCCCGTCCTGGTCCAGTCTCTCGTCACTCCTCGCGAGCTCTCTCCCTGGCAGGTGGACGGGCTCGATCGCCACGGTCGTGTCGGTGGTAGTGCTGCCGCCGCCGTTGGTTCTGGAAGGCTGCTGAGGTTCCGCTCTCTGTTGGGCCACGCATTCGGCGCTGTCTGTCTTGCTGATCTTGATGACGGGGATGTTGTCCGACCAACACGAAGTCAGGGAATCTTCTCTGTCTTTGTTATCGTAGCTCGGAGGCGGTGATTTCGGTCTGGATCCGTTGTGACGTCGTCTCTGTTTGGGAAGTTGGCTGCGGCGGTTGGTCTTTTCGGGAGAAGGTTCTCTCGGTTTATCGGTGGATTTATTTTTCTGGGTATCGTTCCGTTCTTTGTTGGAGATGGCTTTTGTAACGCTGGATACATCGTCTGGTAGGGAGTCGTGTAGCTCGATATCAGTGGCTTCCTCGTCAGCCGCGGGGCGCTTTCGTCATCCGAGGTAGCAGAGGATTTCCGGAGTGCCCTTTTCATCAATTTTTCAATTAATTCTGAAATAAATATTTATTTTTTATTGCTTTGTTCTAAAAGTGTGCTGTAGAAGTCCATTGTGGAAGGTCTTTTATCCTACCAAGATACCACTATATAGTTGGATTCTGGTATGAAATAAGACCTTCCAGAACGGGATCCCTACCAAAATAAGGGTGTTTGAGATGTTGCTAATCAGATGTTGCCCTTAGACTAAATATTGAAAAACCTTCAATGGTACACGAGTTTGATGTTAACTGGAATAAAAACAAACAATTTTCTCTGACACTATCCTATGTACCTGTAAACATAGTTTGAAAGTTGAAATTTTACTCTATGTTAAGTCCAAAAATCTGTATATTTTGGTTGATAACTAAACGACTAAGAGGTAAACGCCCGGGAAACTGGTATAAGAGCTTTGAATTGCTCTGTATGAATCGAATGATTTAATATAATCGGCGCAAGAAGGGAAAGGGGGTTCACAACATAAATTGTATAGGAATTAGTATTTCCCTTCTCCCTGTTTGTTCCCTTACTGCCGGGCAATTTACCCAGGAGTGTTGTAAATCCAGTTATTTTTTGGCGTTTATGAACATTTGCTCAAATATGTTAGCAAGTTCAAACAATTGTATTCATTGAAACAAATAATCTGATTGCATTATCTTATTTCGAAACAAGGAATACTTTATTAACCCTCAAAGGTAGTAAGCTTACCTTGACAGTCTCAACTATGACTCTAGCATATAAGCTACGACATAGTGGAAACAATGCTAGGCTGATAATTTTCAAGGTAAACGAAGTGTTGTCTACGTTTGAATAGTAGGTAAAGTATTGTTTGTTAACACCTTATTTTATAAGCTGTTGTGCTTTTGAGTATAAGGCCTCGAGGGGAATGGGCTAAACCCAGTTTATAAAGAAGAAAGATTAAAACTAATGGTGTGCAAGACTAAAAAAAATCTCGACTATACGAAGAAAAAGGTGTCTCGATCTCGTATCGTACGTTAAAATGAATTTCGAAAATTTGAGAAAGTTAAAAACAAAATACAAAAGCAAATAACTGCCCTAAGAAATTTACAAACCAAACAGAGATTTTATTATTTCTAATAATACCGTACAGACCCGAAAATAGGCAGCATTTCCCCATCCCCTATTCCTTCACCCTTAAAACAATCTTCATCAAGTAGTGTTTCTGCTATTAATATTGTTTTTCAATATCAAACTTCGACATTATAAGCTGTTATACTATTAATTAAATTTAAAATGTGTTTGAGTAGTAACTGAAGTGTTTGCATGAACTATAAGTTAATCCAAAGCAAGCGTCAGCCCAATTGTCTAAAGTAATTCTATAAACTATATATTTTTCACATCCATTACCGTTTCCAGCCTGTGGCCTAGGTCAATTATTTATGAAAGTCGTATATTTCCCACTACCGCCTTGATAGGCCTGTCATAACTTCATATGCCTTAAAATCTAACTTAAGATTAGGACAGGCACAACATCCAGACCCCGGTCGTAAATTTATCAATATAAAAGTGTAAACCCAGTTTTTCATCGATGATACGTTTTTCGGCCATGCCAGGAATCGAATTCGGGACCCTTAGCTCAGTAGGCAAATATGCTACCAACGAAGATAAGGTGTTGGATCTATAAACTATATATGTTGGTACTTTAATAAAAATCATTTATATTTTTGTACTTTCAAAGGAAGTTTTTTGCATCTAGTTCTTGCAACTCGATATTTTTTCATATTCTCGTCTCGATATCGACTCGAATTGAAAAAGTGTTTCTCACACATCTCTATTTACAACATCACACGATCTAAACAAAAAAAAATGCCAATCTACGTACCGTTTTTGCTCACTTCATTTTTTAAGTTCCCATTCGCGACGGTAGTGACGTCATCCTTGTCTGCACCGATCTCGCCGTCTCTATCGGTAAACGGTGTCTTACCGGGAGGTAGGACCGGTATGATCTTCCTCCAGCGGCTAAAAGGCGTGTCTGCACTGTCCCCCCGCTACCTCCTCGACGGCGTTGACCCACCAGTTGCATCACACGGCGACGTTCTTCCGAACGCTCGCGCCGCAGTTGTATCTAATAGGAGGAAAAACATATGATTGTAATTTCTCGACGTGGGAGTGTGTGTGAATTTGAAGTGGCCTTGACACTCCTAAGAATTGATTCCTGAGAAGTGACATAACTAGCTTAAACTGTACATATTACAACTATTTATTTTATCACAGATTATTACTACCTGTTCAGGTAGTGCACATATATGAGTACTCTAATGATGTAGGGATGAGAAAGGAAGCATTTTAGAGACAATCTACCCACATTTGCGTGGAAGGAGCGGGGGATGCCATCTAGGAAAAACCTTCAGTAGACCCCAACAGCGATTTTAGCCCCATTATTCCCGCCATTAGTGGGCCAGTCTAACATGAGAGTGACGTCTTAGACCAATCGACCACTGAAGCTGGTCATTTGAGTGTTATCATCATTTATTGATCAAGTATAAACAAAAATACAGTCCAATATGATACATGTATAAAAAAAAAGCCTGTGCATAGTTTTAATAAACTCTGCTTACCCTGGCAATACTCCCCGATACGACGCTGGTATTTAGCTCTGGACCATTCTCCTGCGTTGGCATGAGAAAAGGGGGAAGGGGCATTTGGCTTTGCTCTTTAAGGTAATGATGATAGCCCAGTAGTATCGGTCGATGGATTTCCTGACGTTTGCGGATGTAATGAGTGCAGGTAGTAGTTTTTAAGAATAAAGATGGGTCAGTTGCCACCAGATTGAATAGGTTTACATCTGGGTAGATAATAAATGATAAGAGTTTAAGCGGAGAAATGATTAACTATATAAAAAAAAGAATGAAAAGTGATCTATCTACATTCAATACAAACGGCAAGACAACTCTTACCTTGAGGTCATTGTTAGCCTCCCTCAGAGCCCCTGTGAGTGAGGCCAGGTAGTAGATGATGAGGACCAGTAGTACCAACAGTGGGATGACAATACTCGGGGACGCAATGTAGTCCAGCGGAAGTGAAGAGATTTAGGCAAAGCCTTCTGCAGACTACCGGTGAACAGGTGGTAGATTCTGATGAGCAAACAATCTTATAGTTGGACCTTTATATTTACTTGAACGAACGAAAGAAAATGAACGTTGCGTTGAGACTTACACGATTTAAAAAAAAAATCACGTTGGAATTTCATATTTTTAATAAGATATTTTCTATCTTAAAAATAATATTAATAAGTTTAAATTTCAGTACCTATTTTATTGCAAAAAAATAAAAATATATGCTCTGGTAGAAACATAGAGTTTAATTTTATTCACATGTTGATATCAACAGTTATTAAATATCTGTCATGAGCATAGCGGCATTAGATGACAAACTTTTAAATGATGAGAAACCCGCCTCGTTGGCATAGCTGGCTAACAAGCAAGTTTTGTGTTGAGCTAGACTGCCGAGGACGAGGAGATTGAGGTTCAATCTCACTCGGGTGAAATGGGGGTGATTTTCCCTAAATGCTTTTCTACTCTCCCTCCACGCAAATGAGGATCACTTCCTCTATATTCAACCTTCCCAATTTCTAATCCATTAGAGTAATTAGTACTTAAGTGTATAACCTGAACGGGTAGCAAGCCACGTTGCTAAGTATATATAAATGAAGATAAAAAGTTGTCATTAAATTCCAGGGCACAATTACAGATATTCAAAAATTACTATTGATATCACCGTGTGAAGCAAATTAAACTTAAGTTTATACCAGATAAATATTTGATTTATTTTGACCAAAAATTTTGCTAAAAAAACTGCAAAAACACTGCCCTTAACATGAATTCCATGTACTCCTACCTTTAAGCAGTTATATATGTATATAAACCCCTTTGGTCATTGGGGCTCCGCCCCAGACCCCCAATGAGTTTTCTTTGCAAGTGGATGTTAACTAATGTAATTCCTGAGCGGTTTTTTGATAGGTCTTACCGTTTAGCCACAAGAGACCTCCAAAGGTAGGTCCGCACCGGCTTAAAGTTCCTCCGCCATTTTGAAATCTTTTCAGAGGTTGAAAATTTTTTTTTTAACTTTTTGGAATTTTCCCGTAGGTTACAGGCTAGAAGCTATAAATTTGCCAAATTTCAAATTTTTTAGCTCATTTGGAAGTGGGTAAAAATTAATGTCAGTGAGTGAGTTAGCAATGTGGCTTCATAGTAGTATAATTTGCTAAGCCCATTCCCGGTGGGTTGATTAAAATTTACGAGAAAACGGTTCAACCAATCTCGACAAAAGAACAATCATTTTATAGGTTAGGAGTCGAGGATGTCGGCAATAGTATCTTCCAACGGAAACCTAATTTTCCTAGAGCATTTCTAGCTTTTCTTCTGTGCGCGCAGCTGCTTACCTGTACAATCATTCTTTGCTTAGATCACCATGGAAACCAAGATTTGTGTACAACCGTGTATAGTTTAATAAAATATATTTAGTTTAAAATAATAACTCAATTATTGTAACAGATGTATAGAACATTGGGAGAGAGGTCGTTTTAAGTTCTTATAATGGTGTGAAAGGGGAAATATATAAGTTTTGCTTGAAGTTAAAACTGATAGCTCAAAATTTACGAAAATTTGGTAGCTTTGGACGAGTAAACCTTCTAACTAGAAAGTCGAGTGAGACTTCCATATAACTTTTTCCAATAAAAAGGTGTGTATAAATTTCACATGATACTCCTCAGTCATCGCTACAACGATACATTAGTTGTAATAATATACATACACATAATAATAAGATTATTTCATAATAGATCCTTCATTTTATCCTGGAAGGCTTAGGCCTATACTTTATTATTCTGTTATACTATCGTAGTATAATCCGTCAAGTTGGCTGAGTGTACATTACATTACCTGTTGTGATCAGAGAAAGGTCCACAGTGCCAGGATGGCTCAACCCACACGATGGCGTAACCTACAGGAAGTACGCACAGGAACAGCATGGTGAGTAATAGAGCCAGGTAAAAGTTGTTGGAACGGGAGGCGCGGAAAACAACCTGAAATAAGAGAAACACACTGCTATACATTAAAATATATTTTATCAGCGTGAGAGGAAAACTCAATGGGAAGAGACCATTATGAAAACCTAAACGATGATGGGAGGATGACATTAGGATGGTCCCGAAAGAAATATGGTGTGATGAGGTGGACTGGGTAGAACTAGCTCAAGACAGGGATAGGGTGTAATGAGGTGGACTGGATAGAACTAGCTCAAGACAGGGATAGGGTGTAATGAGGTGGACTGGATACAACTAACTCAAGACAAATATAGGGTGTAATGAGGTGGACTGGATGTTATTTTATATAGTAAGCATGTTTTCCATTCACCGCCTTTTTAAATTTAAGTTATTTTTGTTTTTTGTTAGGGTGGTTCATGTGATGTCTTAGCGTGATTTTTTGAACAGTTCGAAAACGGTTGGTCTGTGAATAGACGTTTTGTCAACACAGTGATTCAAACTCCTTACCACTATCGATTAATCCACGTATATTGTAGTCTCGAATTAAACAAATACATTAATCAACCTCATAGAACAATTTACTTTATATTATTGCGTGTGAAGTGAATAGTGATGATTCGACAGTTCCTCGTAAGCCTACTGGGACAATTTCGTCGCCACATTCATCAGTCCCAGGTAATAATAGTCATGTCTCTTAATATCGTAGAGTAGTTAGACGTGGTGCTTTTAAAAAAAAAGATCGTTTAATTAAATACTTATGTTCATCCTTAAGGGAGTTGCCTCGTTAAACAAGAAATGGCTGAGCAAACGTTTAGTTTTAAGGCAATATTAAATTCTACAATGATTTATTTCAAAATGTAGTTCACGCGAAAATAAAGTCGAACGATTCAAATAGGGCTATTTTTTTTTTACTAAACAACCCTATGTTTTTAGTTTTATTAATATAATAAACGTGGGAAAATGTAACACTAGCTAGTTTTCAACGACTTTTTAAGCGAATTTAAGCTATGAGATAAATCTTGATTAAAAGGGCTTCTATATTTAACCTTCCTCTTACAAATACAGTAATTATTGTTTGAAAGGCTCGCAAAATAAAATTTCAATACAGTTGAGCAGTGGCGTATTCTCAGGGTATGCTAGTCATGCGCCGCATATCCATAATTATATGAACTATTTTCTAAACTCAATGTTGCTCGTGCAAACTGTGTAAATAGTAATGTTTAGATTGTGAATAAATATACATGTATAATGTATCTATATATTATTAATTTATAAACTAATATTTGTTCATAATTCAAGAATATTGTGTTTTAAGTAATTATTCCTACAAAAGGGTCTTCTACCTATCCAGGTTATGAAGCCCAAGACATGCTGCTTGAAAACAGCAGGCAAAGCTAGAGAAGTTCTAATGACCTTGACCAATGTAACACTCCCCCTTACCCCTCGCCAACAAACATTGGCCAATGAACTTGGGTGTTTACAAACTAGGGCCTGCTGAATACTTATCTCAAGCAAAACAGTGTACCAACTGTTGAACAAATATTCAAGAATCAAGACCACAATGATTATTTACTAGGCTAGTATAGTTCAACAAAAAATAGAATAAAATAAATGCAAATAATATATGTGAAATAATCGTATAAATAACAAGCTTTAAACTATGCATAATTAAATACATATTTGATTATGTTTATGCATTCTAGGCACATGTATAATCATGTATTTGGCAAGCATATTTAACACCATTTCAGAGTATACACGGATGAAGTGAGGGTGGGAGGGTGGGGAATGAGGGGATAATTTAACTGTAGTAGCTAGACTGTGTTTTGGTTTTTCAGTATGAAGTATTTATGGAGTTTTAACCTTGTTTTTTGATTGTTGCTTATAAGTTTATAATTTTTTGCAGCATACATTATCTAATTATTAGTAATTGTGATTTTATATAACTATACATTAAGGAATCCCAAAAGTTAGGAGTGTAATTTCACAGTTTCAAAATGATTGATCAGAAAAAGGTAAAATAAAATTTATTTTCGCAAGTAAATGTCTTAGCAATAAACCAATAACGTAACGATAGAAAAATATGCCCAATAGGGAAAAAAAACAACTCTTTGTTACTGTTATCACAGTTTACGGATCTAAATAGTTTCTGGAGCATAATTAGGATTTAATAGATAGTTTTAGGCTCATAATTATTATTGCGTTGTTGGACAATACACCTTATTCCGCCCACCAATTTATGATGTACGTTTGATCCATGTAGTACTTCATTTTACTCTTTTTATATATAATTATATATATTTTTACTTTGCGTATTGCTGCCTGTGAGTCCGACACCTTAGCTCAGTCGGCAGTTTGCTTGCCTACTGAGTTAAGGGTTCTGGGTTTGATTTCTGGCATGGCCTGGATAAATATTATTGGTAAAAATTTGTATTTCCTCTCTCATGGCGATGAATAAACGGTCGGGGTGTTGGGTGCTGTGTTTGTTCTAGATTTAAGTTAAGTCGTGTGCTGATATAATCACTTGGCTCAGAAAGTGCATGCTAAATACCTCAAATAAATGAAAAATGAAAATGCTACCTGTGTGTGCTTTTAATTACACTCAACCAATTTAATAGTGCATGTCGGTGACCTGGTGGTCTAGGGGTAAGGTGTCAGACTTCTGTGCTGGCGGCCGGGGTTCAATCCTCGGTCCCGGCACAGATTTATCTGATTTCCAAACCCTTCCTTCACCTCTGACAAGACATCTTGTGAATGTGGGGAATGCCAGGCCGCCACCGTGGTTCGGATTCCACGTTAAACTGTAGGTTCTTCATTTCATCTCACAATCACCCTACCATTACACATTAGCGTAAGTGCGTATAACCCGAACGGGTAGTAAGACGAGGTGCTAATAATAATAATAATAATAATAATAGTGCATGCCACTCTTATACAGTCAGGAGTGTGTTCATAACTCTTAGCCTTGACATTTTTACTTAAATTGTGCTGTGTTTTGATATTCCATTACAATTTGAGTGGATGAGTATCATCAGTAGTTTCACGTTTTAGTGTGTTTTGAGCATAGTTCTAATGTACTTTTATGAAGTCAGAATATGTAATAGGCTGTAAAGGTGGATATTCGAACAAAGATATTATAAATAAGTCAAAAAAGAGAGACAAGGGGAGTTGGGAGATGCGAAGTTTCCCCAAGATAGAATGTTTGAGATCCATTGTTATAAACTAGAGGTACTCATGTTTAAAGATTACCAGAGGAAGCATCTCTTGACCTTCTTGGTCATCAGTGGTTAGGAGTTTTTGACACCTAAATCCTCCCTGCAGCTTTTAGAGGGCAGCTTAACTATTAATTTTCTCAGAATACGGCACTGCATTTGAGAACTAGCAGGGAGCTTTCTTCTTTACCTTGAGGTACGAAGTCTCGTTCTTTTCCTTCGCATATTTCTTACCGACATGAAAAATGTGGTTATAGGTAAAGGAAGAAAGAGAATAGAGAAGTAATTTCACAAAACTATGAAGACCATTGCATATTGAATTGTGTGGCCTGACAGCCATTGATAGTTTCTCGCTGACCGAGGCGGCCGCCTTAAGAGAGTATTGGAGGATTACAAGATCATGTAGCTTACGGGAGTTACGCAGCCCGTGCACAAACGAGGATGGGAGAACATATAGATCAGGGATCGGCAATATTTTTGGGTCATCGATCAACTTTTACATTTATCAAAGGTCCAGTGATCACCATTCGTTTCTCCACTCTACTTTTAATTTTTTTTCTATACATTTTGTATTTATTCCTTAAATTCAATATTTCCTCCAATACTTACGTCCCTGCCTTTATATAAAATACATAGTGGAACCATAGTGGAACAATTCAAGGTAAGCTTGCCTTTTCGTGACGATATAGTTTTCTTAGTCGATCGACTGAAAATTGCTGCGAGATCGACCGATCGATCGTGATAACCTTTTGCCAACCCTTGCTATAGATAAATATTTCAAATACCCAACGTTAATGTACAGAGGGGAAAGAAGAAATAGTGAACTGAATAGTAGCTGGTCTCTTCGCTCCTCCAAAAACAGCCATAAACCAACTCACGGCGGCCTTACCATACCTCATGAGGGACGTTGCAGGTGAGGACGGCCCAGGAGCGCAGGTACATCATGATGACCAACTTGATGGTGTTGATGAGGGGAAGCCCCGGGGAGAAGAACATGCCCATCCAAACCATGCCCTGGTTGTTCACCAGGTGCAAGATGTTCTCGGCGATTTTGAAGTCCCCGTACTGAGGGAACTGCTTCTCCAAGTCCCAGCACCAAAAGTTGTTCATCACCCGGACGAAGAGGGCGCGGAAAAAATCGACAAACAGCGTGGCTACGATCGTCAACACCTGTTCAAAAGGTACATACAAGTTTGTAACGATCGTCAACACCTGTCCAAAGGATATAGACAAGTTTGTAATGATCGTCAACATATGTTTAAAAGATATATACAAGTTTGTAACGATCGTCAACATATGTTTAAAAGATATATACAAGTTTGTAACGATCGTCAACACATGTTTAAAAGATATATACAAGTTTGTAACGATCGTCAACACATGTTTAAAAGATATATACAAGTTTGTAACGATCGTCAACACCTGTTCAAAGGATATAGACAAGTTTGTAACGATCGTCAACATATGTTTAAAATATATATACAAGTTTGTAACGATCGTCAACACATGTTCAAAGGATATAGACAAGTTTGTAGTGATCGTCAACACATGTTTAAAAGTTATAGACTAGTTTGTGATGATAATTAACACCTGTTTAAAGGATATATACAAGTTTTTGATGATGATTAACACTTGTTTAAATGATATATATACAAGTTTGTAATGATAATTAACACCTGTTTAAAGGATATAGACAAGTTTGTAATGATCGTCAAAACCTGTTTCAAAGTTATATACAAGTTTTAATGATCGTCAACACTTGTTTGAAATTAATATATACACGTTTTTAATTATCGTCAACACATGTTTAAAATATATACCCAAGTTTGTGATGATCGTCAAAACCTGTTTAAACTGAATCCTCAACACCTGTTTAAATAAAATGTATTTACAAGTTTGTAAGGATCGTCAACACCTGTTTAAAGGGTATTTACAAGTAATGATCGTCAACACCTGTTAAAAAGGTATTTACAATGTTGTAATGATCGTCAAGACTTGTTTAATAGGTATACACCACTGTTTCACTATTAGCTAATTGTACGTTCTAACCACTAACTAGGACTGTTATTTTTTTACTAAATGACGTACGAGGTCCATGATGGTCAGTTTGACCAGCTCTTGGCCGAACATGGTCTCCCAGCACAATCGACTCAGGTTCTTGCGGATCTCCATCTCCAGCAGACCACTTCTGTAGGAAGAAACTGAAGACACCTCGAAGGAAAGGTTTGTCGCTGAAACACATTAAAATACAATAGGTTTTTTTTTAGATTTGGGATAATTAATGAGAACTTAATGAACTTATGGATCACTCTCCTTCCACGCAAATGCGGTTGCACTTTCTCTCAATTAAACTTTCCTAGTTCCTAAACCATTAGTGCAATTAGTACACAGACGTACAACCCGATCGGCAAGCAGACGTGTCACTGACTGAAATAAGGTGGCAAAATTAGAGTTGCAGAATTTGATCTACAACAATTACTCTTTAATTAAAAATCCTCGTCCCGGCAAAGATTTATCTGATTACCAAACCCTTACTTCACCTCTGACAAGACATCTTGTGAATGTGGGGAATGCCAGGCCTCCACCGTGGTTCGGATTCCACGTTAAACTGTAGGTCCTTCATTTCATCTCACAATCACCCTACCATTACACATTAGCGTAAGTGCGTATAACCCGAATGGGTAGTAAGACGCGGTGCTAATAATAATAATAATAATAATAATAATAATAATAATAATAATAATAAATAATAATAATAATAATAATAATAATAATAATAATAATAATTTAATTAAAAACTTTTAAATGTTCAATTTAATGCCACAATAAGATATCCATGATAAATAGATTAGATAGTTTAATATGTGTTAATTAACTTAACATCGAAATACCTGCACCGGTAAGTACGCGGACTAAATTTACCGGGAGATTGGTGTTCGAATCCCAGTCGGGTGTACTGAGAATGATTTTTCTTAAATGATTTTCCCCTCTTCATCCCCATAAATGTGGGTGAACTTATTCTAAATTCCCCCATCCCTAATTCATTAACGTAATTAGTACATATGCATATAATCTGAACAGGTAGTATGACGGGGTGCTAACAAAACCGGTCACGTTAATCTAGTCAGGTTTGTCGGTAGAAAGGCTGGAATCTTGGCCTGGTGTGCTTCGGTTATTTTTCTCTTAGTGGATTTCCTGTCTCTCTCTCTCTCTCGTGCACGTGTGAGTAGAATACATTTCATAAGGTTCCCTTTATTAAACCTACTCCCATAGTGTAATTAAATGTGGATGTTCTAGATGGATAATAAAAAGCTTTGAAAAAAATTTGCTTGAGACATTATCGTAATCATTTAAGTGTTGTGTTTTCTCTTCAAACTACTTGGTTCAAGTCCCGGAGTGATAATATATCTGGTCTTCACGTGGCACTAAAAGCAGTGAAGGAACGCGTAATTTGGAGTTCATTAAAAGCGCAGTTAGAACATTAAATATTATCGCGCTCCAGTCAAGTAGCTGTCTAACAATATTCAAGACAAAAGTAACATACCATATCTAGTGGTGTTCAAAGCTGAAGGTGACGTCGACCCCCTTGTTCTGCTAAGGGGTGTTGACGGAGAGGCACTACCTGTCGTGGACGTCTCATTGAGACATTCCGTAATGTAACAGGTCATATCGTCATCAGGTACTTCGGGATTCATGGACGATAACAGAGTGGTCAACTGCCGCACCGTTGTGTCATTTAAAGTCACGTTACCCAGTCCCTCCAACACGTTCTTCAAACTAGGACTAACCGTCGAATCAAGAAGCGTGCTGTACACCGAAGTAGTGAAAAAAGAAACGTCTCCTTCTTGCGCGGAGGTGTTCATTTCATCAGGAAAATCAACCTCGTCGATGAGAGTGGTAGAAAACTTATTCCCTTGATCAAAGTCAAGTTCATCCACTGCGTTTTCTGGGTTGACAAGTTTCGACGTCACGTAAGATATGTGACTGTAGACACCTTCTAACATTTCGAAGAATCCTAAAGGCCAGCGCGTTTTGGAAGATTTCGAATCTACATATTCGTCTTGTTCAATAAACGTGGTCTCGTTGTTTAAGGAATCGTTTCTAGGCTCCACCCACAGAAGGGATGAATTCTCCGTGCCTGTGAAGTAATCAATGGTAGATTCACTCCAAGTGTCATTTGGGAAGATAAAATTGGAGCTACCATTTATTTCACCATCCGTCGTTGGGGGAAATTGGATGTCCAAAATAATTGTGACGTAGTTGTCTCGTACAAGCTGGAAGGCGTGTAATCCTCTATCTCTGTCGTGTCAGACGGAAAAGTTTCAGGCTCTGGATCTTTGTAAGGAGTTGTGACATATTCCACGTTTGACGACGTAGGTTTGGATGTGATGCTTGCGATCAGCATTGCTACCATGGCTGAAGTGATCGCATCCATGGGAGAGGCTGTCAATAAGGTGTTGCATTTGACAGACACGTTGTAGCAGACTGTGGTAAACATCTCGTCAAATGGGCTGTCCGTAAGCAGTGAAACTTCACTAGAAAGTTGGTCCGGTTGATAATAATGAGGCGTTGTCGGAGTCATCGCCAATAGAGAAGCTGTCGGGCGATGAAGGGCGATATTGTCGTGTTTTCTTTCAACTTTTGGAGTTGTACAGTCTGGAAGAGAAAGTGTTATATTACTTTAAAAATATATATTTATAAGAATAAAACAGAAACGGAACCTTCAGATGCATTCATTCACAAAAAAAACTTTTTGAGTTGTATTGATATTTGACGCTATTTCACTATTTATTTCCAGAAAATTGATGACAACATATAGTATTTATACGTGGTATATTTAACTGGCACCTTAAGAACCGACTGATTAGTATATGAACACATGAATTACAAAATATCTTAATCTAGAATAGAGACAATAGCCCATCTCTCAGCAGTTGCTCCATCCTTGTAGAAGTGAAATCCCTAATGTTACGCGTGATACATTTTTCAACCATACCAGGAATTAAACTAGGAACCTTTAATTCAGTAGACAGACACTACACCAACTAACACCTGCAGTACTATATATTAAATTAGGATAATAGGATTAGGGTAATAATAACTTTACAAAAATGTAAGATATTGTTGTTGTTGTCAGCAACGATAACATTTTACCAAATAAATTTGGAATAATTTTATAGGTATGGATACTTTATCTATCTATCTACCTATATATCTATCTATATTAGTTCATTTTAATAATTGATCTAATTTTATATCTTACCATATGACTTATGTTTCCAAATAATGCAAATATCAACGAGTAAAGATTCAGCAAATTCAGTATCATGATTCTAGAACAAGAGATAAATGCACAGTGATGTTATACTTATAATACACATAATATTATTCTTTTAGGTAGGAACATTTAGAAAATATAAATATATTTATTTGCAGTAAGACATTAAATGGTACAAGGAAAACGGGGAGGTTACATAACGCATATTTTCCAGGACAACTTTAATATATCGAACCTCATAAGGACCCAAGCGAATACTTTTAAAAATCTATATTTAAATATGACAGATACCTCTTTTATCCATAATCTAAAGTGCATTAGAAAGGTCTCATTATTGTCTAACAGATGTTAGCTCTAGCTCAATTTGAGTTAAAATTGGACTTTCCTCCTTTTTACCTTGTACCCTTCAATTATAATACTAATAATTTTATCATTGTTGACAGAAAAAAATGTTCTAAAAGGTTTTTCCTATTCAAATTTGACTGTATCGTATGAAATAAATATGTTTATTTTTACATAAATAATTATGACACCGTAATAGTAACCTTAAACCTAGTACACACTGGACGATGATCGCCAAATACACGCCGACCGAGCACCGATGTTTCCTGACGATGTTTCCCGGATACACGGAAACATCTTCCGAGTGTCCGGTGATAAAAGATCAAATGTTACCGGTGTCTCGGTCTCCCACCTCTAATGGGAAACATCGTCGACGTGTCCTGCGGTAAAAGATCAAAGAGTGTTGCCGGTGTCTCGATCTCCCACCTCCAATGGGAAACATCGCTCGGTGTGTACCCACGCGCAAATATCGGTGGACAACTTATGAATTTAATCCAGTTGATTTCTATTCCTCATCCTAGTCAACAAGAGTCTCCTTTTGTATTTTGGAGGTGATTTTATTATGGTTACTACAGATTGCGTTACTATTTCAGCTCAAAATTTAGTTTCTTGCTTTGTAATTGTAGGTGCTACCAAAGAAAATGCCTCTTCAATATCCGGTTTCTTCATCATAACATTTTTTTTAATGCGCATCCATCATTCAACAATAGACCTGACAAAAAAACGGCACCATAATTTTCCCCTAGTCTTAAAAACTCCCTTTTCCACCAAAGTACCCACCTCGGTGGCGTAGTTGGCTAACGCGCTTGTCGTGTTGAGCTCGACTGCTGAGGACGGGGAGATCGAGGTTCGAATCTCGGCCGCGTGAACTGGGGATGGTTTTTCCTAAATGGTTTTCCACTCTCCCTCCACGCAAATGGGGGTTCACTTCCTCTAATTCAACCTTCCCAATTCCTAATCCATTAGCGTAATTAGTACTTAAAGCGTATAACCTGAACGGTTAGTAAGACGCGGTGCTAAAATAATATTAAATCCACTAAAGTCTTTTTCGCTTTTGGCGCATTTAATTATATTAAAAAGGGTGACCTGGTGGTCTAGGGGTAAGGTGTCAGACTTCTGTGCTGACGGCCGGGGTTCAATCCTCGGTCCCGGCACAGATTTATCTGATTTCCAAACCCTTCCTACACCTCTGACAAGACATCTTGTGAATGTGTAGAATGCCAGGCCACCACCGTGGTTCGGTTTCCACGTTAAACTGTAGGTCCTTCATTTCATCTCACAATCACCCTACCGTTACACATTAGCGTAAGTGCGTATAACCCGAACGGGTAGTAAGACGCGATGCTAATAATAATAATAATTATTATTATTATATTAAAATTGGCAGCAACACCAGCAGCAAAGTACGGATCCATCGCTAAAGAAACGGGGACTGGGGAGATGCGTCTGCTCGGTGTGGACACGCAAGATCGGTGGAAACATGTGTCCGGATACAAGTTGCTATGTGCGCGGACGATGGATGTTGTCTAGTCGCTAGATACTTATATCTGGCGATTATCGCTTTGTGTGCTACGCTTTACGAAGTTTCACCCGTAAAATTTTGGCAACGACTTCACACCTGTAACCCCAACCCAAACCTTCTCTGCACCCTACGTCACCTGGCAAGCTGTATCCTGAGCTGTTTCCTCGGATGGTAGTACTCAAGCAGGCCGATGACCTCGAATATCAAGGGGAACAAGAAGCTGATGATGGAAATGACAATGGTGGTCTCGTTCTGACTCCACCACGTGTTTCCTGGCTCCGTGGAGCGGTTCACCACCATGACTACCGCGTAGGCTGACGCGACCAACAGCAAGAGCACCGTCAGGTTGACCAACACCCGCAAGCTGATTACCCTCCAGCTGCTTCAACAACGGGCAAGTGGAGATTCAGTCATAGCGCACCTTGGCTTTCTACTCACATCAGACGCCGGATTATGGCCCGTCTACAACCAAACGCACCCGCTTGTCGGACTCGCAACTACGCAATAACGTAATTTTGTCTGTCTACAATAGCTTACGCAAACACAATCGTATGTCGGAACTGTCGGAACTGTCGGACCAGCTTGTCGGGAGGAGATGAACATTGTCCATCTCTTGCGTTTATGTAGTTGCGTTGGCTTGCGTTTAGCCAATCAAAAAACAAATATGGATGGACTACTAAAATCAAATAATTTGAAGTTAATTGGTCTATGACAAAAACGATTGGAAATGTATAGTAATGAATACAGGATTTCCAATTAAAATCATGTGTATTTATCCAGTTAAATATTTTTTAAATATTTATTTCTTATTTGAAAACATTAATATGAATTTGACTTTTAGAGTCATCATTGATGTTTGTTCCTATTGGTTGAAATAACGTTTTACGACTTTTCATTGTAGACAGTCTATTTTGTATTTAATAAAAGCGTAATTACGAGTGCATTTGCGATTGCGTAGTTGCGAGTCCGACAAGCGGGTATGTTGGTTGTATACTGGCCTTTACTGGTTATCAGTGACCCGTATCACCCACTTCTGTGGTAGAATGGTCTATGGCAGGGTTAGGCAACTGGTCGATCTCACAGTAATTTGCAGTCGATCACGCAATAAAGCTACATCGTATTTTAAAGAAAATATTTCTGATGTTATCTATTCTATTATTAGATCAATTGCGATTATTTGAAAGATTATTAGTTCCCCAATTGCTGAGGGGTGACATAAAATATTAAACGGGTCCTTATTATTATGGGTGTTACTATACTAAATAAATATTAATTTTTGGTATAAATGATAAGGTTATTAAACTTATCAAGGAATGAAAAGTATATATTTTATACTATACTAATTAAATCATTATTTCAAATCATTAGATATTTAAAAAATTAATATGAAATTAAATTAATTAATATTAAATACAATAATTTATAGAATCCTTTACTAAATGGGATAATTTCATGCCTATAAAATATTCATTTAAATAATTAAATTTATAATTATCTATAAAAGCTAAACCCTTAATGTTTTATTGATAAACAAATAAAAATTATTTTTACATCATTTTGAGCATAAGTAGTAATTTTTTCAAGTATGTCAAATAACATTTGAATTTTCAAAATATCCTTGATCGGTAATAATCAAGAGTATTATATAAAAAAATTAAATAGATCAGTATAAAATGAAAATAGTTATATATTTTATATTTGTTTCTATAATGGTGGGCACAAAAATATTTGAATCTTGAATTTAAGGAATAAATATAAGAGGTACAAAAAAATTGCAGGAATTTTTAATAAGTTTATGAGTTGATCGGGAATAATAAAAAAAGGTTACATACCCTTGGTTCAAGACGTTGCTCTCGCAATATATTGTAAGGCAGGTTACGGGTAGATCGGGGTTTGAACTTCAGTCAATCACTTTCCTCTAGTTACTCATAAAAAACATGAAAATAGCTACCTTAAAAATATTTCTAAGTTTATAAAACAAAACCCGTCTATTTTACCAAACAGTAACAGTAACAATATATTATCTCACTAGTTTATAATATGTCAAAGTTTATATTCTTTATATAAAGGATGCTATTTTTTTTGTAATATATCGACGCAATATTAACTAAATTAAACCTTTAACTTAACCATTCTGTATTCACATTTAAAGAGATAGTAAAGAACGAAACTATAATAAATATCCAATGAAACGCAATAAGGTCTGCACTGTTTAGGCACTATAATTGTTCACAGAAACAATAATAATTTACAGTAGCTCTAATGGGATAAGTAACTTATTACTAAAGGAATAAAGGCACATCTTTGTTAAAATATATATTTTGTTAAACACAAAAACATTGTTTTTCTATGTTGTATCTATTTTGAAGGCTACAATTCATATGTGAAGTTATATAACATTATGGTTTACTATGATCAATCACAGATACAAAAATAAAAAGGGTCACATAATTTCTCTTTTATCGTCAAGTTAAGATATTTACTAGATCATAAGAGTTTATAAACGAAATCATATTCATTGTTGTAGAAAAACTCCACTAAAGAGAATTAATAAAATAATATAAACTTTTACAGAAACAGTGAAAAAGAGGAACATCTATGTCCACCAAATGACATAAAAATCAATTTCAACTTCATAAAAAGTATATATATACTATACTATACTATACTATAGTACTACATATAACTTTTCAATGATACGTTATTTTGTATCTCAAATAGTGGCGGGAAAATGATCAAAATTGGAAATGTCTGCTTATGTGAAGTATTCTTAAAATCATTTTTAGGGGTAGATTACATTTTACATTCTGTTTGTAATGTTAAACAATATCTCGAGATAAAAGTTAAAAAAATATTTGGCGCAGATTTGTAGAGAATTGATTTTTTTCTCTTTTTACCCTTCAGTAAACTACCCTTAATTTTAGGGTTAGATATCTAGCTCCATAAACCCTCGGGGTAATCCTATAGAAGCCCTACGTACCAAGTTTCAGCCCAATCGGTAAAATGGTTTTGGCTTTAATCTGAAATACAGACACAAACGCACATATGGTATCGCAAAAACTACTTTTTCGGGTTAAGTGGGTTAAGAAACATCGATATCCATCAAAATCCCAATATACATATATATAAGTGGGTTAAGAAACATCGATATCCATCAAAATCCCAATATATATATATATATATATATATATATATTACAATCAAAACACTTTTCTACTCGAGTAGTTGAGAAAAAGTAAAAAGAGACCATAATTATTGAGTAAGGCATCGGCTTGAAAGACAATCTAATAATATTTTGTCCCGTCGTTGTTTTGTGTGATTTCCTTACCTCCTAGCGTTCCTCCTCTTCTCTGCCTCTTCCAGCAAAGCTTCTTTGAAACCGAGGATGATAGAAGCAGTTCTGTTGTGAGCAGTCTCAGCATTACCGATCATATAGTCCCAGCGTGTGAACAGTTTCCACGTGAAGATACACTCATCATCCTTCTCTGACAGTTTGCTCATGCGCGAGTTCTGGGCCATCCTGCAACAACACAGTTTCCTCGTGAAGATACACTCATCATCCTTCTCTGACAGTTTGCTCATGCGCGAGTTCTGGGCCATCCTGCAACAACACAGTTTCCACGTGAAGATACACTCATCATCCTTCTCTGACAGTTTGCTCATGCGCGAGTTCTGGGCCATCCTGCAACAACACAGTTTCCACGTGAAGATACACTCATCATCCTTCTCCGACAGTCTGCTCATGCGCGAGTTCTGGGCCATCCTGCAACAACACAGTTTCAACGTGAAGATACACTCATCATCCTTCTCTGACAGTTTGCTCATGCGTGAGTTCTGGGCCATCCTGCAACAACACAGTTTCCACGTGAAGATACACTCATCATCCTTCTCCGACAGTCTGCTCATGCGTGAGTTCTGCGCCATCCTGCAACAACACAGTTTCAACGTGAAGATACACTCATCATCATTCTCTGACAGTCTGCTCATGCGTGAATTCTGGGCCATCCTGCAACAACACAGTTTCCACGTGAAGATACACTCATCATCATTCTCCGACAGTTTACTCATGCGTGAGTTCTGCGCCATCCTGCAACAACACAGTTTCAACGTGAAGATACACTCATCATCATTCTCCGATAGTTTGCTCATGCGTGAGTTCCGGCCATCCTGCAACAACACAGTTTCAACGTGAAGATACACTCATCATCATTCTCCGACAGTTTACTCATGCGTGAGTTCTGCGCCATCCTGCAACAACACAGTTTCAACGTGAAGATACACTCATCATCCTTCTCCGACAGTTTACTCATGCGTGAGTTCTGCGCCATCCTGCAACAACACAGTTTCAACGTGAAGATACACTCATCATCATTCTCCGATAGTTTGCTCATGCGTGAGTTCCGGGCCATCCTGCAACAACACAATTTCAACGTGAAGATACACTCATCATCCTTCTCCGACAGTTTACTCATGCGTGAGTTCTGGGCCATCCTGCAACATCAAACTTTCCCTGGGAATATAACGTCATAACCCTTTTCAAATAAACTGCCCACATGTGAGATCTGGGCTATCTTGTAACAACACACCCTTCACGTAAATAAATAATCATTATTCGATAGTTTGCTCATCCAAACGGTGGTAATAAGTGGTTCTAGAAAAAAAAGTTTGCTCATACACCGGTTCCATATCAATTAAATAAACAAAAAATAGTGTTTTGATTTTAAATTTTACAAAGTAGTGAAGGCAACTTGAAGTAAATAAATATTTTTCCACCTTTGAACTTATTTTATAATGCAACTTGTTTCATGTCGGCGTCCCTTGATAAACAATAAATACACTCCGTTTACCTTGACGTATTACACTATGCCTCTTTCTTATATTCTACATCATAGTGGGTGACTTGGCGGTCTAGGGGTAAGGTGTCAGACTTCTGTGCTGGCGGCCGGGGTTCAATCCTCGGTCCCGGCACAAATTTATCTGATTACCAAACCCTTCCTTCACCTCTGACAAGACATCTTGTGAATGTGGGGAATGCCAGGCCTCCACCGTGGTTCGGATTCCACGTTAAACTGTAGGTCCTCCATTTCATCTCACAATCACCCTACCATTACACATTAGCGTAAGTGCGTATAACCCGAACGGGTAGTAAGACGCGGTGCTAATAATAATAATAATAATAATAATAATAATAATAATATAAATCATAGTGGAAACAAGCAAAGGTAAGCTTGCTACGGGTTAACGAAAGGTACAGTGCAATATAATGTTGAATGATAATGTCCACGTACTTGCTGAGTGTGGCGACGAAACTGTACACGTATACCGCCAGTCCTGTCATGAAATAGGCAAAAGGCAAGCGGTAGCCTTTCTTATTGTCATCCTTGTTGGTGTAATACCCGTAGAATATAGGCGAGTATTTGAGCACCCCTTCAAAGTTCCACAGCGTGATGAGGTTTGTAGACTTTGTTTCTTCTTCTGGGGTCATTCTCTTCCTCATACCGTCCCTGTTCTTGTCTGCCGTCAGCATCTGCCATGGAAGAAAATACCTCTTTAATATATTCACAGTCGCTCCGTACTAAATCCTACACCTATGACAATGGGGAAGTTTCTAGGCTTATGAGAGTGGTAATCCCTTTGTTTACAAGGCCAATGACAATGTTTTATTATTGTTGTTGTTGTTGTTGCTGTGAAATCATACTTTCACTGTGAAGAGAACTTTTAGAAACTGGCATTACAGTTAGCACGCAGAGAGTATGTGACCATACCTTCCCGGCCAAAATTTCTACTCTATTTCTCACTCGCTCGTAGAAATTCATGAGGTGGGTGGGCCAATAACCCCCTCCACCTGAAATTAACCTATCACAGAAAGTGAAACAAGGAAAATCCCGAATATTGAAGCTTTGTTGCAACCCTATGCTCCACATCGGGAGTAAAAGGAATGATTAATAATAATCTCATAATGTGCCCTAGAGGGTCGGTACGTGATTAAATCGGTTCTCGTGCCTCCTTTCTGTACTAACCAGAACATTTTCTTTAGAATCGTATTACTGACCTCTGGGATGGCGACGAAAGCCACTAGTAGGACGCAGATCACGAGGTTGACCCAGAAAAGCCATCGCAAGAAGGTGAAGTAGGAAGCGACCACGGAACCGAAGTGAGACTCTATCTCCTTGATCCGGAGTTCCCACGGTATCAGCAAAGTCACAAAGTTGGCCAGTTCTCGCTTCAAGTACTGCCCCCTCTGAAGCACAAAACACCAATAACCAGTGAGACGTGTCTGGGAATGTTGACAGGGTACGCAGGGCTTGTTAAAATTGTATTTGTTATTATTGTTTAAGCAGTAAATCATAGCTAGCTTGTATGCCTCTAAGGCAGTGACTTATAGCCTGGGGAGTCGTCACCCCATTCGGGGTGTCGTCATGTTTCAAATGTGTTCACAATGATTTTTAAGGTCTAAGATTTATGTCTACTTTTTAAAGTTATTATAATGATTGTAGGAAGATGCAAAATTCAAATAAAAAGTAAGCGGATAAAATGATAAAAACAGTTAAGTTAATATTTAGGCACCCTTTGGTTACTCAACTCTAACAATATGCTAGCTCACCTGGTTTTCTGTTGCAGTCTCGTGTTCAGGTTAACGGCGCTGCTAGCATAGCTTCCAAAATAGCAGATGGGCACGTTTATTCTTTTTTGAGACATCTTGGTCACATCCATATAATAATTATATAAGCAATTTGTAACAATTAAATAAAGCACGTGGGCTTAACATAATGCTCACTTGGTTTGTTGATGATGTGGTCAAAATTCAAATACAGACCAGGTGTACTGGGGTTGATATTTCCTAATCATGTTTCCCCTTCTCCCTCCATGAAAATAAAGGTACATTTCCTATAAACTAATTCTGCCTACCCCATAAGTATAAATACATGCGTATATACAAGATGGGTAGTAAGATTCAGTGAAAATAATAATTTAAAATCTAAAATATCAACGTTTGTAGGTTATCAAGGAGTCGCTATAGTCTCAAAGACCTACTTTGGGGGTATACGCTGCAAAAGGTTGTAACCCCACTGATTTAAAACTTCAGAGAGAAAGACTAATTTCTCCTCATAACTAATCCACAACATTTATGTTCAATTAAACTACCTTCTGTAAATATTTTGTTAATGTATCATTAATACTAAGCACTATTATAATATTCCTGTGTGATCCTTTAGGTATTGGTACTCATCTTCCAAACGACTTAAATCTATTTACTCTACCTAATAGGTCCTCATTTGACCAATCATACATACATTGGTTCTGCTCTTTATGCCTTACAAGGGAATGTGTCTGTTGGTAGGTGGCCAATGAGTGTTCTACAGAGTAATTATAACAACTCACATGTACAGTTCAAACAAGCTTTGTCTACCCTGGCGTTATGCCACGCCAAAACGCTGTCAGTAATCACTTAATAGAAACCTTCAAGCAAATCGCCACAAACTTAATCTACACTTCACAAATAATGTAACGAACATCTACACTAAAACCAACTCAAGAGAGACAGACCTTCACACACTGGTATCCTTCCTTTAACTACCGCGAATCGCTTCGCGTTGTTGTGACCACTCTCATCCCCAATTTTTTCCCGCCATAAATTCCCGCTCTTGATCCCGCGTCACTTTGAGCCAAGCTCTTTGGTTAAATTCTTTCCTACAGTACTACTTCGATGAGACAAAACACACATACAATTTCTTAGCTATATAATTATATTAATTATATTGGAGGGTTAATTTAAGGTGTAAAGATGGGGAGGGTAAATAAGTTAAACTACACCTGTAAAGATGATAAAAACATTAAGTGGGATAAATGTCGTCAGAGTAGTTTGAGTGTCGATTTCTTGGCTTAAAATTAGGCGCGTTTTGATTGTATAACTTATGGTTAACGTAGCTAGCTCAAAATTTGCATTCAGAATGATAATCCATAATTTACTAATTGATAATATCACTTTCTCAGCATTTTCCCCAACCGTGAGAAACGTAAAGGAGTATAAAAGTTTAGTTAAAAGAGACCATTTCAGTCAAGTTTAAAACAAGAAAAAAAAATCTAATAAAGTAGAAAGAACAAAGAAATAAAAATAGGAAATAGAACCCAGCCGACAATACAAGATACTGGGTCGTACATTGACATCGGAAATTGGTGCCTGGTGGGGGGAGGGGGGACTGGGAATGAGAAAATAGTTCGTGATAAGATGTAAAACGTTCTTGGGTGATGATAGTTTTAACCACGTTGTTAAACAGTTTACTCAACAGTATAAAATCCTCAAAGATATTGGAAGAAAAAACTTACGCTATTTTTACAGCTGACATTTTCCTTCCTTCCAGGAATAATGTGAAAGTTTGTTTTATATTAGATTGAAAAACATAAGAGGCTTAAAATCTGAACACATCACACTGACTTTTTAAAAAGTACTTGTAAATCGATTAATTAAATTGTTTCCTTGTGATAAAATCAATGGATATATATTCTTTTATATTCAATGCCTTCGGCAGAAAATTCAGAAAGTGCAAGCTTCTAAACCATAACTGAAAATACGATTGTATTAGACCTTAACCTTATAGAACATATTCAGGAACTGCATCAGAGAAATTTACTATGTCAATATCTGTTATAAAACACATTAAAGAAACACAATTACACAACAACGACTTTCTAGAAGAAGCTTCAAATAAATTATTGTGCTTGATAAAAACTAACAATTTGAATCCAAACAGAGGGATTTAAACTAGTGTCCTCTCCAGGATGTATGTTACAAACCTCTACCAACTGAACTATCAAGATGATCGATCGTACCTTCTAGTGGCAGCCCGGGCCTTGCCTGTAAATACACTGACGTGTACCTTGATTATCAGGAGGTTGGACCAGAATCAACTGACCAAGTAAGTGTACCTTGATAATCAGGAGGTTAAACCTGGCCAGAATGTCTCGTGTCGTCTTGTTCTGAGCCAGTCTCTCTTGAAGCTCCCCCTCGTGTTTCTTCACGAAGGCCTTGGCCTGATGCACCAGGCGCAGTTTCTTGCGCATTCCCCAAGGCTGCTGTTTCACGCTGCTGAGGACTTCTTTGTGCAGACGGAGGTTCTCATAGATCTGTTCTTGAGTCATTCCTTCATCCATTGATATGGCAGTGCTGAAAGGAAACATTGAATACTTCTCTTTAATCCACACTGAGCTACTTTTCAGAAACAGTTTCTAAAGATTCCCGGAGTTATACTCATACAATTTTAAGCAATTGTTTTTTTAAAAAGCTTACACACTACAAATGTACCCTAAAGTTTTAAAATTCCAAAAATATTCAAGGGGTAAGCCGTAATAATCAGAAAACAAACATTTATTTTGGGAGAAAATTGACTAATAATGGTTTGTAATACAGTTTACGTACTCCCCTGAACTGAGAGTGAAAACCGAAGAACGTCGCCGACCCAGAGACTGACCGCTGTCGGCATCAGGGGAGAACGGCGAGGATGGACGACGCCCGCGTCGCTTGCTCGGGCGTCTAGTAGATGCTCGGCGCTGCATGATGGCATTGACACTGGCCGAATAATCCTCGTCATCTTCCCCATCTGTGGAAATTATCACGATCACACTTGGCCAAACCAACGTACTTGTTACTGCTTTTAATAAATACAAAGAAGGAAATAAGCACCTGCGATCTTTTAAAGTAAAAAAACTTCGTTCCAAATTATAATAAAGCTTTGAAGTGAAAAAAAACAACAACTGAGCTGTGACAAAGGGAAAGGGCACTACACGTCAAAGTTTGCGTTAATTTGTTTTTCAGACTTTTTTTAAATGTAATATGGTTAATAAAACTCAGTGGTACGTCACGTACACTTCGTTTACTCTAAAATGTAACAAGTTTAACTTATATTTTCTATTATGGAGTAGTTTATAAAATACGGCCAAGGTAGAACTGCTACTTTTCAGGATAAACAAAGCTACCATCGCTTACCCCTGCGTGTGCATGCACCACAGTTTGTTAAACACTGTATAATAAGTTTAAACCTCATTATCTCTAATAGAAAAGGGGTACATTTTCATCATCTTGGGAATAGCTGCCGCTGGAAGAAGGGAAACACACTCTCACCTGTCACCGTTGTCTCTCTTGAGAAGCGAACTTTCTCCATGCTGGGACTAACTGCCACTAGAAGGGAAACACTCTCACCTGTCACCGTCGTCTTTCTTGAGAAGCGTACTTTCTCCATGCTGGGACTAACTGCCTACCTCTAGAAGAAGGGAAACATAATCTCACCTGTCACAGTCGTCTTTCTTGAGAAGCGTACTTTCTCCATGCTGGGACTAACTACCTACCTCTAGAAGAAGGGAACCATAATCTCACCTGTCACCGTCGTCTCTCTTGAGAAGCGTACTTTCTCCATGCTGGGACTAACTACCTACCTCTAGAAGAAGGGAACCATAATCTCACCTGTCACCGTCGTCTCTCTTGAGAAGCGTACTTTCTCCATGCTGGGACTAACTACCTACCTCTAGAAGAAGGGAAACATAATCTCACCTGTCACCGTCGTCTCTCTTGAGAAGCGTACTTTCTCCATGCTGGGACTAACTACCTACCTCTAGAAGAAGGGAAACATAATCTCACCTGTCACCGTCGTCTCTCTTGAGAAGCGTACTTTCTCCATGCTGGACTAACTACCTACCTCTAGAAGAAGGGAAACATAATCTCACCTGTCACAGTCGTCTCTCTTGAGAAGCGTACTTTCTCCATGCTGGGACTAACTGCCTACCTCTAGAAGAAGGAACCATAATCTCACCTGTCACCGTCGTCTCTCTTGAGAAGCGTACTTTCTCCATGCTGGGACTAACTGCCTACCTCTAGAAGAAGGGAACCATAATCTCACCTGTCACCGTCGTCTCTCTTGAGAAGCGTACTTTCTCCATGCTGGGACTAACTACCTACCTCTAGAAGAAGGGAACCATAATCTCACCTGTCACCGTCGTCTCTCTTGAGAAGCGTACTTTCTCCATGCTGGGACTAACTACCTACCTCTAGAAGAAGGGAACCATAATCTCACCTGTCACCGTCGTCTCTCTTGAGAAGCGTACTTTCTCCATGCTGGGACTAACTACCTACCTCTAGAAGAAGGGAACCATAATCTCACCTGTCACCGTCGTCTCTCTTGAGAAGCGTACTTTCTCCATGCTAGGACTAACTTCTTGGAAGATGGGTGGAGACCCCGGATTGAACACGCTATCACATGTGGACGAGTCCACAAACACACAACGCTCCTCGGGAGCGAATGTCACGGAGAGTCGGTCCACAGAGGGTTGAGGAGAGGGCACCTCGATCTAGCACAACACGGTTACATTACACTTAAGACGTCAACCCTATTATGTCAGTCTTGATTTAAGATTCTTGGTTAAATGCCTGTATTTATTCTAATACTGACATTTTGAATCTTTTTGGTTTGGAGGTAAGCAAACGCTCGTTCTATTATTCTGTACATAAATAAAGAAGCTTATAATATAAAACTGATGTAGGTCTCACCACGTCTTGCGCCCCTAGGCACAATTATAATATGCCCCCCCCCCCCCCTACACATTTTTTTGTTTAGAATTTTAGGCGGTTTCAGAGGAAAGAGGTCTTAGGGGTGAGGGGCAGAGTTACAAAGTAATTGTAAAGTAAAAGTTATTTAAAAATAAATATTGTCATTCTGACTTTAACCTGAACTATTTCGATACTGTTAATCAATAATTTTTAAACGTAATTATTAAAAACAAAATATAAAAATTAAAATAATGTTATCCAAATGTGCCGGCCCCTAAAGCCGCCGCCCCTAGGCCCGTGCCTAGGGGCCTGTAATATAAATCTGTTTGTGCTGGTTCTAAGGCATTTGAGAGGGTCATATAACTTTTTAGAGTTAGAAACATAACAATTAATGATCCGCTCCGGTGGCCGCGTGGTCTAACGCGTCATTCTTGCAATATACTAGACTGCCGATGACGGAGGATCATGGTTCGATCCCGGTCAGCTATACTGAGGGTGATTTTCCCAAATTATTTCTCACTCTCTCTTGCCACGCAAACGTAGATATACTTAATCTAAATTCCACCCTCCTCATCTCCAACCCATTTGTGTAATTAATACATAAGCGTACAACCCGAAAAAGTAGTAATTAAAATGTGGTTCTAAAAAAATGATCAATAGAAAGGGACAATGAAATTATGGGAGGTGGAACCTAAAAAAAATCCTCTTGCATTTATTGCAGTTTCCCTTGACGCATGCCTGAAAGGAAGAGCACTTAACCACCCCCACTCTTACCTCCCTCCAGTGACAAGGGGATAATGAAGGTGGTTAAATGGAATTCATTGATTAACAAAAGTGCGTGTTTGCAAAAAGAGAAAAAGCTCAAACCACTTAAAATAATTAGAACTTTGAAAACATCTATAATCAAAACGGAGTAAAATCTACAACTTATCTACACCAGCATATCCAGTAAATATTCTACTAACAACTTTGACTGCGACCCATTATTTTAAAACGTTAATAAACCCAGTGTCTGGCTGGTATCGGTGGGTAGGTGGACTTAATGTCAGAGTCGTATAGTCTGGTTTTGCCGGTGGCGGGGAAGTCTGAGTAAGAATTTCAGATCGGGCGTGCAGTGAGGCTACTTTTTCCTAAATAGTTTCCCACGCTCCTCCACTCAAATATGGGTACGCTTATTCTTAATTTTATTTTTATATTTTAGCATCACGTCTACCTATTCAAGGCTATACGCGTTTGTAATATTAAGGAAAATAAAATCCAATCTTAAGTGAATTTAAGTTGGACAAGTTGCACTAGATTGACTAAATACTCTAATGGGTTAAGGATGAGGAAGGTTCAATTTAAAGGAAGTGTACCTGAATTTGCGTGGAGGGAGAATTGAAAATAATCTTGGAAACCCTCTCCCCCAGTACACCCACCCGGGATTTGAACTCTTACATCGGCAGTCTAGCTCAACACGAAACTAGCGCGTTAGATAACTACGCCACCGAGGCGGGTTAGAACTAAAATTAAGAGGGCTGTATGGTGTAGCATTTAGTCTGGTTGCAAACGCAATATTTAAAAAGTTGTTTGATAGTTTTGAATATAGTTGAATATAGTTTTCAACAAGATGTAAGCGAAGATTATCAGCAGGTTTCTGACAAGTTAAAAAGTTAAGAATTTTGTTTGAAAAAATATTCAAAGACGATTTTCGCGAACATTTGTACTTATGAGATTAAAGAAAAGGTTAGAAACTTTGAATTTATCTCAGAAACTACCTTCCTTTTATCAAATTATGTCATTTTTTGATAGGGTTATAACACAAATTTAAAAATAATGTGGGATCGTTTTGTCAAGTTTTATGTAGGTTATCAAACTTTTTTTAAAACAATTCTAACCTAAATTTAAACTTTTTAACTGGTCAGAACTTTCACCAACATTTTAGTGAAAACTATATTAAAAAATATCATACCACTTCATAAATAATCCGGGATTTCTAAACGTCTATATAACGCTTTTCATTGCTCTCCTATGAGACCCTCTTAATCTAATTTTATGATTAAAAAAAAATTCAAACAAGAACGTTAACTTGCTGTTAAGGGGAAGCGTTGTTTTATAATCATCGTTAGAGTTTAAAGTAAGCTAATTTAATTGTAAAAAAAAACTCCAAACGTAGGAAGTTGATTTTCTGTTAAAGGTGAGCGTTGTTTTGTAATAATGATTAAAACCAAAAATAACAGCTTCGTGTACTCACATTGTTTCACTAATCTCTCACCCACTCGACAAAAGTAAACATTAACAGACGTAATCCGTGCCTGAAGACTAATGCTCCCCAAACTGAAGAAGAATTCACTTCCCGCCTCCCGCCCCTCTAAACTAAGCAACAAGCAAAATCTAGCCACACCCTTCAGTGAATCTTTTTAAACCTCGCACACACATACACACACACCTTCCTCCCCCTTATTCTACCGTTTTCATTCCACGTAACATTAACCTCATCAGACCCCCTTTCCCTTCTATCCTGTGATTTACCCCCCTCCACCCTCGTTATTTTCCTCCTTGCTGCAGGTGAGAGAAGACATAACCTCCGGCGCCCCGACCAATAGAAGACGAGCGTAGGTCGCATCGTGACCGGAAACAAAGAAGACCTTACTTTGAGGGGTGTTTGAGGCGTCGGGAGGTGAAATATCATTTTATCGACTGGTTCGGTTAGTTCTCACCTTCGGGCTTGACATGCGATGGGTCGACAGGTCACCGGATCAACTGTTGGCTGCAAATTGGGTCGGGTAAGGGTGCACGCGGGTACGTTTGACTGAATTACGGGAGGCTAGGTTTGATCTCCGACTGGGGGTGTTGAGATGATTTATTCACAATAATTTTTACCATCCTCATCCTACATAAAATAAGATAAAATCTCCTAATATTCCCTTAACTATTTTTTATATAACCGCGTTTTCTATCCGTTTGACTATACATGTGTGTACTAATTATGTTAGTGTGTTAGGTATTAGGAAAGTTGAATTTGGAAGCAGTTTATCCGCATATGCGTGAATGGACAGGAGAAAACCCATTTAGGAAAATTACCTTCAGTAGAATCGACAGGGATTTAAACCCTATTCCACCCTTCATCGGCTGTACAGTTATCAACATTTTTTTAAATTTCACGGTACACTAACAAGCCTAAAACATTTGTGGTATACAGTTTTGTTTTGGGCACGCACCGTGGTAGCAGAAAATATTACGCACCCGTACAACGGTTGTACGGTAAATCAGAATTAAGAACGTATAGACTAATTTTTTCCTAAAGTAACTTCAAATGTTACCTTATTCAAGGTTGAAGCAATTTTTCTGTGCTCGCTTCAATATTTGGAAACATTTCGTTCAAACCATTGGTAATTTGGGTAAACCATGACGCTTAACTCTGTTCGAAGATTTTGATTTTGTCCCTTGTATATAACATATTAATAGGTACGAGTAAGTGAGAAATATTAATGACCCATGGCGGCTGCTCGTACCAACTTCATTTGTGTTCTTATTGGTAAGGTTCTCCTATAAAAATATAACTTTAAGTGTTAGGGCTAATCCATAGCCCAACGTAAAGTTTTTTTTTTTAACCTTTTTTGACTCCTCCCACCCATGTAACGACATGTTGATAGTATAGCCCTACCCCACCCTCACTCCCAGCCTGTGTTACGTAACTTTTCACATCAAAAGTAAATGTCATTAGGGAATCTTTTGAAACACTAAAAGAGGGACTCAAAATTTAATACAACTCGAACAGGAAATTATCCATAAGTTTATTTAATAAAGGTGAAAACATGAATAATATTATTCTATTTTCAAAATTGGAAAGTATAATAGCTTAGCTGTACCTATACACCCCCCCCCCCACACACACACCCATGTAACACCAAGTAAATATTATACAACCAATATCATTGCTGAGGGAATTGCAGGTCTCACGGAGAAAAGTTTTTATTTTGGCTCTTTCGGTCAACTGTTGTCAAATCTCCTCGCTCTCAGTTATGTCTGAAGGTGGTGTGCTGGGGTAAGAAGGGCTACTGGCAACCTCAAATAACCAGCCAGTGCAGAGTTACGAAACTTGTCTTATATTTGAGGGGAGATTGTCCACTCAAAAACGAGAGAATGACAAGGCTGTTACCCAATAATAACCATGCTGATCAATCAGTGATATCCAGCGTGGCTCTTTCCCTGCCCCCCCTTCTACTCCCAGCCCCTACAGCTGTACGTGGTTTATGGATGACACCTTAACAGTGCCTGAGAGGTGACCTGGTGGCTAGGGTAAGGTGTCGGACTTGTGTGCTAGAAGTCCGGGGTTCAATCCACGGTCCCCGCACAGATTTATCTTATTGCCAAACCCTTCCTTCAACTCTGACAAAGCTATTAATCACAACTTGTGAATGTGTGGAGTGCCAGGCTTCCACCGTAATAAATAATAATAATAATAATAATAATTAACGGTGACCTGAGACTGACTCAGTGATTCTGGAAATGGTGCTATCTCCTACCCCGTGAGCCCTTGAAATCCACAGGTGTCGTCGTGTGGGTAGTTGAAGGGGGTGGGGGTACAAGTGAAAAGGTTGGAAGAAGAGGGAGGGCGCTCGGTGAAGAGCGAAACACTGAACGAGGGTTTAACAACACAGTTTAATAGTTGCGACTCACGCCACGGTATTATTGAGGGCGGTCACGTCACCTTGACCTCGCTGATAGACGGCGTCACTAATATGATGAAGAGGCCAACCTTCCGTCCTAAACGGTCAAATTGGTCAGAATTACATTTTTGCTTACACACTGAAAATTTTTTTCATAAATAATTTTTAATATTTTATTTAACAACATGTTTATGGTTAAAAGGGTAAAATGATGTAACATTATCTCCTCGCTTTCATTTGTAAACAAAAGGTGGTGTGATGGGGTAAAAAGGAACTATCAGCAGCCTCGACTAACCAGCGTTGCAAAATTTATTATTATTATTATTATTATTATTATTATTATATTATTAGCACCACGTCTTACTACCCGTTCGGGTTATACGCACTTACGCTAATGTGTAATGGTAGGGTGATTGTGAGATGAAATGGAGGACCTACAGTTTAACGTGGAATCCGAACCACGGCAGAGGCCTGGCAACCCACACATTCACAAGATGTCTTGTCAGAGGTGTAGGAAGGGTTTGGAAATCAGATAAATCTGTGCCGGGACCGAGGATCGAACCCCGGCCGCCAGCATAGAAGTCTGTGCAAAATTTATCTTTTGTTTGAAGGAAGATTGATTATTTTAATTTTATTTAGAACCACGTCTTACTACCCGTTCAGTTTATATGCTTAAGTACTAATTACGCTAATGGGTTAGGATTTGGGAGAAGTTGAATTTAGATGAAGTGAACCCGCGTTTGCATGAAAGGCGAGTGGAAAACCATTCAGGAAAAACCACTTCCAGTCTACCCAACCAGGATTCGAACCTCGATCTCCCTATCCTCGGCAGTCAAACTCAACACGTAACTAGCGTATTAGCTTACTACGCCACCGAGGCGGGTAAGGAAGATTGAGCACAAGAAAATCACAACGCTGTTTCCCAATAGTATTTTTTTTTACCACCACGTCTTACTACCTGTGCGGGTTATCCGTATATGTATTAATTACACTATTGTGTTAGGTACGAGAAAGATTGAATTTAAAGGAAGTATACTCGCATTTTCATGGAGTGAGCATGGAAAACCATATAGGTAGAACCACCTTTTGTAAACCAGAGTGAGATTATAACCTTGACAATACGTTCTATTCCGAGAGGGACGCCTTTGACCAAACATGTCCAACCTTTCCCTGGCTGAGGACCACATAGTTTCTTGGAGAAATTGCCGGGAACAGAGGGAATACATGAAATATCAAGATATTAAGGTCCTAATATAATAAAAACAACAGTCTAATTTGTTGTTGGTTTTTGCAATTTGAATAATTTAAATTTTATCTGGCAGGTTGCACAGAACAAACACGTGGATCGCAAGTGGCCCCGCGGGTTGGTCATGCCCGCCTTAGACCATTCAACCACTGAAGTGGGTTTACCACTTGTAAACTGTACAGTTCCCTGAATGATGATGTCCAATGTATAATCCCTCGTCCCCCCCAACTTAGTAGACCGCAAGCCACCACTGCGGATCATTTCCATCTCTACCGACTACTCGAACTCTTCTTCGTGCGAATGTGACCCCGCCCTAAGATACCGGCAACTCGAACTCTTCCTCGTGCGAATGTGACCCCGCCCTAAGATCTGAAGGAAGGTCCCTCCAATCTCACACGCAAACATTTAGTCATATTTCAACACGGCGGGAGCTGGTCCTTTATATAAAAAAACAACAACTCTGCTCTCTACTTGCACTCTTCACGACAAACCCATCTCCAAGCGCGACCCGGGGTGAATTTTGCGCCCGAGCGGGATTGCTTTTTGGCGACCCTTATATAATCGGGAGATAATATGAAAATATGAAAATAATACCAAATAGAACAACTCCAAACCTATGAAAAACCTCTCTGTGCGATTGTAAGAAAACGGTTAGGATCAGGCCTACAAAGAAAACTATAAGAACATGTTTTGTATACAATGTTCTCCCCCTTAATTTGTTATTGTAACAAACACTTTGATATACTGGTTGGCTTACGATATACTTACAAATAAGTCTTAGGGAGTAATTTTTTCCAAGATGGCGGATGTAAAATAACTTTTTAAGAGTGGCATCATGTACTAATTTATTCACCACATAAAAAACTATTAAAACATGTTAAATTTCATGTTAGTATTGAAAAGTGAGCGAGTGTTATGCTTAGCAACTCCACTATCACACATAGGTTAGGTTATGTTGGTGCTCTGGCGCCACCCTGGAGCCCCCCCTCTCAATCTCGCAGTGTTGGCCTAGAAAATAAACCCCCTCTATCACTTGCTGTGCCTATCTCTCTCTATCTTGTTAGCTAGTGCTAATAGCTACTTAGTTCTGAAAGGGTGGCGGGCGCGACTTTTGAAGGAAGTCTCTCATTCATCCTCTTGTCATCCCATGGATTAAAATCAAACAGAGACTAATTTGCAAAGAGAGGAGATGATATAACTCACAAGCTGAGAATGTACACTCCAATTTTTATAGAAAGAGCCTTCCTTATTTGACGGTTAGAAAAGTTACTAGATCTTCTTTCACGTATTCATACGTCAAGTCATGATATCTGCAGTTGTCACTTTTGATATATATTTTCCCTAACTATAAACTATCAATAATAATATAGTATATAATATAGAAAGTTAGTGAGGATGGATTAAGTACAGAGTTGTTTTTTGAGCTATATCCACAGTTTATTGCCTATCCCGTAGGAGAACGGCGTGAAAAAGTATCCATATACAGTATATATATATATATATATTGTGTGTGTGTGTGTGTAAAATGTTATCAATTTTGACCTAAAAGTTGGTATTTTCTAATATGTATTCCCTTTGGAAATTGGACTAAAACCAGGTTGGTTGTACTGAGTGAGGTTTTATCTTATGGTTTCTCACACTCTATCAACGCTAATACATGTATATCTCCTCAATACTGTACCTCCTTATCCTAACTATTAGTGTATAAATGTATATCTCCTCAATACTGTACCTCCTTATCCTAACTAATTAGTGTAATAAATGTATATCTCCTCAATACTGTACCTCCCTTATCCCTAACTAATTAGTGTAATAAAATGTATATAGGGGAACGAAACCGTGGTCTAGTGGTCAGAGTTCCTGGCTACGAATCCATAGACCCCGGGTTCGATCCCCGGCGCTTCCAGATTTATCTGTTACGCAGTGGGTCTGGAACAAAGTCAACTCAGCTTGTAAGAACAAATTAGTAGCTAATGGAATAAATAGGTAGCACAGTTCCGGTCTAGAAAACCAAAAATTAACGGCTGGAAGGTCCGTTGTGCTGACCACATGATAGCTTCTATCCGAAAATGTTGGCACACTCACCGCCAGCAGACTGCGGCCAATGTTGGTATAGCTCGATTGCGGGTTGACGCCATTGAGTTTTTAAATGCGTTCAGTCCGGACGAGAAGTAATACGCGGAGCAAAGAAATAAAATGTTTTGTTTGTTTTCAAAATTAATGAAGGAAGTATTATGTTCTTTAATTTCCAAAATTACACCTGAACAAAGGAATCGAACCCAGAATCCATAATCTCAGTGCGCCAATTCTCTGGCCACTGAGCTACCCAAGATTCGTCCCACGCTAAGGGTAATTTCTTTACTCATGGTTTTAAGGCAGAGTCTGTGAGGGACGTGTGGAAATCATTGACTACTATGAACTATCATTAGGAATGGCAACGATATATTATTATTATTATTAGCACCGCGTCTTACTACCCATTCGGGTTATACGCACTTACGCTAATGTGTAATGGTAGAGTGATTGTGAGATGAATTGGAGGACCTACAGTTTAACGTGGAATCCGAACCACGGTGGAGGCCTGGCATTCCACACATTCACAAGTTGTGATTAATACACGTCTTGTCAGAGGTGAAGGAAGGGTTTGGTAATCAGATAAATCTGTGCCGGGACCGAGGATTGAGCCCTGGACCGCCAACACAGAGGTCCGACACCTTACCCCTAGACCACCCATTTTTACTAAAATTATCCATTATTTTCAACAAAAAATGAATAAAGATTTATAATGTGAAAGGTGGTAAGTCTTAGAGAAGAGCAACCGTCATAATATCGCCTAGGCTAATGCAATTCAATATACCGGAAACAATCGATTTATCGATATCATTTGATCGATGTATCTTAGCTTTTGATTTATACCTTGAGATATATCAAATGATAAAGGTATCAATTTAATATTAGAGCAAGCTTCCCACACTAGAGTCCATGTGCCACTTGAGTGTAGGTAACTGACAACCATTAAAAGTTACCAGATATACTCTCATGTATCCAATCGCCAAACCATGTGATCTGTAAGACCATGTGTTGAGTTGTTGTTACTTTTGGCAGTCAAAACTTTCACAACACCCCCATATGTTTTTAATTATGTTTTTCTGTTAATGGTTTTCACATTATTGAAACACGGAACTATGAAAATTACCGTTGGATGTGGCCTATCTTTTTTTTTTTTTGTGAAAAAGCGTTTGTGGCTCACTTAAAAATGCCTTACAAACGAGAGTTTCTAAACGGCTGCTTTCTCTTCACAAATTAATATGGTGAACTTGAAAAAACAAGGACCTTTTATGACGTCATACAAACCATCTTTGGTTGTGTTTATGTGCATCTGTTATTTTTAAACTAATATTTTGTATAGCTCTTTCTTTTAGTTAGGCTAAAAAAACACATTTATTTATTTATTTTGGTGGCCAGCCTAAGACACAATTGTGAGTATATTAATTTTTAAATGATTATTTTACATACAATAATATAATTTGTTACCATAACCGCGAAACAATAAATATAATTGCTTTATTAAGTTAATATATTTTGTTCTTTCAATGACTTAGAAAGCTAACTATACAGTAGTCCTTAAATAAGTATTCTATAAACGTTTGTTAATATGTACATTTGGTTGCTAACATAGTATTATTAATAAAATAATAATTATTTCAACAGAGGTTAGCACTAATGACTTTCAACCAATGTTTACAATAAAAAAATCTTCTGATAGCTGTCTGTCACCATTGTTCCAGTGGCGAATGGATTGTAGCTATCGACAATTTTTCACTCGAGTGTGATAAGTAATAATAGTATAACAATATCAATGCTAACACAAAAAAAGAGTGTATTTTCTAAAAATGTCATCGTATAGAATCATACTATAAAACAAGTAAGACTAACTTAAAGTCATAATGTCATTTAATCCAAGAAGCTTACAAAACGAGCAGTAATAAAAATATATATTTTTTTATTTTATTTCTATTTGCTTTGAAAGCTTTGTAGATTAAATATTGTAATTGTTACAAAGTAATGAATGAAACCATTTAAAAGGTTGAATCTGATAAATGTGGCCGGGGAAATAACTCTTATCTATGTGAGTTGTTTACTGCTATCATTTTATACCCTCTAGTTTCATACGCTCTGTTTAATATTCTTCCTTTTTCTTTTATCAGTCAAGCCCATTCATTACCCAAAGTACTAGGCGATATTTTGTTTCATCTCTGTCACAATTCGAGAGTAAAAAAGTGAATGGCGTGTTATTTGAGAAGGATAAAAATAATACAACTGGCAGATGCATTAGTAGGTTGTGTATTTTTACTTCTTCAAGGCATTCAGTAATTATTAAAGTATGCTGTTCAGTCAATCCAAGAAATTTAATAAACTTAATTTCCCTTCGTCATACACGTTAGCTTAGTCGGTAGCGTGTTTACCTACCGATATTAGAGTCCCGGTTTCAATTCTCGGCATTGCCGAAGAATGTATAGTTGGTGAAATCGGGGATTTCCCCCTTTTTCACGGTGATAAATTAACAACTGGGGGTTTGGTGTTGTGTCTGTTTTATTTCTACCACGTCTTACTACCTGTATAAGCTATACTCATATATGGTAACTACTTTAATTGAAAAAAAAAATTAGGTGAAGGAAGCATTTCAGAGGTAATCTACTCACATTTGCGTGGAAGGAGACTGGGAAGTCATATAAGGAAAACCACCCTCAGTAGATTCAATCGGGATTCGAAACTATATCTCCCCGTCATCAGCAGGCCACTCTAACACGAGAGTGAAGACTTAAACTATGCGGCTACTGAAGCGGGTAATCTCATTCAGTAATGAAGTTTGCTTCGAGAATATACAAATGTTCGGAAACTCATAGCCGAAACTGCACATATAAGTAGCTTGTTTGAACTAAAAGTAATACAAAATGCTTATACACTTACATCCGGCAGACTATGCTAACACCATTAAATTGTGTTCAAAGTTTCGGCGTACAGCGTCGGGAGAGTAAAGCTGTTAAAGCATGCGTGTGCAACAGTTTTAATAGGGGTTAGGCGCACAGCACTACATACCTTGGAGCACGGAAGCAGAACATACCACAGTTAATAGTAAACAACACATCAGTTCATCTAGAAATGCGAATACGTTCTGAGAGTCATCATTAACGGTCCTACATCACAGAAAGTGCTTGCCATTACTAAATGTACAGTGCCGAGAGCCTAACTCCTATGCAACTTGTTGTATACGCATGCTTGAACAGCTTTGCTCTCCCAGCGCTGTACGCCGAAACTTTGACATAATTTAATAGTGTTAGCATAGTTTGCCGGATTTAAGTGTACAGGGATTTTGTACTACTTTTAGTTCAAGGTGACCTGGTGGTCTAGGGGTAAGGTGTCAGACTTCTGTACTGGAGTCTGGGGTTCAATCCTCGGTCCCGGCACAGATTTATCTGATTGCCAAACCCTTCCTTCACCTCTGACAGGACGTGTATTAATCCCAGCTTGTGAATGTGGGTTATACCAGGCCTCCATCGTGGTTCGGATTCCACGTTAAACTGTCCTCCATTTCATCTCACAATCACCCTAACATTACACATTAGCGAAGTGCGTATAACCGAACGGGTAGTAAGACGCGGTGCTAATAATAATAATAATAATAATATAATAATAATAATATAATAATAATAATATATATATATTATATATATAATTTTTTTTTAGTTCAAAAAGCTACTTTTATGTGTAGTTTGGGCTATGAGTTTCCGTATGTATCCTGTACAAACAAATTTATATTTTATTTTGTTATAGTTGACCCAAAATGATTTTAAAGGTCAGCCAATGAGAGTTGGTAGAGTAGGACAGTTGAAGCGATGGGAAATTAAGGTAAAACGAGTCAAACTCGCACCTACCTGAGAACAGAGCTTATCAGGAGTGATAAGGAACTCCACGGAGCCTCTGGAACTCCTGCGAGGCTTACCGATGTCGAGACGAAGAATTCCGATGGTATTTTCCTGACCCAAGCTTCGTCTCTGCGACAGATTTTGCGTCATTTTGAGGCCAGAAACTCCCATCACCGGACTGCGATCACGTGGACTAAGACATCTTCTTCTTCTCGAACGGTTCATTGCTGGTTCCTGGTTTAACCTCCATCTTGAAGTGACCTGTTTCATTGTTGAGATTTTGAATTGTCAAATATAATATTCGAATTAGGTGTTAAGAGAACGCAGTTAAGATCAGTTTTTTTTCAGTGTTTATGGTAAATTCAGATAATGCTTTCACAGACATATTTAGTTTAATTTTTCTCCTTTAGTAATCTGAACATTCATTAAATATTTTTCATGAGCATTGCAGAAACCCGCTTCGGTGGTTAAATGGTTAATGGTCACTTTCGCAATGGAATGGACTGACAGTGACAGAGAAATAAGGGTTCGAATCACAGTCAGGTGATTTTTTTTTCTTAAAACAGTTTCCCACTCACCCTCCATGGAAATGCGGATACACTTAATCTAAAATCAAACTTCTTAACCTCTAGCACCTTAGCTTAATTGGTACCATGCACATAACCCAAACGGTGAGTAAGATGTGGTGCTAAAAAATGAGTATTACAAAAATTTACCAGGACTGTTTCTCTTCATTTTCTTTAATGTTTGTGACCCGCCTCGGTGGCGTAGTTGGCTAACGCGCTTGTCGTGTTGAGTCGAATGCTGAGGACGGGGATATCAAGGTTCGAATCTCGGTCGGGTGAACTGGGGGTGGTTTTCCCTAAATGGTTTTCCACTCTCCCTTCACGCAAATGCGGATTCACTTCCTCTAATTCAGCCTTTCCAATTCCTAATCATTAGCGTATTAGTACTTAAAGTTATAACCCGAACGGGTAGTAAGACGCGGTGCTAAATATTAATTAATTTAATGTTTGTGTAGAAAATTAAATTAAATATACCTATTGAAGTAATCATTTATTTATTTTGGGCATACAAAAGAATTTTTCTATAAAAACTGCAAAAAAACTGCCATTAGCTAGCGTTCCCGCGCGCTCCAACAAAGCTGGTGGTTACTCCGATGAAGCGACTCACCCTCAAGGCAGATCCTCTGACGCTGACAATGTGAGTTAGGCCCCTCCTCCCGACGAACTAAAGACCACAATCCCGAATGTTACCCATACACAGACCAGTTCCTCCCATTAAAACATTACTCATATTGTCTCAGTGGCGGTAATGTTGGTGGTGGGGGTGGTTGCTATAGCGACCAGGTGCGTGACTTTACTAATAATTCACTCACTGCCCGCTCTTATCTGGATTACTCAGCTTTTGAATACAATTTGTCTTACCTTTTGTTTTCATTTCACTTTTTAATAGAGTTTTTACGTTTCTCATATAGAAAAAGTATTGTAAGCTTAAAAAAATCGACTTCAAGATAATAATGAAGTGTGATGTTTCATGTGCCTCTGAACCACATAAAGTGTCTTACAAATTTGTCTCTCCCTGGGGCTAACGTCAAACTTATGATGGATTTCGTTGACACTTTGAGATTTAGATGTTATATGATCATACCTAGAGTGTTTTTTTAAAAATTATGATATTACCCTTAAGATTAAATGTAGCTTACTGATGAATGATTTTTGATAATTTGATATTTTTCTCAAAATGGTTCTAACAATTTTGTTTAAAATGGGTGTCTGTGAAGTGTTTTAAATTAAAAATAAGTGCATATGTTTGTTTGAAAAATAAACCATTTGAGTGTAGTGTACCTACATGACTGATTTTTCAAAATGTGTAATTTCTTAAAACTGGCTATGGCAAAAAAAAAAAAAAAGTTGGTATTTTCTAAAAGTTCCCTGTTGTCAGAATCAAACTTTTTAGTTTTAAGTTCTGTTGTTTTAATTTATTATAATTAATTTAACTTTCCATATGATATAAGGCAAAGCTACGTGATGGAAAAAAAAAACCCCAACTAATTTGAGTAGTATTTGAAACTTGGCTGCGACCACGCCTTTTCTGTTTAACGTCAAAGTATATTACCGTAGGCTCCGAGAAAGCTGAAAAACAAACAAAAAAAACTAACCTACAGAAGTCAACAGTTTTCGGTGTGTGAGCTAATTACGCACGGTCTTCACAGGAATACCAACCACTCTAATTAGCACTTTGGGATGATTCGTTCCCCACACGAGACCTCACGAACAGACATAACGGCACGAGAATTGGTAGTGTTGCAATTGATCCTGCGTGTATTGAACTAATGGGGTAAAAGGATATTAGTGAAATGATGGGGTCGAGATAGATAGCCCCACTGAATATGAGACGGGTTTGCTGATCTTTACCGACGATTGACGCCATGTTTTTTTTATCATCATCATCATCATCATCATCATCGCGTCTTACTACCAGTTCAGGTTGTACACATATATGATAATTACTTAATGGGATAGGAACGAGAAAAGAAGCATACTATTAGTAATCTATCAACATTTGCGTGGAAGGAGAGTGGGAAACCATTTAGGGAAAAAAATACCCTCAGTAAACCCGACCGGTATTCAAACCCCGATCTCATCTTCAGCAGGCAAGTCTTGGTATGGATACATTGAGAATACAAAACATTCATAAATAAATTAGTGGGTTAGTAACACATGTTTGCATGGATATGAGAATGCAAACAATGCTATGTATTTTTAGATATTATTTACCAAGTTTGTAAATGTTAAATTTGGTATGGTTTTATAAAAATACAGTTTTGCTAAATTTAGAAAAGCCTGCTTCACAACGCAACACGTTTAATTTATTTATACCGCGAGCTGAACACGCCAACGGGCCGTAGTTTGTCCATCCTTGCCTTAGACCATTCCGTCACTGAAGCGGGTGATGCCATAATCTTCTGTAGTTGAAAATACATGTGTTTTAATAATTTCTTACTGGCGGTTTAGATTCTATTAGCTATCCTCATAGGTGGGGGGAGGATTAGATGCGGGATAGATAGAGCCCGATTCATACGCTCACCAAAAATAGAAAGCGGAATATGCATTAGTCTCACATCAATTCACAAGCTAGCAGAAACGTATTTTGAACCATGATGCTTTGCAACACAAACTAGAAACAGTTGAGTGTTAACATACTTGATTTTCTATTGGATTAGCGGATCTTTAAGTTTAAAATCACGATGTCACAATGGATGTTTGTTGGATATTGGGTGGATAAATCTATATTACCCTTTGTTTGTGTAGAATATACTCTATTTGTGGAAGGGTATACAATAGATGAAAGATAGGCTGCGGTCACTTTGGATGCACGCTTGGGCAAGCGTGAGCAAGCAGCTTGCGCGTGTACACTTAGTGGTCACATTGGTTGAAACTAGGTACAAGTAATCACTTCGAGCGAGCGGTCAAGATGGAGTCATCAGACGAAGAAGAATTTGTGATTGAAAATGGTGTGTTGAAATTTTTAATTATGGATGAGAGCCATTTAGAGAAGAATAGGTTAACGATTATTTTAGTAATAGGGAAGAAGATGGAGAATATAGTGAGTTCTAAAAACTGAAATTCAGTGTATGCCGGCTATGTAGACGTGATTCTGAAATGTGTGTGTTTGTTGCATAACATTGTTATTGATAGAGGCAGTGCAGAAGTGGATAGTTATGTTGCACAAAACTAAACACAGCTCCTTCGAGACTACCGGCCAAATGAGGACTTAAGTAGTTACAATAGAGCTACTGAAAAGGCAATTAAAATCAGAGATGCTTTTAAACACTACTTCAATACCTAATAAACCAAACATTGTTCAAACTTTCATAGGCTAACTACTAATAATGAAGCATAACTATTCAGTAGGTAATTATATTATTTTGTGATTTTTGTGATAGTTAAAACAATAATAATTAAGTTGAAATAAAGTTTTTTCACCACTTTTCAAATCTATCTTTACTTATTTGGAATATCCAATATGATTCCTATCTACGCCCACAGTTTCTTTATAATGTCTCTGTTGCATTGGTTCTTAGAAGAGGCATCCCAGATGGCCCTTCTTGCTTCAACACATGCTAATAGCATTCTTCCCTAAATGGCTCTTCATCCATAATTAAAAATTTTAACACACCATTTTCCATCACAAATTCTTCTTCGTCCGATGACTCCATCTTGACCGCTCGTTGGAAGTGATTACTTGCACATAGTTGCAACCAATGTGACCACTTCGTACACGCGCAATCGCTTGCGCAACCTAATACTTGCGCAAGCGTGCATCCAAAGTGACCGCAGCCTTAGGCGCCAAGCTTGCCAGAGGTACTGAGCAATGGAGACCACAATCATAACATAAGAAAAACAGTTGAAGCATGAAATAATATTTATCTTTCCAACAATGTTTTCAATCTAACCAGTTATTTCAAACCATAACAGTAAATGCAGAAGTCTGCTAGTAACTCACTTTGTAGCCACATGCACATTGATTGAGTCGGTGGGTTTGAAATTTTATTGAGTCCCTCAAGCGGATGTTTGGGTGTTGTGCTGATAAAGAAAGAAAAGTTGTAGTTATTTAAAGTCACGCTTAGCAGACAATACAGATCTGTTTAATATCTTGTGATTGGTTTAGAGCTTGTCACTTGTTTAAGTTTCTGCTCTACTATTGCTTTTTAGACAAGGTGGTTAATCCACAGTAATGCATTCAAGGCCGTAGCCTGGGGGAGGTTTTGGGGTTCAAACCCCCTCGAAATTTTATTAACAAAATATATGACTTTATTTATGGTTCAGACAATATCAAAATTAAGATACAAATACAAATTAGGCGCTGTGTTACCATAAAAAGCACTTCAGAGAGCTTCTAGAGTTGTTTAATATTTAGAATTTTTCCTAACCTCTGGCAGTTAGGGGTTTATGTTGCCATAAAAAAACACTTCAGATAGCTTCTAGAACTGTTTATCATTTAGAATTTTTTATAGATTCCGGCAATCGGGGATGTGCCCACCTCCCCTCCCCCTGAAGTTATTGGCTGGCTACGGCCTTGAGTGCATCAAGCGCTTCTGGTTTGTGTTGTCGGTTATAGGGAGGTGGAGGCTCACATTACGGCCGGATGTACTGAAGGTGTTTTTTTAATAGTTTCCCCCTCTCACTCCATAAAATGCAGGTATATGCCATCTACATTCCTGCCTCATTTAATGTGAATATGAGCACAGCCGGACAAGTAGCGCTACATTTGAGTTAAATCGGTTAATACGTTCAAAAGTAAGCAGGAGATATATCCACCGCAGGCAGACAGACAGACGCAAATCAGTGGAGTTAACATGGAGAACTTACTTCACTCGTTCAATAAATCGAACCACATGTTTATGTTTTTATACTCTACAATATTTGCTAGAATCACCCATAGAGGGAGCCTACAATAGGAGCGCGCATGCAAAAATTTCTCACCCCAATTTTTTTCCCCCCCTCTCTAACACTTAAGCAAGCCCAAGGACCTCCAAATTGCGAGGCCTTGGGTGGCTGTGCTACTTACACACCCCAGAGCACATAAACCTGCCACCAGCTACTTGGTAAATGGTGTCTAACTATACATTATACTTTTTCAAACTTTTCTTCAGAAATATAATCCAGAATCCTTATGCTGACTGGTAAAGTATGCTATTAACTAGTAACTTGAATAGTCACTGTAACTACATTGTGGATTAATGTCGAGATGTGTAATTTTTAGTTGTCACTTTAGACAAAGATACATATTGTGACCAGATTGACAAGCAATAAGTCAAGGAGGTACCCTTTAGTTAGTTCACTTTTAATACCTATTAAAAGGCCATTACTATGATGATCTAACTAAACATAGAGAAATAACTAACTCTCTGGTCTCAAGAAACCCGAACGTTCATTGCAGCCAGAAAGTAAGCTCACCATTCAACCCTATCCAAAAAACCTACATCCAATCCCTAACCTGACACACAACCTTTTATCAATTTTAATATTATCCCCATCAATGTCTCGGGGTACCAAAGGAACATGTAGCTTCAGGTTTCCCAACTAAAATGTTGTGTACAAGCCTGTTATAACTTATACGCACTACAGGACCACCCCATCTCATCCTGTGTGCCTTGATTATCCTTAATATATTTGGAGATGCATACAAACCATTGAGTTCCTTAATGTGTAACATGCTCCATTTTCCTGTTTGTTCATCCATCTTAGGTCCAATAATCTTTCTCAATATGTTGTTCTAAAACATTCTCAAATTTTTTATTTTAGTATAGAGTGAATGTTATTGATCACTAACAGCATATGGAATTTGCATATAGGTGGTAATCAACAAAATAGGATATTTGCAAGTTGGCAATTCTTACACAAGAACTTTGATCGTTGGCGGTTAGTAATCACAAAATACATTCTACAGGTTTTTAACTACATAATATATTGCATGTTGTGGTTCTTACCACTCTACTTTATCTCTGTTTAGTTTAGTTATAGTTAAGTGGCGGCTCATAGCTAAAATTAGTGGGGTGCTGTTCAAGAAAATGTTTGCCTTTATTTTAAAATTGTGTAAAAGGAAAAAAACATGTAGAGTAAGAAAATTTATTCCGGATCTTGATAAAATATTAACAAAAAAACAAACTTTTTTACTTACTTTAACTTAAATTGTTACAGTTCAAGCTTGATCTATTCATTTAAAAAGAAATCCATTCTTCTTGTTTTAATTTGTGCAAAAAGTTAAATAAATTTCTCCTTGATCTCTGGATGACAATTGAGGAAATTTTTCTCCATTGAAAGTACTACAAGCGCATTTAGTCTTCCTGTTAAATAAAAGAACCGAAAAAAAAAAAGCTGGAAGCATAATAATAATAATCTAATTTTACACTCTTCTACACTTTATCACATTCAAGACTATGGTACACGTTTTTAATAACAACACACCCTAAGTAAAAAAAAACTTCCACAATCACGCCAGAACCAGCACTGCGAGAGCAACACTGCTCTCTTTACCTGGAAGTCCCGCCTTCCTCCCCACCCCTCCTATGTGTGCATGTTCACAACAGTTAAACACCAATTTGCTGGCACTGTGAAGCGCACAGTTCATACAAAGGATTTATGTATATTTTTCATAAACTGGGGGATGGCTACTGAAGTACTGACATTAAGCTTAAGGAATATATATTGTACTAAAAAAAAAATTAAAGAAAAAAGGATTCATTATATTAAATTTAATCGATAATATCAAGTGAAAATAGGGGGTGCTGCAGTTCCGCAGTGCCTATACATGAGCTGCCGCTGTTAAGAGTTGCTAGTGATAGTTTGGTGGAAATTTACAATCAGCTCTCCCTAACTATAGTGGGAATCTCTAATCATCTATCTCTATAACTGATCTTATTGTGTTTCTGTTTTTTAAATATTATGATTTGTGTTAATATTTATTTTACCTACAAATCCAAAAATCTGGATCAAAATGTTAAACGAATGAGAAAATAAATTTCTCATTGTTATGACTTGTATTCTTCCAATATGATTTAGTTAGCAATAAGTATTATATTAATGGTCTGGGGTCTGGTTGTTAGGTTTACGTTATAATTATAATAATATGAAAACCTCTAAAAAAATTGAATTAATTTTATTTTTATCTAATTTTAAAATGGAAGTTCTTTTAAATTCTTCAAAATTAGATATTTTTAAGGATTCAGTATGTCCATCCCTAGTATCAAGGTAGACACTATGAAAAGTTTAACAAAATCCTGCACATATTTTATGCCAGTGTTATCATTTTTTAAAGATAAAAATATCTGAGCCCCTCTAAGATACAATACTAAAGCAAAGTTATGAAAATCAAATGAAGAAATGATCCTTAGGTAATATTGTTTTAGTGTATGTATATTATGCACTTTTTTAAATCTAAACCAACTGATCATATCAGCGCATGAGAATTTCTATGAGAGAGATTGAAAGGGCCTACCAATTTTGCCAGGAAATGTATTTTCACTTACCTTATAGGGTTCTTTTACATGTAAAATCGACATGAGACCGATGAATGTACTTAACCTTTGAAAAAAGTTGTTCTACTGATTTTTATAGTCCAAGAAAAATTCATCGACCTCGGCTGGGTTTGAACCCACAAATATTGGCCCTGAGTCAAGCACTTTACTCCAAGACCATCGAGGTCAATTATGCGCCTATGGACATCAATATTATTAATTATAGTATTTAAACATTCACACAGACAAATACATGTATTTTTACTCTCATATTAAATACTTAAAAGTTTAAAACAAGGAGATAAATCCAACTCTATTAATTTGTTAGAAAAAGTTTATTATTTTAAGTACCTACATAATTCATACAATACTCATCTTTCTTTGGAGATGGAAATGCCTTAAAAATGTATCATTATTTAATTTAAAACCAACACTTAATTATTTAAAACACATGCATTACTAGCCTCTATAACGAGGTTTTGTATGAAGAAACCAGACATTTCATTCAGTGATAAATAAAACTCTTCAGAAACAAACATATAATTCACATAATGTTAGAAATATTTAGGTGTTTGTTACATTCATACAAATAGCTTTGTATGTAGCCAAGGACTCTGGTAAATATTTGCAAGTAGGGAGGTTCAAATAAAGAGGGATTATTTTGAACCCTGAATGACTCAAAAATGCTATTTGGACTGGGTTTGATTTTTGTGTGTCACACTTTTTTTTATGCCTTTCTTTGCCCTAACGTATGTTAAAACATGGGATGCAGGGTAGATTAGAGAGAACAAACTTATTTTTTTGCAGTCAATGTTAAACACTTGTATGAATATCTATTAGTTATTGATACTGTTTATTAGGGTGTTTGAAGTAAGTCAAATAAAAATATGAAATATTTTCGAAGCCGAATTGAGTTTTGGATATTTGATAAAAATTGTTTTATGTTAAAAAATATATCATACAGTGCATATTTATATAACTTTAGAAACTAAATACTAAATAAAAATGTTTTATTGCAGAAATATACAAATTTGATTAAAAATGTATAAATTATGTTACTTTTTTAACATGTTATTCAATTACCATACACTTTTGTCGTGTTCAGAACAGCAAAAATGGAGAAAACACTAAACCTATATTTTGGCTGTCATTATTTATATTGGTGAACCTTGTAAATGTCGAAGCTGAAATCAAAGTGAAGTTTAAGTCAACAAATATCTGAAGCAAAGTAAATTTTTTTTAGAGCTTTGCACATCCGTACTATTTATCTAAAGTTACAGCTGCTGGGAATATATAAAAAATAAGTTTTACTAATTAAAATGCTGTACAGATACTAGGGTTGTTACATAAGCCTAGTAATTAATCATCAACCTTACTTTCTCACTTTATTCACTTGAAAATATCTTTCTACGGGTTATGGCTCATTACTGTTTTAAACCTGGCTGATTTATGTTAAAAAAAAGCCATCTGTTTTTTAAATATGCAAAGCTCATATTATTAAGTGATGCAAATGATTAAGTATGTTTATAAAACAAAACTTAGAATAACATTTATTAATTACTTAGTGGTTAGAGAATGTCTAAGCATGTAGTCTACTAAACAAACTTAAGGAAAATTCACATTTATGAAAAGACACTAGCGTGTAAATATTTGTTTACTTTATCAAAGTAAACACTTGGGGAATGTAAAAGGATGGGGTGCGCTTCTCAGCCTCTACGATGACCTTTTTGTAATGACATTGCAGTTACTGAGCCCCTATCAAGCGCAGAGAAGGCTAATTTTTCTAGGGGGCTCTGGAACCCCCAAACTCTCCCTCTTTCTGAGCCCTTGCCATTGTGTATACTTAATTGAACTTGTATAATGTAATTGATTACATTTTTCAAAAGTTATTTGATATTTCATTAAGTACTGTACTGGTTATTCAATTACACTAATGATATTCTTAAAAATGAGTCTTCAAACATGTATTTAAAAAAATATTTGTTTACAGCACTTTACTTTCCTTATGTGAAAAATACTAAATATTTTTAATATATACCTAGCTAGTTAAGACCTTACAATCTTTCAATGCCAAATATTTAATTACCTACTTTTACTAAAATGTGTATTTATTTAATTAATAAATAGTCTTACTTAAAATATAATGCACTATGTTGTTTAAGTTAATAAGCAAATAAACACTAAAAAATAAACCCTTTTAAAAATGTATTCCAATTTCACAAATGTGCATGTTTTTGTAACAAAAACATGTATGTGAACCTAGTTAAAACTCACCAAAGCTTGTAATTTATCCAGAAATATATTTTTTTTCTTGGAGTAACATGAAAAAAATAACACTGGAGTTTGTAATGATAATAATTAACTAATAATACTTTTACACAAAATTTAATATTTAAAATATAAATAACAGATTAGAGAATAAACCTAACTGAAAATTAGCTTTGCGAAACATAATACCATGATAATAATTTATGCTAACATTAAAGATAAATGAGTTGTAATGTAAATACTTTTTTTTTTTTTTTTTTAAGATTTGGCCAAGTCCTAACATAGTTAAATATTTAAAGAACAGTTTTATCTGTGATGAAAATTCAAATTCAAATTAATTGTTTAAAAACAAGAAATCAAATGTATCCACACTTGAAAATTCTCTCCTAGGTTTTCTTTTATAGCCAGAGTCCAATTTTCATAGGAAGGGCCTATCTGGCAGTTAGAAAAGTCACTAGCTATACTTTCACACCAAGTCATGTGATCTTCAGCTGTCACGTTTGATAGATATTATCAATACCTATAGGTAACAGAGATAAAATAGTAAAATGTTACCAATTTTGGCAGGAAAAAAAGTGTTTTTCAAAAGGCTCTTCCTCTGAAAATTGGACTATTCTATACTTGTGGAGTGTAAGCTATCATTTTCCAATATAATTTTCCATTATTGACCACAATTACATTTGTTTAAAAATCTATTATGTATTTTGCTAACCAAACACACAGTCTGGTGGATGTAGAAAGTGACTTCCTGAATAGAGAAAAATAAGAGTTAGTAATGCAAACACGTTGAGAACATAGCATGCATTTTTAACATTTGATTTCATAGTAACATACATCAACATCAATACATTATTATATAAATCTAAAGTCAACTGTTTTGCAGAAAAATATTAGTACTTTTAAACATCAAACATCTTATAATTAACTGTCATGTATGGCTATACACACAAATATAGTTATAATAAAATAATACAATGCTTGGTTATATATTTGTATCGTATTATAATCTTAAGTTAAATATTAAAACATTATTTTATGATTAAAATTAGCAGTCTTTTCTCATTCCTTCTGCACTTTATTTAGAAATTGTATCAAACATTTATCTTCTAAAAAATATAAAAATGTGTTATAACAGGGGAGAGACATCATCCTAAACTTACACTCTGTAGTGATTGGTGGAAAATAATTAATGCTAAACATTGACACTGTCAGTCTATATTAATGTAATAAAGAGTTTGTCTGTCTGTCATGAGCAATGCACAATATCTACTACATGCAAAGAGTCGACATTTAAAATTCAGTAGCCTTTTTGCATAAACATATGCACCTCAAAGCCATAATTTTAAAATTTGAATTTGATTTTTCCTAACTAATTAAAAAAAAAGAGCCAGTAGAAATAAAATTAAGAATTTTTTTATGTTTGAAGCAAATAAAAGCGTTGCCAGGGGTAGCCACGCAATCCATTGTGTGGTTATCTTGGGCAACATGAGTACTTCTGCTAGTCATATACATTTGTTTAATATATCACAGCATCTCACTACCCTTTATGGATATACACATCTGTACTAATTAAGTTAATGTGTTAGGGATGATGACATTTGATTTTAGAGGAATTGTTTCCACATTTTTGTAGAGGGAGAGTGGAGAACCATTTAAGGAAAACCCTTCTCAGTACACCAACCACTATTCCTGAGTGCATTCTTATTGTATGTATTTAGTGTATTATGCTAAACAAAATATATTTCCTCTAATTTTAATCTTCTACAATTTGTAGCACTTGATACTGTCACACCTCACGCTGTCTTTTGAGTCAAAAAATGGAATGATTATTCAAAACAATATAAAAAGATATAAAACTAATAAAATGGCAGCTTGTGATGTATAGCATGAAATATGTTTTTCATTTTCTTTCATGCAAAGCTTGTTGTGCTCTTTAGTTAAGATTTAATTCAATAATTACTTCAAATTATTTAGAATAAAACATTGACTATGACTAAATCACAAACAATAAAGGTAATATAAATTAGAACTAACTAACTAGCAACTTAAGTTCTGTTAAGAAGATCTAAGTAATTTGACCTCCAAAAGGTTAAGTTTGGCTACTCTAGTTTACATAGTGAATATAATGAACTTCATATGGAACAACACATTAAATCAGAATCCTTGGTTCATAATCTTTTTAACACATCACATGAAAACTTTCAAATGAAATATATTTGCTAGAAAACAAACCCTGTTTGCACAATTATTCTAGTCAGACTTGTGATTCCCAGGAAAGCTTCATCAAGATTTCTCTCAAAACCATTGTCATAGTCTCGACAAAGAAACCTTGGTATACAAAACTAGCAGTCACACACAACATTCATTATTAGAAACTAAAGTATATCATACTTGTATGCACACAAATTGTTACAATAACCTAGACAAAAGTTTTATTCTTCGATAGAAAATAATAATTTTCCTGCATAAAGACATAACTTAAGCTGAATTTAGTGTGACCGCTAGTTTAAAGTTGAAACATCACAAATTACAATTGGCACAAAAGTAAAATTGTTTTACTTAGACAGTTTGTCTTGGGTAGTAGGGGTTGGTGTAGAATAAAGGCACGCGAAAAAATAAATAATAGAAGACTATCTTTTCTTAAACATACCATTGACTCATTGGTACTTATTTCACATTCTGTTCAAAAGAAAACTCAACTTTACTTATTCCTCTTCATAATTCCAATAAATATCAAATTCTTTCACTGTTTCATCTTCTTATTCGTGGAATATCCTAACCAATGATATAAATAAACTAAAACTGAACAGTTACAAGGTAAAACGTGCAAATAAAGTTGGCCCCATACCAAATGCAACATTTTGTTGCAATATGCTGCAATGTGTTGAAGCTATGTCGGTTGCCATAACATCAAATGGAGTGCCACACACTGGTTGCAACATTGCTACACAGCGCTTTGCAACAAAAGGCAATGCTGATCTGACCGATGCCTCGCAACAAATATACTTAGAGACATTTCAAACTGCTTATGCACGAGAACATGCTCCATATGTTCCTTACAGCCTTGACAGTGTGTTATATAGACTGTGCAGTTGTGGAAATAATGGAATATGCAGACAATAATTGTAAAACTTTTCTGGGTATTTTCTAAGTTCTGTAATGAGACTAGAAATATCTCTCTTTTTATTGATTGGGTGAACCCAATAACCTCTTTCTCGTTCAATAATAGAATGATTTGCCACAAAAGAGCATCTACATCTATTTCACTTGCTATATTCTTCGCAACCCACTAACTTCAAAAAATAACTGCACAACAACCTACAAAACACTGTAATCAATTCTATGAGATCTCAATTACAACTGGTAATAAATTGTAAAATATGTTCGAGTTGTGAATCAAAATGTCTCACTGTGAGGTTATTTATCACACCAAATGCAATGTAATGCAACATTTGCCTCACAACAAATCGTTGCATTTGTAATGTGACTGGCTTAATCTGCATGTGGGAGCTCAGTCGTGAGACATGATAATACTTTCTAGTGTGTGTGTGTGTGTGTGTGTGTGTGTGTGTGTGTAGTGTATTGGTGCACGTGTGCATGTGTATGATAGAATTACTTTAAACTAAGCTCATAATGTGTTTCACATAAATTAACAATATTTTTACTATATTCCATTTTCTATAATAATATTATAAAGAGGAAAGATTTTATTTTTTGTTTGTAATGGATAAACTCAAAAACTACTGGACCGATTAAAAAATTCTTTCACCAATATAAAGCTACATTATCAGCGAGTAACATAGGCTATATTTTATTTTGAAAATTTAATTTATTCTTCATAAAAATGTCGATAGTATATTATATAGTCGTTGGAGGGAAAGTGGGGTTGGTGAAGGGGGCGAGGAGGAGGGGGTTAAGGAAAGAGGAATGAGATGAAAATAGGAGAGAGGATAAAAAGAGGGAGGGGGCTATACAGTGATGGTAGCACTGTATTTAAAAAAAAAAGTAAAAAAGTTTGTTTTTATATTGGCATGATGGATGATTTGAAGCTTTGTTTTACAGGATTCTTTACAATATTTTTTATCTGTAATATATCTGTATCTATCTCTACTTTTTCCATGTCATTTTTTGTGTTTTTATGTGTATTTGGTTTAGCTTATTTTTATTATAAACTATCATCATTATCATTACTATTATGATTGTAGCAATTATCTATAACTTATTTAACATCTGTTCTTTGGACCTTAGTGTAAAAATGTTTTTGTTTATTAATTTTTGTTCTAGTAACTTCATTACCAGTACAAATATATTTCTAGGCATGGAAAAAAATGTTTGGATTAAGAATAATTATTTTTTGTAAGCCTGTCTGAATTATTCTCAAATGATAAAATTAAATAAATACAAAAGTAAATTTTAAAAACGGATCAAGTTTACTTTGAAAACATACCTAATTTACCAATAAAATCAAGAAAGTGATGACTTGTTCTTTTCCAGTAATGAAACACATTAAAAAAAAGTAGGCTTATGTTAAAATTGACCTCTGTTTTCAAGAGTCTTCATCTATATGCTGCTACAATATTAAATGATGCTATTTCTACAGTTAAGGTACCTATTCTCTTTAGTATAAGAAGTAATAAAAGTGATTTAGTACCTTAATTTCCTTTGTCCTTTGAAAATATGTTAATTGTGATGATCAGAATCAAATTAAAGAATGCACCAGTGAGCTTAATATGTAAGTCCTTGTAAATAACACCAAGCCACATAAAATACCAGAACCATACTATTTAGGGGGCCATCTATCGGACCGATGACTCATTGAAACTATCCAGAAATCAAACCAAAATGAAGTTGAAAGCTAATAACATGTCCATGTAGGATTTATGCCTTAATTTTTTAGTTTGATAATAATTAAATATATATATTGGGAAAAGTAGAAATCAGTTCATTTTCAATGACTTTTCACCTGAAATATCGCAATTTTGAGATCAATTTATTTTTATTTATTTGAAATATTTAACGTGCACTTTTCTTAACCAACTGATTATACCAGTACACAAGAATTTCTGAGCAAGAACGAAAGGGCCTAACAATTTTGCTGGGAAAAATATTTTCACTTGTACCCAAGGTTTTTTTTACATGCCAAAATCGACATGGGACCGACAGCTTTACTTCCCCTCCGAAGGAAGTTGTGCTACAGATTTTTATCACTCAAGAAAATCCATCGACCCCGGCTAAGTTTGAGCCCACGAGCATCGGGTCCTGTGGCAAACAATTTACCCCAAGGCCACCGATGTTGACATTAATTTAAGATAAATTATAAATGTTTTAGTGGTTGTGAACCTTCAGAACTTCCATCCCAAAAATAAATATAATAGTGTGAAGATATTTCCCTTTCAAGAAGATGGCACCATTAACAACCTGTTGACAAACTGTCTAGTAGTAAGGATCCCCTAGACCTGCTGTGTGAGTCAGAAGGTGGAAACTCGTCCCAGGCGTAGACCAAGTATCTTGCGACGCTTGCGGATACGAAGTCTGTTGAGGAGGGACTCTGTCCCCTCAGACACATCCAGTTCCTCGTTGGGGCAGTCTACAAAGCCGCTCTCAGGGCGAGATAGTGGGGCCTGCAGCAACTCGAACCAGCGTGTCACTTTGTCTGATGAAGTGAGCTATAAGAAGGCACAGAAACTAAGTAATCCAAGTTACATCTCATATGTGTGACCAGTGTGTCGGTATGTTTATATTATATTTAGAGATGGTCAATACATTATTTTACAAATGTAAATCATCATTTTATCCATCGAGTGCCAAATCTTTAATTCAAATCTGAATTTTGGAAAAGCGTTTAAACATAGGAGGAAATAAGATTATAAAAGAATAATATAAAATATAAATAATGCCTAGTTGTTAACAATTTTTTTGATAAATGCATTTATTATAACATTAACACCTTCAGTTAAATGTTTTAAACTAATGACCTGGGGTTTGATTGTTTTTAATTTTATCTTTTAATTATGTTGGGGCTTAGCTACCAAAGCACTAAGGTACATTTTCTTACAGATGGCCATCATATGTAGCCTCTGCATGCGATCCAAGCTGCCAGTGCTGTTTTATTAAATGCGTCAGTTGTGTGTGATCATTGCTCTCTGAATGTAATATTATTTTGTCGCAATAAAAGAAAACAATGCTTTGTTACATCATTTGCAGCTATAAGACACTGAGGGTGATGAAATATGACAAATATGTAAAGACGAGGAGAATGCTGATGTGCATCCCAGTTTTAAAGAATACTATAAGAGGGGTATTTTACAACATTAAATGATTAACACTTGTTATTATTATTAGCACCGAGTCTTACTACCCATTCTGGTTATATGCACTTACGCTAATGTGTAATAGTAGGGTGATTGTGAGATGAAATGAAGGACCTATAGTTTAACGTGGAATCCGAACCACGGTGGAGGCCTGTCATTCCACACATTCACAAGTTGTGATTAATACACGTCTTGTCAGAGGTGAAGGAAGGATTTGGCAATCGGATAAATCTGTGCCGGGACCGAGGATTGAACCCCGAACCCCCAACAGAGAAGTATGACACCTTACCCCTAGACCGCCAGGTCACCCACACACACAAAAAAAAGACAACATTTCTCAGTTTAACTACATCCTTGTTTGATAAAAAGCTGATATCAAAAGTGATTATTTAGAGTGGTCTTCGCTTGGAAAATTGTCGAAGTTAGTTGGTTATTAGACTTAAATGTAGATTGAATTGATTTAACACATCTTCAATGCTAGATTTTATAGTTCAATTTGATGTATTTTAAGCATTTATTAACATTATTTGGGTCCGGGAGAGGGTGGGTACTGCCTCATTTGCCCCCCTTCCTTCCCCCCTACACGGGTGTGCCACTGAGCGGAGGCAAAGAAAGCTTTCTAAAAACAAGAAGACATAACTAATCTCAAATAGCATACATTTGGAAATCAGGAAAATGTTCATAATGGCATATGTTTGGAGCCTTGCACTTTATGGATGCGAAACATGGACCATTGGCACAAGTGAAATAAACAATTAGACTCTTTTGAAATGTGGTGGTACAAAAGAATGTTGCAATTATCATAGATAGAGATGTTATCAAATAAAGAAGTGAATCAAATAGCGAAAGCTATTATTTATGCTTTTTAGAAGTGCTAACTAAGAAAAGCCATTGAAGAAAGGGAACTTAGGAAAGGTATAGGCTACAGCAAAGAAACGTTAGCACAGTACACCAGAAAATTAATCTCAAGATTGATGACATAATGAAGAGTTCAGTATCCAATCCCCTATGATTAAAAATTAAATATAATAGCGAAGTAAGTTTTGTAAATAGTACTTTGTACAACTTTTGATCTTACATCAATGTAAAAAAAAATATTTTTGATCACTTGCGTTGAATGAAACTATTTACAAATTACAACAATAGAAAAAAACTTTACAAATACTCGTGTGGCTGCGGCTAGACTGCTTCAAGACGCATGTGGCAGCCACCTGTAAGGAAATGACTCCATGGCTAAACATGTATAGAAGTCCTTTGCGGCCGCCGTCTCTGAGGAAATGTACCTCTAGTGCTAAACATGTATAGAAGTCCTTTGCGGCCGCCGTCTCTGAGGAAATGTACCTCTAGTGCTAAACATGTATAGAAGTCCTTTGCGGCCGCCGTCTCTGAGGAAATGTACCTCTAGTGCTAAACATGTATAGAAGTTCTTTGCGGCCGCCGTCTCTGAGGAAATGTACCTCTAGTGCTAAACATGTATAGAAGTCCTTTGCGGCCGCCGTCTCTGAGGAAATGTACCTCTAGTGCTAAACATGTATAGAAGTCCTTTGCGGCCGCCGTCTCTGAGGAAATGTACCTCTAGTGCTAAACATGTATAGAAGTTCTTTGCGGCAGCCGTCTCTGAGGAAATGTACCTCTAGTGCTAAACATGTATAGAAGTCCTTTGCGGCCGCCGTCTCTGAGGAAATGTACCTCTAGTGCTAAACATGTATAGAAGTCCTTTGCGGCAGCCGTCTCTGAGGAAATGTACCTCTAGTGCTAAACATGTATAGAAGTTCTTTGCGGCCGCCGTCTCTGAGGAAATGTACCTCTAGTGCTAAACATGTATAGAAGTTCTTTGCGGCCGCCGTCTCTGAGGAAATGTACCTCTAGTGCTAAACATGTATAGAAGTCCTTTGCGGCCGCCATCTCTGAGGAAATGTACCTCTAGTGCTAAACATGTATAGAAGTCCTTTGCGGCCGCCGTCTCTGAGGAAATGTACCTCTAGTGCTAAACATGTATAGAAGTCCTTTGCGGCAGCCGTCTCTGAGGAAATGTACCTCTAGTGCTAAACATGTATAGAAGTCCTTTGCGGCCGCCGTCTCTGAGGAAATGTACCTCTAGTGCTAAAAATGTATAGAAGTCCTTTGCGGCCGCCGTCTCTGAGGAAATGTACCTCTAGTGCTAAACATGTATAGAAGTCCTTTGCGGCCGCCGTCTCTGAGGAAATGTACCTCTAGTGCTAAACATGTATAGAAGTCCTTTGCGGCCGCCGTCTCTGAGGAAATGTACCTCTAGTGCTAAACATGTATAGAAGTCCTTTGCGGCCGCCGTCTCTGAGGAAATGTACCTCTAGTGCTAAACATGTATAGAAGTCCTTTGCGGCCGCCGTCTCTGAGGAAATGTACCTCTAGTGCTAAACATGTATAGAAGTTCTTTGCGGCCGCCGTCTCTGAGGAAATGTACCTCTAGTGCTAAACATGTATAGAAGTTCTTTGCGGCCGCCGTCTCTGAGGAAATGTACCTCTAGTGCTAAACATGTATAGAAGTTCTTTGCGGCCGCCGTCTCTGAGGAAATGTACCTCTAGTGCTAAACATGTATAGAAGTTCTTTGCGGCAGCCGTCTCTGAGGAAATGTACCTCTAGGGCTCTAAAACAAATTTAATCCTAAATATGATATTTTCCCAACTCCTCAAATCTCGAATATCTTTAAAGATTTGAGGATTACATCCCATCTTTATTCATAAGAAGAGGTTGTTTCAGTTTCCAAATACTATTTTTAATATTTCTTGAAATAATTTGTAACTTATTATAAAAACTTGAGTAAGAAAAAAATTGACAATGCATAATTGAAAGGGATGGCACTACATTAAAGGATATAAAGTGCAAAAGAATCTTAAATCTGAAGGACATACTAAGAAACGAGCTTCCTAAGGAAATATTTGTTTTCGGTGATGTCTGCATGTGCATTGCCATTTTCTAAAATCCATTTCAGCTTTAAAAAAATAATTTGCTTAGTCATTGTTTAAGTTCAAACCTTTTTTTGTAGAAAAAGCTATGGAACTAGTTCCTGTTTTAAAGGAACTTTAAAAGAATAGCATACGACTAATTGGACATTTTCACATGTGCAAATTTGTAAATTGTTACACGTATACAGATATTATTTTATTAAAAGACAGGATATGGTTATTTTAAGTGTAAATATTAATTATAATATATGTTTGTGTGATAGCATATAGAATATGTGCATGCATATAAAACAAATAGTCCTAGTTGCTTGTGTAACCGAATTATTGATTTTATTCATCTTTAATATATATAGCTTATTAATAACAAATTTTACTCAATTGAGATTAAATTGTTTACCTCAATAGAAAAAACCATAAAACATACCTACACACATGTGTTTGAATAATGTATTGAAACATAACTTATTAAATTGATTTTATTATTCGAATGATCATGATGTTAAAATACTATGTTAGAATTATCAAGTATGGAGTCAGTAGTCATATTGCAAGCAATTTCCTTTCTATGTTAGTATTACTATAAACATTAGTGTATGCAATGGATGACAAAGGAATACCTTCTAATCACCCTTTTCACTCACTCTCTTCATTAGTGGTTTAAATGATTTAACGAAAAAAGTTAAATAGCAAAAAATCAGTTTCTGGTAACCTATTTTATTTTAATTTTGTTTTCATACCCATGTTTTTTTTTTATCATGTCGTGTTATTGGTCCAGTCATATAATACTTACGTTAATAGATGAAGAAGGTAGAATTTGTGAAGAAATTTATGCACGGAACACCTTTAGTTAACTCGAATGCGATTCAAATACCGAAACTCCCCATAATTAGCAGTCTAATTATAATATGAATAGTGTGCCATTATGCTTAAGAGTGTCAGCTCCTTTCATTCTGTGTGAAATTTAAAATAGATGTGCAATATTATAAATATAGCTCTATGTATGGCCTGCATTGCCCCGTGATTGGTATAATAAGGCTGTCACACCTATTTGAGTTTGACACCCATATGTTATACCATTCAACAACTTCTTTTTCTTTTTAGCATGACTTCTTACTGCCCGTTTGAGTTATACGCTTATGTACTAATTACGCTAATGGTTTTAGGCATTAGGAAGGTTATATTTGTAGGAAGTGCACATGCATTTGGGTGGAGGGATAGTGGAAAACCATTTTGGAAAAATCACTTTGAATACCCCCAACCAAGATTTAACCTCGATTTCCCCGTCATGGGAAGTCTAGTCTAATGCAAAAGTAGCGTGTTAGACCCTGCAGCCATCAAAGCGATCATTCAACAACAGATGTGAGTATACCTATGTTAAAAAAAAATATATATATATAAAGACCAGTTTTTTTTAACTGGATCTAGTGAATTTCACAAATTATATGTAGATATACATTCTAGATGTGAACATGTACCATACATTTTACCAGGGCCCTATAGGTAAAGCTTAAAGAGACTTGGTCTGTCCCTTTGAAACTTTACACCCAGGACTAGATTTATGAAAGAGCCAAAGGGGCTTATCCCGTATGGCCTCCATAAATGATTGCAATTAAAAAAATCTTTTGTCTCTATAGCTTGCAGTAATGGTAATGTATAAAAAATAATAATTATAGCTTACTATATCAATTTTGATTTATTTCTGACATATTACTTACTTACTAATGTATAGCTTTTGTTTTAAACAAATCAAATTTATCGTGATGACAATATTTAATTATTTAAATAAAATCGAAATTTAACAGTTAATTTTGTAAAGAGATTTATTTTTATTTTTTAGCACTGCATCTTACTACCTGTCCGTGTTATATGTTGAAATAATTATAATGTTGAAGTGTCGAAAAAAATATTTTTGTTTGGTATTTTGTTTAGCTCTAAATCTGCCGCTGTTTACACCAATGGTTGTGATTAGTATAGTTTATTGATCGTCACCTCATGCCATGCAGTGGTTAGGAAGCACAACATCTGGATAGAGGAGAGAGGCACAGTTCATACTAGTAATACCCTTCACCTGGAAAAAATAGAACAGCACCAGTTCAATGAGTTAGTTACATCTGTTTGGAATGTTGGCCTATTTAAGTTCATGGATTACTAAATAATAAATAGAACAGCACCAGTTCAATGAGTTAGTTACATCTGTTTGGAATGTTGGCCTATTTAAGTTCATGGGATTACTAAATAATAAATAGAACAGCACCAGTTCAATGAGTTAGTTACATCTGTTTGGAATGTTGGCCTATTTAAGTTCATGGGATTACTAAATAATAAATAGAACAGCACCAGTTCAATGAGTTAGTTACATCTGTTTGGAATGTTGGCCTATTTAAGTTCATGGGATTACTAAATAATAAATAGAACAGCACCAGTTCAATGAGTTAGTTACACTGTTTGGAATGTTGGCCTATTTAAGTTCATGGGATTACTAAATAATAAATATATCTTCGCCAGTGTCAAGATTATTACAATTGGGAATGTGGTATTTAAATGTCTGGAGACTACTAAATAAATAAAAGGAAACAGCACCATTTCAATAGTTATTACACCTGTTTGGAATGTTGGCCTATTTAAGTTCATGGGATTACTAAATAATAAATATATCTTCGGCCTGTGGTGCAAACTAATAATTAAATTGGGCCCTTGGGATTATAAATGTTGGAAGACCCTGATCTAAATAAATATAAAGGGTTACAGTGAACCAGATATACTTTCTCGTTCCTTTTTTAAATCATACTTATAACTTGTTAGATATGTTAAACGAAATAATATACATTGTTATAGAAACATAATGGGGGGAAAAAAAGATCGCATTTCACCAAAGAGCATGTATGAAATAAAAAAAACATTGTTAAAAAACCCTTATTATTTGTTTTGTGCATTTTAAATTCCCCATTTGGCTTTAGTCCCAGTAACAGGCAGATAGCATCACAAAAACAAATTTTTCAGGTTCAGGGGGTCATGAAACATTGACATCCATCAAAATCTTGAGTTATGGTTTTTTAATGATCACATGACTTTCTCTAGTGGAGGGGTCATGAAAAAGTAAAAAAAATACAATTTTGGATATGACTATTATATTGTGCCAAATTTTAATACTAAGGATATTATTCACATTTATCTACCTCATTAAAATTCTTAAATATATGTCAAGTATTTTTTTAGATATTAGAAGTAGATTAAACTCTTAGCTCATGTTATAATTATATTCCTTTTAATAGAATAAAGTTACTTTTTAAATCAATTTGGAATTATTAAATTGAATATATTTTTAATTTAAAACAATTTTTTTTTTAGTTTGTACCATTTCCTGACTTTCTATTCCACTGCTAATTAATAGAAATCCTAAATTGTTATAGTTTCAAGTCTGTACATTGCAGGATTTATGAACACAGAATTATTCATTTGAAAGACAATCCTGAATTATATAAAGTCTAGTTTTTCTACAAAGCAACTAAGTATTACCAATTTTGAATTGTTACAGTTCTGAGTTAGTATTTGTAGTCTTGATCGACTTTACTCTACCACCTAATTTGTTCTAGTGGACCTTTAAATGAACACTTTTTTTTAAATTTATATATGACACCCTTATGTTGTAAAGTTAAACCCACCTAGTTACATGCATTTTATAAATCAAATTATAAATTTATTTTGTAAACCTAAGCAGTCATGCATGAAGAGGTTAGTGAAAACAAATTTATTTAAATTTATAAACTTAATCTAAGATATGATATACACTTTGTTAATCCTGAAGTATAGAAGTCCTTGACTGATTAAAATATGGTTCTTTATAAGCTACCCAGTGTGGCTGATTTAAGGACGCAAGGCAATCACTCCGAGACCCCCACCACAAGAAAACATTAACTCTAATTTTTATTGTAGATGTCTTCTTGTTTTGTGCCTACAACAACGTTCTTCATGTATAAAATAATTAGGTAAAATCAAATTGATGGATGTGCAGTTTAAATTAAAAATAAAAACTCTGCCAACCCTTGAAATATTTACCAGGAAAGTCCCGTTGATTGTTTACAAGTTTTTGCACAAATATTTGTGTAAAATCAACACGCCCATGAGGGTCCACACTGTTTACACCCCATGGCTCCCACATATGTAAATCCGGCTATGAAGTTACCCCATAGTGGAATAAAAGAGGTAAAAGTGTTATTCTTAAAGGTGAATGAAGAATACATGCTACAGATATAAATTAGATATTGTTTATTGTTTCATTTGTGCGGGGTTAAGTGTAAGTTCCTTAATGAAACTTTTTCCCAAAATACACAGTCACACCACTGGGTGATAGAGTATTCAATTCAATAAGTTTACAGGGAATATGATTAATTAAATTTAATCTAGAGGATTAGAAAGTTGGATGCAAACAAAAAATGTGATAGAAAATGCAAAATAGAGCTCTTTAAAACTTACCTTTCATTTTAACAGCATTTCATTGTTGTGAGAGTAAAATAAAAATATGGTTGTTAAGGAATAGAAGAAACTTCAATTTGATGAAATAAAATACTCTACTCCAAATATTGATACAAACTTTAAATTAATAAAATCAATAAAATGCATAGTTACAGTAAATAAAACACAAAAAATAACCTTAACTTGATACAATTTAGTTGCTTGTTTTGAAAGATTTATGTAATTTAATGTGAAGAATTAATTTTTATTTAAATCTTTACACTTTCTAAAATATAACTTTACTGTTGTTATTTTAAGTTCTGTAAAAGTGAATATTTTCACACAAACCAATAACTATGTATTTTTGTATGTTATTCTGTTCAACTTTGTAGTTATCAAATATTTTTATTTACCTGAGCCATAATAATTTACATGAAATAAATTAACAAGTGAAGAATCATTACTTAAGTTCTTTAGCTTAAAACAGGGTCATGTAACTAAATAATATTAACAATTCAAAGATAATAAAGTATTTTACTTCTTTCAACAAGATTATAGGATTTATGGTTGTTCGACCATATAAATTTTACTGAACAATTTGTAAAAATTAAAATTTTAAGCAATAAATAGTGATTCAATGATTTAAATCATTACAGTTCATGAGTTGATGGGTAGAAACTTTGTTATTTTACACTTTTTGTGTACCACTGTTAAGGTACAATAAAGTAATTTATCAATGTTGCTGAAATTTAGTATAACTAGACATGATGAGGTGTATAGAATTAAATATTTATATTATGTACATCTCATATGGATGTCTAAATATACTAAATTTCAGACCCATACACTCATTTATTTACCCAGTGGTACGGAAAAAGCTTAAAATAGCAAGTTTGATCCCTTATAACTAGTGAAATGTAATAATATGAAATTATGAATCCCTATTTATAGCTTTAATTTTAAAAGCTGTTAAAATTCTACCATACAATTTTTATGGTTGAAAGACCTTAAGGATGTACTGTATAAGCCATAATATTCATACCTTAGTCATATATGCAGCAGGTATGTGGACAGTTAATGTAAGAAAGGTTAGGAAAGTGGAAGCCATAGTAATTAAGTTTTTGAGGAGCATGTTAGCTGTCAGCAGGAGAAACAGGATAAAATGAAGTTGTGAGGGCAAGAGTTTGGATGCAGGGAGTACAAGAAATTGTAGAGGAAGCAAGGTGGAGATGGTATTGTTTAGTAATGAAGATGTTGGAGTACATGATATAGTAGAGGAAGCAAGGGTCAGATAATATGGTCATGTGATGAGGATGAAAAAGAAAGGGATCCTAAGGAGAAATATGGAGTTGATTTTTGGAGGGGGAAAACCATAAGCGAGGCCATGAACAAGAGTAAGAAAGATAAAATGTAATGTTTTTTTTTTTTTTACTATTTAAAAAAACTATTTTTTGGTGAAGAGGATTAACAAAAAAGATGACAAAACTTTTAAAAAATATTGTGTTTATTATCTCAGTTGAAATAAATAATAAATAAATATGAAAGGAACAAATAAAAGGAACCGATGAAAAGATTATCACATTTAATACATAGTTTTTTATCATATTTTAAACTTTCACATACCATTAAATATATGGTTGTGATAAATAAACAAAACCAATCATAAAAAGTAGGCCTAAGCTTGTTTTGAAATATAACAATTGCAAAAAATTTTAAAACGTCAGATAAAAATACTATTACTGTTTATTTCTGTTGAAAAATAGCGTGTGTGTGACTTTTCTACTATATATGCCAGAAGAAAGGAAGAATATCTAGCATTTGTGCATTCAATTCTTCCCACCATTTTTCCTATTTTCCCGGTGGGTAGGCTTTTTCTCTCAATTTTCACTAAAGGGGAATTGTGCATGTTATAAATTGGTTATGAGCTCAATAAACATATATGTATTTAAAAACACCATAAACTCATGGCACACCGACCGAAAACAATTGTGTATGTAATGTAGCACCTAGAAATTACAACATTTTAGAAAACATTCTAAAAGAATCTTCAGTAAGGAGTGTATGATATATTAAAACTAAAGATTTAGATAGTGATTGACAATAAAGATGAATGAGAAAGAATAGACTAAAAAGTTAAATTAAAGCAAAGTGATAATTAATGCGTTAAAATCATTTTATAATGAGAATCATATCATTAAATAAAAAATATACAATAATATGAGTAAAGGGGGTAAGCTAGTAGAGTGAAATACAAATATATGGTTGGCAATATTTATAAATAAACCTGCAATCAAAAATATAACAAAACAATAGGTGTATCATGGTAATAACAATTAGAATGAAAGTTGGATTAATTAAAAATAAATAAGCTAAATATAAACAATTAATACAGTTTAAAAAAGAGGGAAATATAAAGTAGATAAGAGCATAAGTAAAATAATTACATGAAATTTAACGTGATTGAAAAATGTAGTTACGAGATGGTCAAATAATATTAATTGATTAATTAACTATACAAATTTATAACTTAATTAAGTCGCTCTTCTTCTTATTTTAGTATATGATTATATGAAAATTAAAGCAAATTAAAGGAAGTGTACCCGAATTTGCGCAAATGTGGATACACCTCCTCCATATTCTATCTTCCTCATTCTTTTCTCATTTGTGTAAATATGCTACTAGCCCGGACAGATATTAGAAAGCCAAACACGCAATTATTTAAAATATATATTATTTTTCCACCTTTTCATACTACTTGGCAGGTCTTTTCGCACTTTAATGGTGTGGGGAGGAGAATTTATGATTAAATGTACCCTCATTTACATGGAAGCAGAGTAAGAAACCATTTAGAATTCAAATGCTGAATGATATTGACAACCTTGCCAGCAAGGTAAATTAGAGAACTTGCAAGAATAAGACTTATTTTTACTCTCATTTTTCCAGCCCCTGTGACCTTAGTGAAACATATACTCCTAAAACTCTAGTACTGTAAGATAAAAAGTAAATAAATAAAAACAAATTGCTAGTTAAAAATGTATTTTTTTATGTGTAGTAATAAATATTTAATAGTTTAGAAATAATTCAGTTGATTGTAACGAAATATTTACATGTTCATCCATAGCAAGCTATTAATTCATATATATATATATATATATATATATATATATAAACCTGCAGTTAATAGGTTAGTAAGATTTTATACACCTAGCTTAATAATTTAATACAGCTTTTACAAGGAAGATAAATAAATAAATAGTGTGTGTGTGTGTGTGTTGTATATATAATATATTTAAAAATCAAAACAATTATAAAAATCGGTTTGGTTGAGAATTTTTATTTTATTTTTTTCAAAAAAGTTCTGGTGCACAGTTCCCCTTTATAATTAATGTATCTTTCCTTATTTGTTTTTATCAATTTACGTTATTGTATAAAACATCTTGTGTTATAGTGAGACATGATGAGGTTAAATTCTTTGTAAAGTCTGGAATGAATTAAATACAGGCATGGTAGAATATAAAATTGAAAGTTATATCAAACAAATCTCTTACAGAAATGGTGAAATAGATTTAAATAATTTAAAATGTCTATCATGGCAGTGATGTGAGCCTCCTTTTAAATTTTAGATTCAACATACTAAATAATAAGCTTAATTAAGAGCCCATCTAATGGCTGATTAACAAGGGAATTAAATATAAGATTACATTGGAACAAGAAAACAAATTAAAGGAAAGTTTTCTACATTCTACATCTGACAACAACAAAATTGGTATCAATATATATGTATTTTTTTAAAATTTTTAAATTATTATCTTTCAATTTTGATCTTTTGTTGTGTTAAATATTGTAAAACGGTTTCACTGGGTTAGATTCCATTGTTTTTTAAAATATAATACCACCATGATGTTAAGCTTGGTTTTAAATGTATCAATTACCTTAGGTGTTATCCATGAGGTAAGAAAGGTTCTTAAAAAAAATATAAGTGCCAACTGTTCAAAAGGTATAATTCTTTTAAATAATATTAATAAGCCAATGCTATGAAATACAATTATTGTGATAAGTAAGCCCCAGATTTTGATGACCTAAAAATAATTTTTAAAAATACCTAAAATTCTATAGAATTAATTTCAATTTAAAAAAATTACGATTTAAACAAAAACTCGTGATGAATGCACTAAATCATACACACATTTTACAAATGTAAACTAAAGAATCTACATTCAATGAAAAGCCTTACATTATAATAAATATAATGTTGATTTACAAATATCAGCGCTAGAAAAAAAAGAAGAAAAAAAAAAGCTATTTATTCTTTCTTAACAAAACCCTTTTAAGCTTAGTTGCAATGTCTCACCAAGAATATGTGTTTTTCGCCCATACAAGCAAATATGTTGAAAAGTTAATTTCCTACATTTTATTATCATTCTGGCAACTGTACGATTAAATAAATTATGTTTAAAGTATTTATGTGTTCATAAAACATCCATAGTTTTAAAAAATATACTTTTTCCACATAAATGTCTATAACTTTTATAAATTGGCTAAAAAATTATCCAAAAAGAATGAAAACCAAGAAAATATGACCTATAAATCCGTAATGACAAAAAATGACCGATAGAAAAGTGTTTCTTATACCAGAGGATTATGGACAGAATTTAAAGCATGGTTTGTGATGTACAAAAATTAAATGATTAAATTAAATATAATCAAAATTCGGGCCCTGGACTGATGGAATAGTAAAACCAGGATGCATACAAATCAAATCCACAGCTTGAGGACAGTACCAGAAATTAAGTAACTTAATATATGATAAAAACAGAGAAATAAGGTCATTTTTCAAGTTGTGTTGTAAACATTATTTTGGAATAGGTTTGGTGCAAAATATATAACTAATGATTAAGTGAAAAGAGAGAGTAGTCAGTAACAAAACCCAATAGGTGTGTAGGATGTAAATTTGCATCTTTGCAGAGCAGCTTTCAAAGCAAATTTAATTCTCATAATATGTATTTTTGTTAGATTTAGGGTCATAAATTACCTGCATGTTCCTTAATGAGACATGTGTTATTTTCTACCCAATTTGTTTTTCGGTGCTCTATATATTATATGTGGTATATGGACTTGGTGTTTTTCAAAATTTGATAGTGGAGAAGATGGGTTGTATACAGTGTCTACATAAAATGGAAACATTCTCTTCAAGGAACTGAAATGGCTTGATTGTAAATTATTAATGAATAACAAAAACAATCTCTACTGTGTCATGTTTGTTTAATTTAAATCAAGGAACAACAAACTATTCTTTAAAAAAAAACCACTGGAATAGTAATAATAAAAAAATAAAACAGGTTGAAATATTTATTCCCATTTTTGATTCCATACTTTTCACAATGTAAACAGCAACATAAAAAATAAATAAAAGTGGCTAATCAATAATAATCACCAAAATAATAAATTGCAAAAATAGTTTATAATTTATTTGAAAATATACCTAATCTAGTTATTTTAGCAAAGAAAAGAAATTAAAAATAAGTAAGACCAATATAATGGTATTCAAACAAAAATATATGAAAAAAGATTAACTTATGTCATCATTTAGATTAGCCACTTTTAATGTAAATATTATAAACCGGAATATTTTAATGTCATTTAACTGCTTCATCCTTTGCTAAGCACAGCATTATTTAGTAGTGTGCCTAGCCCATGCTGTCCTCTGCACTTGTGACATAAGCTCACTACGGTTTGGAACCTTCTCGCTAGTCGAGCGAGTGATGAACGGAGGTCCATTCCGCCTCTCGTCATTACCGGACACTTTCAGATTCGAAAAGGCAGATGCCAACTGATCTTGCTGCCTCTTTACCGTTGAGGCAGGTGACACAGAAGAACTGTTCTGTTTTTGTTTCTTATTCGTCCCGGTCAAAGAAGGACTGTCCTGTTTCTTCGTTAGCCGGTATAGGAACAATCACCCTCATTCTACCATCTCCGTCTGTCGTGGTCAACGTCCCGACTTGAGACAGTGGCCTGATGAACTGAACAGGTTGTTCCTCGGAGGAGTCTGCCATGTTGGAAGGGCTTTCCGGAACGTGCTGTTGGCGGTGGGAAAGCACCGGCGAGCCAGCATAGGAAGACGCTTGCGACACTCTGTAACCAATCTGACTGGCGGACACTGGTGGCTGCTGATATAGTGTCTGATACATCCCACCAGATGGCAGCATGGTGTAGGGTTGCTGTCTGAGTGGCTGGGCGTAGCCACTGAGTGCTTGTAGCCTCTGCAACAGCTGGGACTGGAACTGCTGCTCGGCCGTGTTAGGGTAACCAAGGGAGGAATACAAGCCGGAAGGGTTGGAATTCTGGTGCTGCAGTAGCGAGTGTCTTTGTTGAGGGGATGACGGCATCTGGGACATGAACTGAGATGAGGCAGCGAGGTTCTCTATGAGGGCTTGTTGTTGGGACGCAAGCTGCTGTCGGATAGCTTCAGCCTCTTGGTAGTCAGACAGGTACAAGGGACTTTGGGGGTCACAGAGGATTGGCAACTGTGCAGGGAGAGAGTGAGAGGGCAGGGACGAGAGAGAAGAGCAGACATATGAGACAATGGAATAGCAACTATCAACCAGACACATATAATAACTATCGAAGGATTCTAGCAGGAAGAAAAATATATGAAGGTTACCAAAATTACTAAAACTATTTTATATTTTAATATATTCATACATCAAGTCATATGAGCAGTAACTATCAATTTCCGTAGATATTATCAAATACTAATAAATAGTAAAGTTTTATCAATGTTGGCTATAAAGCCGCCAAAAAAACAAGTTTGCATGTTCTAAACCTTTCTTTCTACTAGAATACTATTTTACACACATAATATACCTTTATTTTAGTTGATACATGTACAAAATATTCCCATAAAATATAGACTCCTTATAATTTAATCATGATAATTTTTAAATCATCAGTGCTGTCACTATTTTCTTACTATCAAATCCCTTGTATTTTCCAGACAAAAAACATTACCTGTTTTTTCCCGATGAGTGACAACCCTGCATTATATAACTTAAGTGGTCATATGAGGCCCTACACTTATTAAGGATGTTGTAACAACGCTACAACTCTAGTTTTTAATAGATGTATCCCTACTTATTTAAGTGGTATAGTAGTTTATTAGAATACAGTGTACAATAGATAAATTAAAATTTTCTTTTTTCTGAGAGCTTTTCAGTTATGAGTAAATAATAAATTACTTGTTTTGTTCAGAAATGTATGATATAAAATCTAAAATAATAATTTTTATAATGATGAAAATTCATAGTTACCATTATTATTTTACTAATATAATAATTATTTTGTCCATGTGTGCGGCAACCCTGATATTTATAGCTAGCAATTTTAATAGTGTGGCAAAGAGCCTTAGACCATAGTTGAATTTATAAATATTTTGGGTATTTCGGACAAATACATAGAGACATGAATATAATTTAGAAATGAGAAAAAAGAATAAAGTTAGTGACGTAGCCAGGATTTCGTGTCAAGAAGAGTAAAGGGCAGTTTCTGAATGAGAGTTCTCCTACCCTCATCTATGAACCTGATCAGAACCTTTCGCACAACCAACCTTATTGTACAAATAACCCCTCTACTTCTTCCAAATAGTACAAGTACACAATGCAATTTTGTTAGTCATGACAGTATTGATAGACAGGGCCTCTGAGAGGAATTTTGTAAGGGGGTACAAAGTTTTTTCGGGCCCCCAGTTCCATTTTCTATTAATCCTGTCAAAAGAAAAAAAAGAACTTAATAAACCAATCCTATCTGAAAAAAGATAATAAATAAAATAATTAATTTTTATGCCTTTTATATCTAAAAAAAGGTACAATTAATCAAACAAAAATATTACACCTACACTATTAATTTATTTAATAATAGTACTATTTGTGGAAATGTGAATGGTAATATTCAAAATATTCAAACATTTTCTGAGATTGTGGAATGCCAGGTCGCCACCATGGTTCGAATTCCACGTTAAACTGTAGGTCCTTCATTTCATCTCACAATCACCCTACCATTACACATTAGCGTAAGTGTGTATAACCCGAATGGGTAGTAAGACGCGGTGCTAATAATAATAATAATAATTTTCTGAGATTCTGAAATTCTGAAATTCCTAGGTCCCTTTTAGACCCCGGGCCCGGGTACAATGTACCCCCTGCACCCTCCTTTCATAGGACCTGTTGATAGAGACTATTTTCATGCCAAAATACCGTAGAAAAATAAAAAAAAATTATTTATTAAACTAAAACATATAAAGAACATAAATAAAATCTCAAAATGAAACAATAACAGGTTTAAGTTTAAGCTGGCAGCATGTGGAGGGGGATAACACCTGTGAGCTGAGTCCTCAGGTGCAATGGGGTTGTCTGGACCCCCTGGAACACCCTCTGCCCCCTGGCTACGTCACTTCATATGAGATAATAAGACAAAGATTTTTACATACACTATAGTAAGAAAAATAGGATATATACCGTACACAACAGTATTTTTTTATCTGTGCAAAAACAAGTATATGTACTAATCATATATGAATCAAATTAAAATATGCCTTTACTAATTAGAAATAATTTCATCATTCATAAAATAAACAACTTCAAACAATGAGTTAATTTATTATTTTTAGTTTTACTTTCCTGTCTAGTTCAATATATAACTACGATTTGAATTAAAGTCCAATAAATTATCCTTTGCAAAGACCTGAAAAAAGAACAATTAAGACAAAATAAAAGCAGTCTTAGGAATTATTCTATTATTAGTACAAAGCATGGATTTTTGTCAGTTTTGTCTTCAACTGTATAAACTGTGATGGCTCAAATATAATCATAAAATTATATTAATTATTTTTATTACACTCAAATGTCAAGTTTTATTTTAATCAAATCATACAACTGTTCAATTGGGGACTAGGAAGTGATAATGGTTAACGGATATAGCAAAATTAGTATTAAGTCTATTAAATGAGTGATGCAATAGCAATCCATACATCTGTGTAGTTAAAGAACTTTAGAAACAAATATATTTCTGTTCAAGAAAGTGATGAAAGATAATTAGGAAATGTAATGGTAAAAGTAATCCATATAAGTTTTATTTAGCTATGCTTATATTGAAGACTAATAAAATTTGATATAGTGAATCATTTTGTTAAATGCCATGTTTTACTACCCATTTGGGCTATGCACATATGTGTTTATTATATTAATGTGTAAAGGATGAGGAAAGTAAAATTTAGAGGAGATTTATCTAAATTTTTGTGGAGGAAGAGTGGAAGATCATTTGGGTAAACCCCCCCTGGAAACAACTCACCAATATTCAAACCCTGATATTCCAGTCATTGGAAGTCGAGACTTATGAAAGAGTGATGCCGAAGACCATTCAAGCCGGTTTGAATCTTCTCAAATTAAACAAACTTCAGCAAAAATCCACCCTCTGTCACTAAACATGTTATTCAAAAATAATACAATCAAATTCATTCAACAAGCTCACATACAAACAAATAAATAATAAATGCATTACATATACTGACTTACAAAAGCATACCAAACCAAACTTAGATAAATGCACCAGTTAAACAAAACCGTGTCTTGTAATTTTTACACAATTTGTATAGTATATGACAATATTTTTGTCAAAAACTTTTATTTAGTTAAATAAAATATCATAAATAGTCTTTGTAAATTGTGTAGTTTCGATAATCTTTGTTAACTGATGTATTTTTGACATCACAAGTCTACAACAACAGCAATAACAACAACTAAAAATAGAGCTCCATTTAATTATTTTAGTATAAAACTTGGTAGCTAAGCATTTTCTTTAATTTCAAAGCAGTTTTAAACATTCACAGCACATAGAAAGCCTTCATCAAGCAAGACAAATATAGCTCCACATTTAGAAATAAATTGCTATAAATATGTTTCTGCCAGTGAAAAGACAGTTGAGGTTCAAATCCTGGCCAAGTCTGATAAAAGTGGTTATTCCAAAATAGTTTTCCCACTTTCCTTCTATTAAAATGTGGGTACATTTCCTCTAAACTATAGTTTTCATGCTTATCTCATTAGCACAATTAAATGCAGATGATCCACAGGTTATGATGTATTTTGAGGTTGTCTGCTTTAGTCTACTTTAATACAGTACAATTTTCATAGGAATAGTCTTATGTGAAAAAACCTTAGTAACATTTTACTATTATATTAATGATGTGTCACAAGTACCATATTAAAAAAGGGGAAAAAAAAAGAACTTCATGGCATGAGCCAGCATTCAAGCTATACCAACCGAGTGGCCGTCATCATTAGTGATGATAGTGATCATATTTGTGGATAGAGGTTATCATGTGGTCATCACAACAAAACCTCCGCCAGTTAATCTTAGTTTTCTAGTCAGGAGCTGATACTTATTTATTATAGTAGCTTCTCATTTATCCTCACGAGGATGAGTTGAACCCCATTCCAGACTAACTGCTTCACAGATACATTTTTGGAAGTGCTAGGGATCTAACTCAGTACCTTTGGATCTGTAGTCAGGAACTCGGACCACAAGACCAGAAAGGCGGTTGTTATAAGTTTATAATATTATAGTATACAATTGTCAAATTTAGGTTTTTCTTAGCACCGCATCATATACCCGTTCAGGTTATATGCTTATGTATGAATTATGCTAATGGTTTTTAAGGATTAAAAGGTTATATTTATATAAAGTGTTCGCGCATTTGCATGGAGTGACAGTGGACACCCATTTTGAAAAAAATAACCCTCCGTACACCCGACTGAGATTCGAACCTCAATCTCCCCATCATCGGCAGTCTAATCTATTGCGAGATTAGAACATTGGACCACTCGCCACTGAAGTGGGTCTCTTCTTTTTAACGTGTTTATTGACGACACTGTAAGTAATTCAATCTGCAAACTTTTACTTTTTGCTGATGATGTCAAGTTATTAAAAACATCAATTCAATTGTTGATTGCTTAGATTTGAAAATATACATAAATTATGTATTATGATAGTCTGCCAAAAATGTAAGGTCACTCAATAAATATATTTTCAGAATCATGTTGATCAATTAGTTTCTCACTCTCTTAAATTACTTGGCCTTATAAAGTATATCACTTCCTCACTCTCTAAAGTTGACTGTATTATAGTTTGTATTTGCTTTGGTCAGATATAAACTAGAATATGCTAGTGTGGCAAGGAATTCCATCACCTTAACTGACTCTCTCAGATTTAAAAGTGTTTAAAGCAGTTCTGTCACTGCTTGCTATGATAAATTGTTTTTAGATTGTTTATAATAGAATTCGAGAACTTTTAGGGCTCCAAACTCTCTTCCTGCAAAGATTCTCTTGGGATGCTCATTTTGTTTTTAACATTGTTAATAGTATAGTTTCTCAACAATCTTCCTTCAAACATGGGCATTATTGTGCTCACTTGTGCTTCCTAAATTCTAAAATATTTCTCATCAATAACTTTTATAAACTTAGCCCTCTTGCCTGTTGTATAGGCAGCGCTAACTCTAGATTTCCGGAAATTGATTTTTACCATAGAAGAAGAACCAAAATTAGAGCATGATTTAAGGAACAAATGTATCATTAATTGCTAATAATTATCATTAGTGAATCATATATATATTTCTTACTTTACTTCTTACCAAGTTTTATCTACTAACTGGTGACCTGGCGGTCTAGGGGTAAGGTGTCAGACTTCTGTGCTGGCGGCCGGGGTTCAATCCTCGTTCCCGGCACGGATTTATCTGATTACCAAACCCTTCCTTCACCTCTGACAAGACATCTTGTAAATGTGGGGAATGCCAGGCCACCACCGTGGTTCGGATTCCACGTTAAACTGTAGGTCCTTCATTTCATCTCACAATCACCCTAACATTACACATTAGCGTAAGTGCGTATAACCCGAAGGGTAGTAAGACGCGGTGCTAATAATAATAATTTATCTACTACATTTGTTTATTGTAATCACCTGTATACAAACATGATGTATTTAATATATTTTAATTTGCAAATCATAGGTTCTTATATATCTTCATTGCTAGTCTGAGAGAGGTTCTCGACTGTTGGCTAGCACTTTAATAAAGGAAAATTAAATGAAATATTTATCAAAAGTGACAGCTGTAGATCACACGATTTTTGGACACAATTAAGTTTATCAGTTTTTTTTAAAGATGCAAATAAGGTCCTTCCTATGAAAATTGGACTGTAGCTAATGTCCATCTCACACACACTTTAATTCACACAGCTCTTAATTGTGTATGTTCAGTAACTAAAACAAAATATTCAGACAGCCTTTTGCCAATTACCAAGTTTTTATACACCAAATAATGGTTTTACAACATTTAAAATTCAAACAACAAAACAATAACTAGTTATTACTTAAAAAAAACAAACGAAAATAACACAAAACCAGGTCAATTCAATACCAAACCATGTCAACTCCTACATTAACTATAAAAAATAATTTTACAATGGTTACAAACTATGACAGAACACTCAAACACACACAATAGCTATTATTATCATATTTTGGATCAATAGAGTAAATTGAATTAAAGTTATGTAATACAGTAGGGCCCCTCATTACACGTTCCACTGATACAGCAGTTTTCAATTATATACTCTTCACTATGTTTGAGGCCTGTATCGCAGTTACGACGTTTTACGGCATGACACATGTTGTGAAAGATTTTGGACACCATTTTATGATGGCAATTAAGTGTTTACAATAGTGATGGGTTTACAGTAGTGATGGACACTATTGAATGATTTTAGCTATCAAATTATAATTCAATAGTTTTTATTTGATTGTTGTTTTCAATCAACTGAAAAATCTATTCATTTGTAGCTGCTGCATGTGTGTATCACTATCTCCAGTCATAGAAAACTTTTTTTTTAAGCACCACATCTTACTTCCAATATGGGTTATACGCCTATGCACAAATTTCTTTAATGTGTTAGGGATGAGGAAGGTTGAATGTATTGAGAGTGAAATATAATTTAGTAAAAACCCAATCATCAGTAAACCCTACCGGGATTGAACTGTGATCTTCTCGTCTATTGTGAGAGTAGCACCTTAGACCGCGCAACCACCGAAGTGGGTCATGGAAAAGCTGACTACTCAAAATGATAGGTATTTTTCCACTTGCCTGCGCCATGAATTGCAAACCTTCGCAAATATAAACACAGATCAATTATTATTATATTCATTGCTGGAGATTCAACCGGCTGTTTAATGGACTGTTAAGTTCTTGATTGAAAAAAGTGTTTTAGTTTTCCATATATTTAATTAATTTATTATTTTAGCTAGTGTACATTATGTAGTGTACATATGTTATTAGGAGATTCTATGTATTTGAAAGTTAAAAAAAGGCTATGTTCCGCTTTTCAGCGGGACTCTAGAACCTTGCCTCGACGTATTAGCGGACCCTACTGTATAAGGCCAATAAAATACATATTCAATGAACATGTATTTTATCATGATAAACATTTATTTTACAAAATCGATGGTGAAAATTGCAGTATTTTTCATGTGAAGTTTTTGTATTTAAAACAAGTGCAGAATATAATTTAAGATGAACAGGAAATGGGTTTATAGTTTGGATAGTCTAAACAAGATTCGGGAATTTAAAAAAAAAATAGCTTGGACAAAAAACTGACAAATTTGAAACCATCACAATAATTAAGGAAAGAAAAATTTTGAGTTTTTTGTTAAATCTGAAATAGTTTTTTCTTATCACTATGTCTTACTGACTGTTCAGGTTATAAATAATGAAAAAGTAGTTAAATTAGTGAACAATTCATTACAAATACTAATTAACTTAGAAGATGACTAAATTATGTTAAATGCATTAAGGCCTGTTTACCTTAAATTTATCAAAATAAAGTTATTAAAAGATTGTGTTTTATTTATTATCTGAAAACTTGCAAAGATATTTCCAGGAAATCTACATGTTTTCATACATGTATTGAAACAATTATTTTTGTGTTGATTCTGGAGATAAATTCAGACAATGAAAATGTTGGCGGAATTGCTTGACCACTACTCGCAAAAGAGTTGTTTCTCAATTAATTTTATGTGCCCATTTAAAATATTTGTTTTAAAATTAAGGTTTCCATTGCTAAAGATTTAAAAAAAAATAAAGCAACTTCCGATGCCTCCATAACAATTAAATTTATGCAGGTAATTGAAAAAGAGTTATTCCAATTGTTTTTTTTTTAATGATTTATCAGTAACCAAACTAGAAGTCCATTAATAAACAAATCAAACATATTACTACAAAAATAATATAACATTAAATTAATATGGAACCAAAAACATGCATTTCTAAACATATTATATGAGCAGTTACTTTTAATTACCGACAACACATATTATAAATAGGGTGGGAAGACCAAGGGAAGAGGAGAGGTACAGAAAGGGATAGGAGGGAGATTGTTGATAGAGTAGTCTTTCGATAGTTCTCAGGATCTGAATAATTTTAGGTAGGGTTGCGCTCACCACACAACCTTTTATATCGCACTGATCTAAGTAATAACAATAAATGACGAGTTGTCAGACACCTTATCTCAGTCGATAGCGTGACTGTCCACTGAGATAGGGTCCCAGGTTCAATTCCTGGTATGGTCAAAAAATGTATTGTTGCTAAAATGAAACAGTTGGTTCAGAAAGTGCATTTTAAATATCTTAAATAAATTAAATTAACTATGAGTTATAGGAAATTATGTAGAATGCTTAACATTCCTTGCAGGACAACATCCTGGTTGGATGTGAAAATTCAGTTGAAATGGGAATTCAATACAGAAAATTCAAGAGTGAAATACACATTATTATTTTAGTTTTTTCCCCAATTATTCCATATAGTTATGATTTTACGATAGTTTTACGTGGGTCTGGCCAATTCGACTCAATATTGCTTGTAATTTGAAACAGTTACGTTATTTAAGATGGCATTCTGATGGATGATTGTGCTAAGTAGCTTAGAGCCGCGTTTATCTAACTATACTCCGTGGAGCCCTTTGCCTTCTCCATAATTATATTAAGCTCTGTGAGACAATTTTAAAATAATATTTACTTGTTTTTCACACTATAAAATAGCACCAGTAATTGGGGTTACCAATTTTTCAAATCTAAATAAAGGACACTTGCCAAAGGTGCAGCCAGAACAAGTGAGATTTTCCGTTTGTTTTATACTTGTAAAATTTAAATAATATTATTATTGAATTTTCATAATATTTGTGTAAACATTTTTATGGGGCTTGCAGAATGTATTTTTTCTCTGGTGCAAGCACTCATTTGGCCTAAAAAGTTTGAGAACCCCTGGTATAGAGGACCAGAGCTAAAATCCCTAAAACACTATCATTTTTTCTAATTTATTTTTATTTTTAAATTAAACAAACACCGGTAGTTTAAAGATGTTGGCTAATTGGTGATTTTGAAGCAATTTTGTGAAGCGAGTTGCATCTAATCTTGACCCAACCTAACCTCTCTAAGCACTATCACGTTTAGATGCCAATGTTCAAAAGAGACAGGTACTTTCATGGGCTTTTTTAATCCACATTCTGACAGGTGGATTCCTACAAAACACTTCCGAGAATAAGTCAAACAGCCTTAGTTTTAGACAATTTACATTTGGAAAAATCCAATTGAAGATCAAAATATATATATATATATATATATATAATATGACAATATAGGACTATTTTTAGAATTATTTAAGAATGTATGGCCCCGTTTCAATTTAATATCTTTATTATCCGCCAAATAAAGTGTAAATACATTAACATGGGAAACTCAATATTTATTTCTCGCTACGCCACAGTTGAACATGCTCTCTATATTTGTGAACTATATAGTAATCTTATTTTTAATATTCCTTTCGTCATAAAAAAGGTTAACATATCAAACTAGAGGAGTACCAGAATGTGGCGGCAGGGATATAATTTTAGTGCCATGCATCGAACCAGAGGATGTGACAAAAGACGGGCATGCGAGGATTTACCTGCGGCACCATAGTGACGTGGGGCGGGGGCTGTCCGGGACTCTGGTTGGTGCTTTGTTGGTGCCTCTGCCTCTGCAACCTCTCCTGGTCTTGCAAGTGAGCCACCAGAGCGGTGATGTGGTCTAGTAGCTCCTTATTGTGCACCAACAGTTGGTGGGTACGCGCCTAAAAGCAATACTTGAGAAGGTTATTTAAATTGCTACTTTGAAGCCAAGAAATGAAATGAATTTATTTAGTATACATTTTTTTAAACTAATTTATATTATTATTATTATTATTATTATTAATAATATTTAGTTACATGCTTGAGTATGCTAGTGTAGCATGGAATTCCATCACTTTAAATGACTCTCTTAGATTGGAAAGTGTTTGAATCAAATTTGTCGCTGCTTGCTATGATAAATTCTTTAAAAAAATTTGTATACTGATTATGATAAATTTTAAATGGTTTAGGGCTCCAAACTCTCTTCACACAAAGACTCTATAACAATGCCCTCTTTGTTTTTGACATTTTAAATAGTGCAATTTACCTGTTTAGTTGGCTGAACAGTCTAAGGCATCACTCTCGTGTTAGACTGGCCTGCTGAATATGAGATTGTGAGTTCAAATCCAGGTCAGGTCTTTTAATGGCGAATTTTCCTAAATGGTTTTCCACTCGCCTTCCACACAAATACGGGTAGATTACCTCTAAATTGCTTCTTTCCTAATCCCTATCCTATTAAAGTAATTATCATATATGTGTGTAACTTAAACAGGTAGCAAGACATAGTGTTATAAAAAATTAGCACAATTTCTCATCAATCTGCCCTTGAACATGTGGGTATTATTGTGCCTTTTCATGCCTCTCATCATCCTAAAATATTTTCTATAAGTAGCTCTTACAAACTCAGCCCTCTTAGCCATTGTGTAAGCAGCGCTAGCTTTGGATTTTCAGAATTTGATTTTTATCCAGGATAACCAATATTAGAGCGTTATTTAAGGTAGTGTTCCAAAAACGGGTGTGCATCACCACAATGGTGTACCAAAGCAGCGAATTAGGTGTGCTGTGCGTCATTTGTATTTCTTCCCAGTGCTTTAAATATTGGACCAAATCAAAACTTTATGATTTATCTAGATTACAATGGTTTGAATGAATGGTTTCCAAATGTTAAAAAAGCATGGGGGAAAAAAAATTCAACCATTAATCTTGGAACATTAGAAATTGCTTCAGGAAAAAATTAGTCTAGCCTTTTCTAATTATGATTTACCATACAACCGTTGGGATTGTATAATTCATTTTCTGTTGCCGGAGCGCATAACCAAAATAAAACCGTGTGCCACCAAAAATATTTGGTTTATTAAGTGTACCATGAACTTAAAAAGTTTGTGGAACACTGATTTAAACAACACTCTTATAATGAAGTACTTTCCATTTGTTTTTTGTTATTTTACTGTGGATTCTTCAATGATTTATTATTGCTTTTGAATCATTTCTCTCCTATTTCCCTCTTTATTATTATTTAGTCACTAAATATGTTTCATTGTGATCTCTTGTACATTATCTATATTTTGTAAGTAATGTGTTCTTATGTATTGTATCAGTGCTAGCCTGTTAGAGGTCTCGACTGCTGGCTAGTATTTTAATAAATAAAAATAAAATAAAACAAAACAATTATTAATTATTATTCAGGCGTGTCAGTCCATGTAAACATTGAAAGCACTGCTTGCCTATTTCAAGCTGGGAGGGAGGCACTTTTTTATGCTTACAAATATATTTCAAAATTGCAAGACTTGTATATTTTGGCAGCAACTTTGTTTGAGCTTAGAGTTATTAAAGCGTGACCATGGATTTGTGCCTGTCGCTAGAGCCTTAAAACTAACTCAAGCTTGTTTCTGAAACAATCAAAGGGCTCAGAAGATAAATGCACATAGAAAGATAGGCAGAATTTGAACTGACTTTTGCTGTCGTGGAGTATTTCTCCCAAATAAAGAAGAAAACAATAAATTATCTATCGAGTGATTTTATTCATTGTTAGTGCAAACATAGTGCGAGTTTTACATCACTTTGGTTTTAGGAATTGTTCTAAATGGTCCTAATTTATATATATTCAAGTGTTTGTTTGATATTTTTAGTGACAGGGAGTTTACCTGAGCCTGATGAATGCTAGTGAGTGACAAGGAGTGTACCTGAGCCTGATGAATGCTAGTGAGTGACAAGAAGTGTACCTGAGCCTAATGAATGCTAGTGAGTGACAAGGAGTGTACCTGAGCCTGATGAATGCTAGTGAGTGACAAGGAGTGTACCTGAGCCTGATGAATGCTAGTGAGTGACAAGGAGTGTACCTGAGCCTGATGAATGCTAGTGAGTGACAAGGAGTGTACCTGAGCCTGATGAATGCTAGTGAGTGACAAGGATGTACCTGAGCCTAATAAACGCTAGTGAGTGACAAGGAGTGTACCTGAGCCTGATGAATGCTACTGAGTGACAAGGACTGTACCTGAGCCTAATGAATGCTAGTGAGTGACAAGGCCTGTACCTGAGCCTGATGAATGCTAGTGAGTGACAAGGAGTGTACATGAGCCTAATGAATGCTAGTGAGTGACAAGGCCTGTACCTGAGCCTGATGAATGCTAGTGAGTGACAAGGAGTGTACCTGAGCCTGATGAATGCTACTGAGTGACAAGGAGTGTACCTGAGCCTAATAAACGCTAGTGAGTGACAAGGAGTGTACCTGAGCCTGATGAATGCTAGTGAGTGACAAGGAGTGTACCTGAGCCTGATGAATGCTAGTGAGTGACAAGGCCTGTACCTGAGCCTGATGAATGCTAGTGAGTGACAAGGAGTGTACCTGAGCCTGATGAATGCTAGTGAGTGACAAGGAGTGTATCTGAGCCTAATAAAGCTAGTGAGTGACAAGGAGTGTACCTGAGCCTAATGAATGCTAGTGAGTGACAAGGCCTGTACCTGAGCCTGATGAATGCTAGTGAGTGACAAGGAGTGTACATGAGCCTAATGAATGCTAGTGAGTGGCAAGGCCTGTACCTGAGCCTAATGAATGCTAGTGAGTGACAAGGAGTGTACCTGAGCCTCCAGTCTGGCAGCCGTCTCAGCAGCTAGCTGATCTCTCAGCAGATGAACCTGGGCCACAGCGGCCTGTGTCTGCTGTACTTGCTGGTCCAACTGTTCCCTCAGCAGCTGCAGTTCATGGTGCGCACTGAGAGGGGTGCCTGCACTGGGCACACTGTCCCCACTCCCTTTAAGAGGTTCCATCAGGGGCGACACGTATGTCTCTCCCCCACTCTAATGACATCACACAAATATATCTAGTCATTACAAAAGATATAGAATAATGATGTTTTTTTTTGTTTTTAATTAATGTATATCACAATCCTTTACATGATGGTTGTCCACGGAATCAGTCCTAGTAATTGGATCAAATTCAATTCAAAAGTGACATCTTGGAGGCGGGAACCAAACCCGGGGTTCTTTGCCTTTGCGCGGCGATGCTCCACCACTAAGCCATCCTGCTTAAATCTGTAGCAAAGAACAATCGGCCAGAGCATACGTGCGCAAAGACAAAGAAACTGTGTTGGGTTCCTGTGTTCAGATTGTATTTTTTCCCTTGATTGAGTTTGTTTGTTTTAGCAAATCTACTAAATAAATTTGAATTTTGATATTTTCTTCTCTTTACACCTAGGTATTGTATTAGAATATTACCCAATTATTATATAGTGTGATATGGTGTTTTATGTTTATTAATATACAATGCCATAACACAATTACAAGTCAAATATGAAGATGTAAAGATACCAAATATACAAAAGAAAAAAGAAATCAAACGGTAGAGTATAGTACTTGTATTTTTATGTTTTATTTAATAATGTGTTTCTCAATATCATATTAGGGCGTTGCAAAAAATATATAAGTTTCTGTGGAAGTTATGTACCATGGTCAAGTGTGAATAGAGGAAGAAAAGGAAACCAGAAGTACCATGGTCAAGTGTGAATAGAGGAAGATAGGGATAACCACAAGTACCATGGTCAAGTGTGAATAGAGGAAGATAGGGATAACCACAAGTACAATGGTCAAGTGTAAATAGAGGAAGATAGGGATAACCACAGCTACCATGGTCAAGTGTGAATAGAGGAAGATAGGGATAACCACAAGTACAATGGTCAAGTGTGAATAGAGGAAGATAGGGATAACCACAAGTACCATGGTCAAGTGTGAATAGAGGAAGATAGGATAACCACAAGTACAATGGTCAAGTGTAAATAGAGGAAGATAGGGATAACCACAGCTACCATGGGCAAGTGTGAATAGAGGAAGATAGGGATAACCACAAGTACAATGGTCAAGTGTGAATAGAGGAAGATAGGGATAACCACAAGTACAATGGTCAAGTGTGAATAGAGGAAGATAGGGATAACTACAAGTACAATGGTCAAGTGTGAATAGAGGAAGATAGGGATAACCACAGCTACCATGGGCAAGTGTGAATAGAGGAAGATAGGGATAACTACAAGTACAATGGTCAAGTGTGAATAGAGGAAGATAGGGATAACTACAAGTACCATGGTCAAGTGTGAATAAAGGAAGATAAGGAAAACCAGAAGTACCATGGTCAAGTGTGAATAGAGGAAGATAGGGAGAACCACAAGTACAATGGTTAAGTGTAAATAGAGGAAGATAGGGAGAACTACAAGTACCATGGTCAAGTGTGAATAGAGGAAGATAGGGAGAACCATAAGTACAATGGTTAAGTGTAAATAGAGGAAGATAGGGATAACTACAAGTACAATGGTCAAGTGTGAATAGAGGAAGATAGGGATAACCACAGCTACCATGGTCAAGTGTGAATAGAGGAAGATAGGGATAACCACAGCTACCATGGTCAAGTGTGAATAGAGGAAGATAAGAAGAACCACAAGTACAATGGCCAAGTGTGAAGAAGCAACATATTATGGGCGAATGTGAGTAGAGGGTGTTAAAGGCGCGCAGGCTTGTACCACGAGTAGGTGTGAATAGAAGAGGACAAGTACCACGGACCAGGAGTAATGTGGCCTACGTACCAATGGTGACCGCCTGGAGCCAGAAGAGGGCGGGGGCGGCAGGATATCCAATCGAAGAGGACGCTGATTCTGAGCGGAAGGATGATGATGTTGCTGTTGTTGTTGTGACGAGACCGCGGTGTCCGAGTGAGTGTCCCGGAGAGACGTTGTATCCTCTGCAGGCAGCGTGTCGCAACTGATGTGCTCTGATTGGGGGTCTGCGAGCAAGGAGACAGGCTTTACTGGGGATTCACACGTTATCCGGAAAACAAGAGTGTAGCATAAACATGCTCACGTGACAAGCTCTAGAGAATAATCACAAGATTTTTAGCCTCATCAGAGATGTCCGTTTGACGCAACTTGAAATAACTACAGCTTTCCCCTTTCAGCGCGACAACTTGTGCTTGGGAGACCAAATAAAATTTCAAGACCAACCGGCTAAATCAGTGTGCATGCGCCTACGAATCAAGATACTACCAGACACCTGCATTTAAAATTGTGTAATTATTTGAAATAACTATTTAAATGAGGTGCGTGAGTGTGATGTTTTTCATGACACATAATTTTAAAACATCCATGGAAGACAAGAAACATTGTTTCCCTTCTGGGAAACATGAATGAAACAAGAGAAAATGTTTGCTAACATTCTATGAAAACACACACACACAAAAGGGGAAGCAAGAGAAACATGTCGGTAAACAATGTTTCTGGGAAAGTGTTTTAAAGTGCATAGTAGGCTTAAAGTGGGGGGTTAGTGGACGCGAGAACAGTTAAGTGTTTTTACAGTTTTTTTGTAGCATAATATTTTTTTCGTAAAAAAAAATAATCCCATATTTCTCCAGTAGAAACATAGAGTTTAATTTTATCAACAAGATGACATCAACAGTTGTTGAATATCTGTCAAAGTGTCCTGGAATTGAATCACCTTTTCTCTTAATTTAAAAAGTGTTTCATCCAATGCTGTTATGCTCATGACAAATATACAACAATAATTGTTGATATAACCATTTGAAGAAAATTAAACTATATTTTTGTGTAAAAGCAATATTTGATTTATTTTTACCAAAAAAGTTTTGCTATAAAAACTGAAAAAAAAAGCCCCTACAAACTTGAAAGGAATTCATTATAAGATGGGTGAATTTCTGTTCGTACACGTTGCTTTTCTTTATTAATAAATGTATTACTTAAATTTATGATTTAGAGAACAAAGTGATAGACTTATTTGCAAATATCAAGGAAACGATGCTGGTCTTCCATTATAAAATATAAACACCAGCTAGATTTATATTTTATCATTTTAAATTTTTTTTTAAATTTTGTGCCCTCCCAAAAAAAAAGTCACGAGCCACCACTGCTATTTAGATTAAGATTACCAATCGTTCCCAAGATAAGAATCTTGTCCCGAATTTGTTAAATAAACTAATATAATATAATTTAAAATTTAGATAAATACATTTATAAAAGTCAGTTGATAAAAAATTTAGATGAAAATTTGGCGACAGTGCACATTATCACTGTAAGCAACGAATATTTCACACTCATTCTGCCTTAAAAAAACAAAAAAAAAAAAACCATTGTCCCCAACTGTGCCTAGACTAGATCAATAATGGCTGTGTTCGAAAATTCTATCAACAACATTTTCATTTTAATTTAGATGCATGAATTCGACTAATATATTTTTGTTCTAACAAAGGGGGTAAGCCTTACTTTCTCCCATTAATGCTCTATCGCTACGATATTGATATATTGATAAGCCATGCATGAACATTAATCTTTTGCTGAAAGTAAAATAATATAAGATAGTGTTATACCTTTTCTACTAAAACTTATAAAAATGGCGTGATCGCAATCCTCTTTTGTGGGATTATTTAATTAGCATCGTTATAAAGTTCACATTCACTTAACAGTCAATAATGTATGGCACAATAAATTATAGAGTTAAAAGAAATCCTTCATGTGAGAGTTAAAAACCACAACATAATCTACTACAGCTAGCTATATATAGATAGCTTGCTTATTAGTTATTACAGTCGTTAGGTTGTAAAAATCACAGTTCATTGGACAGTATTTAGGATTTTAGGAGTAGGAAAGGGCGGGGGTGGGGGGGCAACCCACAGAGACATCGTGCAAGGTCATTAGTACCTTCCTACAGTAGCACCATTACTTCTTTGGTGCTGACTGACAGCTGACGGCTTTGAAAAGTTACCAGACCAAATTATGTATCCCTACGCCGAACCATATGATCTGCAAAAAACATGTGTTTAGCAGCTGTCCCTTCTGACAGTCAACATTTAGGTATATACCTAAATGTTGACTGTCAGAAGTCAGCTGTGAGCTGTCAGTCAGCACCAAAGAAGCCGTGGGGCTACAGCTATGCTTGCTCTTTACAAGTGGCATTTCAATGAATTTGTAAATGACAGTACAGATAAGATCACTTGAAAGAAGAATTACTTAACACACAATATTGTTGGATTATGAACAACTTTTTTCAAGTTAAAAGTTTGTTCATATTTTTGGGTACGCAGCACAGGACTATAACACCAAGATAATACACCAATGGTTCTAACAGGGACACAAATTATAATAAACGGCAAAGAAAATTAGTACAATATCGAATATATCTGAGCAATGTATGGATTTATAAAAAAAAATATATATTATGTGTATTTTTTTTAACTAAATGGGTGGCATGGCCCCCACCACCCTAAAGCCCGCCTCGCTCGCCCCTTGGGGCGCCCCTGATCTAGCAGTAAGCTAAAAATAAGCTTTTTACAAACATATTTTTGTGGGCGAAATTTATAACATTTTACTAGTTGGGTTAAATAGCTAAGTTATTATATTTGTTAATAACGGTTTCAGCCGCATCTAAATGTCATATCTTTATATTGAAAAATAACACCTGGACACGGAAATCGAACCCAGGACCTTTGGCAAAGTACGCTAATGATCTAACCAGCGAGCTCTCCAGGAGTTGTCCTGTGCCTAGTAATTCTTCACTCGTATTTTAAGGCAAAGTCTGTGATGGACAAGTGGAAATCGTCAGCGTCTTACTAGTTTTGTTTTATAGGTATTGATAATATATATCAAAAGTGACAGCTGCAGATAACATGACTTCACGTATGAATAAATGAGAGTAGATATGGTAGCTTTCAAGCTGTCAGATAAGTGAAAAATAAACCACTCATGAGAGCACTATAACAGTCGAGCAGAAATTCATAAAGCCAGAAACCATGTGGGTTTTTAACGTTCCTGGGCAGAGCTGTCCATCAGTAGGAGAGCAAACAGGGGAGAAGGAAAATATTAATGTCAATACAATTTGTGTTGTGACCCCCCTATTAATTACATCCTTTTATTCACAAAGATCCATTCTACGCTCCTATACAATTTACTTTTGGTTTCCCGGGCCTTTAGATTTTAATTATCAACCCGAAATATGTGTATTATTGGACTTTTCAAAATGGAAAAGGTCTACTTTTAAATTAGGTTTACAAGTTTATTGGCTATAATGTTTAGGGCCAGAGAAATCAGTTCTGTGTTCATTCCAGTAAAACACCAAACTCGTGTAGGCTACCGTTGAAAGTTTTGTCAATTTTTAACCTAAGAGCAACATCTGATTGAGAATATCTCATCTACCTTAAAGAGTAGATTGTACAGCTTTGTGTTAACGAAGCCCTTCCAACTGGTCTGCTCCCGACCGTTTCCCAAAAGGGAAGGCCCGACTAAATCTAGATTCAACTAAACCTCGTACGCGGAAGTACTCAAATATTTACGACGCATCTAACGATTATGAGCCCTCATATTCCCACCGGATGTTGTAAAAGGCTCCATTGGCTGTTCCGACATTGTGAATCCGGTGAAAAGTCCGCACGTAAAAGATAGCGACTGTGGTAACGTTATCTAAAGTATTAATATTTCTATCTGTATTCTTTATTGCCCTATAACTGTTCCCCTTCTTGACAACGTACCGGGGGTAAAAATAATTGTTGACTTACAACCGAACATGGAGGTGCGATTAAAAGATATCCAGATGTGGAGGATAAATCTTCCCTCTGATGAAAGCTATAGACTCCGGGCGAGAAGTGTTGGAACACTCGCGCGCGGAGGAAAGGTACAAAGATGGGAATGCAGACATTTTATACCGGGATCGAGGTAAGCGTAACGTGAAGCTTAGTTTCGTGTTTTTTAAATGGAGGCCATCACGATGCACTTAAGGGGGCCACTTCGGTACGAGAGAAATTACCGCACAGACGTTCAGCTTAAACGCAATATTTAACTCTACGATGCGTTATTTAAAAAAAAAGAAGCTTAACTCCAAAGTAAGTCGACAGATTTCAACAGGGTTAATTTTCTTTAACATTCCTATATTTTGAGTTTTATTAATATAAAAAAATGTGTGAAAATGTGACATTAGCTAATTTTCAGCGACTTTTTTTTAAGCATATTTGCGGAGAGATGAATAGGCTTGATGAAAAAGGACACTAAATTTAGACTTCCTTTAACATATACAGTAATTCTTTGATAGGCTCACAACAGAAACTTATAAGAATTTTGAGAACTATCAGTGAACTTTCTTTTTAACCTTGAGATAAGAAGTTTCGTAGATTTATTTCCTGGTCTTGTAACAGATTGCACACACTTGTCCACATTATATCGAATATGCTCATTTATACATTATTTTGAATAAAAATGAGGGAAACTCAAATCGGGAATATTTTCTGAGCCGATACGATTCGCCAGAGTGCACCTATCTTAAGATTTTTATTTCATTTAATTTGTTTAGCACCGAGTCTTTACTAACCGTTCGGGTCAGATGCATATGCACTCTTTACGCTAATGTGTTAGGGATGAGGAAGGTGAAATTTATATATAGTGTATATCTACGTGGAGGGAGAAAAAAAAATTAGATTTTTGTTTATTACAACCGACCGTGATTCGAGCCCAATATCATTATTATCATCATCATCATCATCAGTTCAGTTATTGCGAGAATGACACCTTAGATTTAGAGTTAGACCATTCGACCATTGAAGGGGGTTATTTCAATTTTCATCTTTTTCTACTATGATAGTACAAACAACTGGGTTTGAATGGCGTAGTAAGATTGAACCCATTTTCATCAAATCATATCTAATCTATTTTTGTTGAAAAATAATAGCCTAATAATTGTTTATAAATCCATATACACATATTTTATTACGGCTAAAAACAATTATTTTCCTATTTTCCCATAAAACTTCACTAAACATAATTTTATGCAAAACAAGTTCAATGTTACCCAGTCATTCAAATACAGTCTAGTTGACGATCATGGTGTAAAATTGTAAACTTTAATCACTTCAAAAAGTAATTCAAAGTGAACACGAATAGATCCAAATAGATTTTCGAAGATGCTCTACTAAGTCTTGCATTTTTGAGTAAATAAAAAGGATTTTATTTTAAATATAACCTCACAACAATACAAGAGAGAGAAATAATTATATTTTTTTTAAATGAGAAACGTGTCATATTATAGTATGAAAATGTGATCCAGTTTTTTTTTTTGTGTCAAGACTACTACAAAAAAAGATTATCAAATTCTGAACGACAGAAGTTAGATGAAGAGGACCCGTGTTTCAAACAACGTCAGGAATTATTTCGAGGGCGATCCTTCTGAATAAACCTCAGACAGCCACGTGATGGATTGATCTGATGCCTTCATAAACTGTCAGCTCTCGCTCGGATTTCCACACCTCATTTTAACCGCGTCTGTATCCCCGACCCTCCTCCGCACCCTTTCAACCCTTCACACATGCACACACATACGGTCTGTTCAAACTTTTTGGATGATAATTTCAAACACTAGGCTCTAAAACGCCAAATTTGGTCATCCATTACAAAATAACGTCACCTACCATGGCGGAGAGAGAGTGTGTCCTCCCCCCCCCCCCCCCCCTTGTGTCTTAGCTACAGTCCAAATTTAATGGAAAATGAACCCGCTTCAGTGACAATGTCAGCTTCAATCTATGTCAACTTTAAAACAGGTTGAAACAGACAACACATGGTGCATACGACACGACACTTGCAACATATGTGATTGAACACATGTTAACAAGGTGATACCTTTTAGACCGGGTAGAGCATGCATGATTATGTTCCTGTATGTGGCATGTGACATTGTTTCATGTTTGACATGCGGCAAGCGTTTAACTGTCGCTGATTAGGTCAAATCTGTGCGGAAATGTTTTGACGATTCAGTGCACCATGACGTACGGGAAATAGCAAGAGATATTTTGCTGATTCGGAAGATAAAACCCAATATGCACTTAAGAGTTAATACATAATTATTAATGAATAACTGGGCAAACACAAACACGTCGTTTTTTAAATTTTTATTTCGCCTTCTGATGAATACTAGTAGGATCAGATCCTCTTCGTCAGACGATCCCACTACGATTGCACTTTCCTATGTGTCAATTTCTATCTAAACATTCGTGTAGCACGTTAATACTTAAAAATGATGATCTACACATTTACGAATACACCATGATACAATGATGTTAAATATTTATCAAACCTTCATTTTTAGCAAGTGATTTATCATTGTAGTTTTCTCACTCTCTTTCCACGCTATTAAGAGTATACTTCCTCTTAAAACCCCCCTTCTTCTTTTGTTCACCCTAGATTAAGATCTTGTTTTAGGAAAAAAACTAAAGAAAAATGAAAAACAGACATCTAAATATTTGTTAAGGATCTTGTCTTATATAATGTGACAGGAAAAGATATAGGGAGAATAACAAACAACTGGAGAAAACTTCACCAGGTATCATCCTAACCACACCGTAAAGAGGCCGGGGATTGGCGGAGTGCCCGTTGACGTCATACAATAGAACAGAGGCGTCACTACACATGTTCTGCGCATGCGCATGATTAATTATCTTCTCATTTTATGGCAGCGTTTCAAAAAAAAAAGACACACTCCAAAAGAGTTAGAACTTGTTTGGCTCTCAGTTGTTTCAAATCGTCGCAAAATGCGAAATTTGGTAATAGAAATGAACACAAGAGTTTATTTATAATTACCCGTAAATATAAATACATTTTTTAAGTGGTGGCGTCAAGCAGAATTCAAGACTTTGATACATGAGCTAAAAATACACCATTAGCTGTGTACGGCCCGTTTCGAATGTGACGTAACGACGAATTATTATTTAATAGAGGTTCGCCTAACTTTTTTTCACACGTCATGTGATGAGAAATATAGTGCAATGTTAATAGGAAGGCAAGAAACGAACATGTTAATGTACTATTACTGTTATTTTATAGGTAAGCCTATTGATAATACCTATCAAAAATGACAGTATAAGGTTACATAACCTAAGTATAAATATATAAAGATGTTTTAGTAACTTTTATAACTATCAAAAAGTTTCTTCCTATAAAAACCGAACTATATATTATTATTATTCCATAGGTGTTTCTACTATTTATGACAACTGTAGAGCAAATGACTTGACGTATGACTACATGAAGGTAAAGATAGTAACATTTATAGCTGTTATATAAAAGCCTTCCTATTAAAATGGACTATTAAATAGTTTTAGCATTGATGCGGAGATAAAATAATCACTGGTTCATACGAGTATAACTTGTTGCCGGAAATTCCCTAGTAACTTTATTTCACAAAATAAGTCACAATGACTTAGATTTATTTTTGAAAATACCAATATTTTCTTTTTTCATTGCACAGTCGTCTAGCTTTATCCATTTTAATTGAGTTAGTGGCGTAAGAATATGGAAGGTAGATTTTCTGCAGAAATGTACCCATGTTTGAGGAGGAAGACCATTGGGGAAGGGGGGTAATTACTCTCCGTATACCTTTTTGGGATTTGAGTCCCGACACCCTTCACCAGCAGACAAGACGAGTTTTATATTTAAGCCACGTGCTCAAATCTTTTTTTTGGCACCACGGGTTATACGCTTATGTACTAATTATGCCAATGGGTTAGGGATGAGTAATGTTAACTTTAGAGGAGGTGCACCCAGTATTTGCTGGAGAGAGAGTCCGAAACCATTTATGAAAAGCTCCCCTCAATATTTCTAACCGGAATCGAACTACGATCTCCATAACATCGGCCGTCTAGTATATTGCGAAATTAGCGCCTTAGATCATGCGACCACCGAATCGGGTACTAACATAGTTAAATAATCAGTTCGAGAGGGTAAGTTGGAGGATATGCATCCAAGTTTGCTGGGGAAACCCACAGTGATAAATCAGTGCACCCAACCTAGTTTCAAACGTTGATCTCCCCCCCCCCCGGCCCCATTTGCAATCCGGTCTATTGCGAGCTTACGCCTGTGATTCAATATTTTTAAATATTGTTTTCAACAAAACGTAGGTGAAAGTTATCAACAGGTTTCTGAACAAACTAAAAAGTTTAAATTTTAATATTAAAATAAAAAAAAATCAACCACATTTACATGAAAATTTGTACTTCTGAGATTAAAACCAAAAGTTAGAAACATAGCTTTCCTCAATCAAATAAAGTAATGTTTCGACAACAGAAAATTTTAAGATAATGTGGGATTGTTTTAGAGGGTGCTTTATGTAAGCTATAACACATTTAAAAATAGTTTAAACCTTTAATTTAAACTTTTTAACTTTCATAGCTTTCACTTACATTTTGCTCAAAACAATATTAAAAAATATCAAACCACTTAATAAATAATCCTGGATATCTAAACGTCTGCTGCGTTTCCAGTGCTCTACTATTGAGCTCACTTAAGAATTTATTATTATTATTATTATTATTATTACTATTATCCGTTCGGGTTATACGCACTTACGCTAAGGTGTAATGGTAGGGTGATTGTGGATGAAATGGAGGACCTACAGATTAACGTGGGATCCGAACCTCGGTGGAGGCCTGGCATTCCACACATTCACTTAATACACTTCTTGTCAGAGGTGAAGGAAGGGTTTGGCAATCAGATAGATCTGTACTGGGATCGAGGATTGAACCCCGGACCCCAGCATAGAAGTCCGACACACTACCCCCAGACCACCTTTTAAGATATATTAAAGTGATCTCTATCACTTTGTAACATTATAAGACAATATTATTAGTACATATAGTAGAATTTTGGTAGGAAAGAACTTTTAGAAAATACAAACTTTTTTTTCTGTCAACGTTGATATCATTTTACAATATTATTGTAAGTTTATAGGTATTGATAACATCTATCAAAACTCAAGTGACAACTGCATATTCCATTACTTGAAGTGTTTGTACTTCTTTTTTTTTACATCCAAACGAGACTGAAGTTCATTCCAAATTAGATTTATGTTTGGGCCACGTGCCTACCGATCAGCATTTTAAACTTTTAACTATAACTGAAAACCTACACACAGCTTATAAATATTTCCAAAAATTCTGCCCCAATGGCATTATTTATTTCGCGAGAAATAACATTTTACTTAAAGTTGCGCCAAACAGTTTTAAAATATTTTGAAATTGGTGTTTTTGTTTTAGGAAAATTACTCTGCTTTCTGAGAAAAGGAGTTCATAGTTTCAAAATAACAATTGTTGGCAATATTGTGAAAGGTTCCAACAATGTTTGTTTTAGTCTAAACTAATATATTTAGATGAATCGAATCCTATAATTTTAGAATACGAATCTTAAATTTTCTTTTGAGGCACTAATCCAAATTCAAATCCTCGAACCTTCAAAAATGTTACAATTTTGTTAAAATAAAAATATAATTGATTAAAAAAAAAAGTTGTTTAGTTCTTGGTACCAAAGAAGATACCACTTTTTAAGTAAATTCATTAAATTAATACAATTGTGTCCTTTTTGTGATTGGGTTGTTCTTCCAACTACACAAGTTTATATAATTTTTTATTATTTATAAAGTCAATGTCTTCATAATTATTGTATTCCAGACACTTTTTTTTAGATTTTTACAAATCTCTAATCTTTTGAATACCTTAGAATTCAAGGGTTTCTAGGAATCTAGGGTTCGATCGTCCCATCTCTAATTATGTATGTATATAGAGACCACCTCTGTATCTATCTGGCTACATATCTAAAGGTCCTGGATTCGATCCCCGGCACGTCCAGATTTTTCTGTGAAACAGTGGGTCTGGAACGGGGTCAACTCAGCCTCGAAGCTGCTTGAGTGAAAAACTAGCAGCTCTGGTCTAGAAAACTGAAATTACCGGCAGGAGGGTTCGTTGTGCTGACAAAATTACACCCTCTATCCGCGGATGGTGGCATTATCTTCACCAACAGACGGCGGTATCTCGGTCAGTAAGGCTAGATTGCGTGTTGACGCCATGGAGTTATATATATCCATCTATCTATATATGTGTGTGTGTATGTGCACTTGGAGAATTCATAGGCAGTCACGGCAACTATAACAGTTAAGTTCATATTATGTTGTGTTTTATACTTCCTTACATCGATATATGTATGTATATACACTATACCACCACCGTGGTTCGGATTCCACGTTAAATTGTAGGTCCTTCATTTCATCTCACAATCACCCTACCATTACACATTAGCGTAATTGCGTATAACCCGAACGGGTAGTAAGACGCGGTGCTAATAATAATAATATATATATATAAACACAGAATGGTTTTCAAAAAATATTATGCACATCCATAATATCATTAATTTTACCTCACTAATGTGATCAAATCCTTAATGACTGTTCGATCTTCAACTCTTATCAAAAGGTGATAACAATACTTAATCCCTGCCACCTGGTGGGTAAAACAAGCACTACAAAGGGGATTTTTTTTTAAAAAACGACTCATGCGGACCCCCATCGTAAAGAAGAGTTTTGAAGGCTTCACTCAAAATGACAGCGGCGTTCTTTGATCTAAGCGGGGGTGTTTGAGGGCCATTTTTTTTTTCTAATGGACTTCATCTGTTTACAGCATTATGACGTCTGCGGGCGCACACATGAAAAAAAAAGAAGGTAAAGAAAAAAAAGTTGTAAAAATGGCAGAGGGGGAAGGGAAAGAAGTCGACTCGTATCTGCTCCAAGTTATAAATTGTCCCACAAAATAAAAAAAAGTTCGCGCAATAGTTGCCAGTTAAAATAGAACGTTTTGTCCCGGCTCTTTCTGTCCTTAATGTATTGTGTATCTGTAAACAGGAACAAAAAAATAAAAAAAAATAAAGACGAAAAGTATTGAAATAAACACAACAAAGAAAAAACAAAAAAAAAAGGAGTGAGGGCGAGTGGATTTATTTGTAACGTTTTGGCGGTGATGAGTAATAGAGGTAGAGTACAAAGAAAGCCAAAGAGGGGGAGACATGCTTAACATTTTAAAAGCGACATGTGCATAATTTATATACGTTTAAAGAAACGAAGCAAAGTATTTGGCTACGAAATGCGACGTTCACAAATAATTTAAATTATTCGTGCAATGAACTGGGAAATGGCTCTCGCTAAAGTAATGAGATAAATTTGTAAAACTTTCTATATTAGTCTTTTAGCAACAAATATAGTTAATCGAAAGGAAGAAAAACAACCTTTTTTTTTTTCTAACCCCCCTCAATGTTTGATCGTCGTATAGTTACACAAAAGTCGGTTAAATCATGACTAATACTGTTTTAAATTTATATTAATATATAGTTGCAGGATTAGTTAATATTTAGATTCCCTTGTTTTCCATTTTTATTATTAAATTCCCTGAAATGTCGCTGTTTTCTTGACTTTTCCAGGTTTTCCTTGTCGTAGCCACCAGACTACGTAATTAATGTCAAGTATTTTATAATTTGTTTATATATAAAATTTATTTAAATATAGTTCATAAGCTTTAAACAAATATAGTTAAGAAATAGATATATAAAATCAATCTGATTTAATTAATTTTTTTTCCGACACTTTTTTTTTTTTTAATACAGAGAATAATAATACGATTCTAGTTGCTTATCAGTGATCGTAAATAAAAGGTGTGATGAGAACCAGGTCGATTGGACCGTGTGTGTCGAAACAGGCCACTGACCCAGGCTTAGGAGAAGGGCTATTTGTGTTGTAAGCGCGGCGGGGTACAAGACATGGACCATAATCCCCTGCGGTCGGCGACAAACGAGGCACACTCCCAACGTGTGACGTCATCAATACTCTTCCGTCATCCTTTTTCCACCTGGAGCTATGAGGTATCGGGCAAGGGAGAGGCCGGGGTTCAAATCTCAACCGAGTATACGGAGATATTTGAAAAAATAAATAGTTTCTCACTTTCTCATCGCACAAATGAGCGTACATTTCCTCTAAATTTCCCCTAACCCATTAATGTAATCTGTACATATTAAAAATAAAGAAAGGCGCCCAACGACCAAATGGTAAACATATCGTCAAATGTCAACTAACCATCCCAACTGTTGCTTATTAGCTATATAGCCAGAGTGGGCAACCCTGTCGCCAAATGCCACGAGTGACGAATTGACCATAAAAGTGTGGGGAATTTGAGTTTGCCAACTCTCACAGAAAAATGAACTTTTTTTTCCTGACGGCGCGCTGGTGTATGCTGGTTATAACTTGATATTTCCTGCAATTCATTGGAAGTTCATTGAATTCAGCTATTCAGTCAATGTTTCTGTAACTTTTCAGACAAAAGCATTAGTTTAAATTTTAAATTTGAACCATTTTCTTGTCCGGGGTTCAATCCTCAGTCCCAGCACATATTTATCTGACCTCTGACAAGAAGTGTATTAATCACAGCTTGTGACTGTGGGGAATGCCAGGCCTCCACCGTGGTTCGGATCCCACGTTAAACTGTAGGTCCTCCATTTCCTCTCACAACCACCCTACCATTACACATTAGAGTAAGTGCGTATAGCCCGAACGGGTAGTAAGACGCGGTGCTAATAATAATAATAATAATAATAATAATAATAACAATTTTCATCATTTGTATCTGAGGCAACTGAATAAATGATTTTTTTTTTTTAGCACTACGTCTTACTACCCGTTTCTGGTTATACATCTATGTACTAATTACTCTAAAGGGGAGTCCAAGTATTACGTAAGCATCTTATTGGTCATTATTGAACCACCCGACCCCCTTCTCCCGTCATGCTAACATTATATTTGTCAACTTATTTTGTAATTTGATTATGGGAATAACCTTTATTTTTTATGCATTTTATAAATTGTTTGTTATTAACGTAGAGGTGTAAATTAATGGTGTAAAATAACTAACAATACATACTGTTGTAAACTGAATTTAAATCTATTGTACTAAACAGGTGATGTTAAAAATGTTTTAAAATCATTAAAAAAATAATTATTAATAAATATATGAATTATATAGTTATAAAAAAAACTATTTTAAATCTGATAACCAGGGTCCTTGAGCCATTCTTGCCCGTCTCTCTCTGCCTTACGTAAGCATTGTTCTGACTCCCCCACCCCGTTTCCCCTTAAAAAAACTCAAACTAAATCAAACCCGCTGAACCTCTAAGGTGCCTACGTAATACTTGAACGCCCCTATGCGTTAGGGATTATGCATGTTTAATTTAGAGGAAGTTTACCCGCATTTGATTGAAGGGAGAGTGGAAAACCTTTTGAGGAAAAGCACCCTCAGTATACCCGGATCTCCCGGTCATCGGCAGTCTAGTAGATTGCGAGAGTGATGCCTTATATAAAGTGTACCTCTCTTAAATAAACTTGTTCAAACAGTGTGTGTTGTTTTAAAAATTCGATTGATCAACCTAATTTCTCAATTTTTAAATGGTGTGGTTCTCTTCTCATATGTTTCCCACCTCTGCTTTATAAGCTAGACAGCAAGTACTATTTAAAAACATCTAAATGCACATATTTTCCAAACACAAAGATACAAAAATAGTGGTGAAAATTATTTCCTGTTGCAAAACATCAATTTTTTTTTTAAAATTAGGCTAATTTTAAGAAAACAAAAGTTTTTATAAAAGAAGATTTTATTTTAATCTGCTCATAAGATAAGTTATTGAGATCAACGAGAACAAAACAAACTTAAATAAGGGAGATGGTTTCAAACCGATTAAAAGTTGGCTTCCAGTTTTATGAGCTATTTACTCACACCGTCTTTATTCCGTAACTTCTTCGGACTCGTCATCTTAACAACAACTTAAACCAACATACATTAATTAATTTTTTTTTTAGTTCACGGTAATTTAATTTTTCAACTTTTGAATTGAAATCAAATGGTGTAAGTCTTGCAAAACGTTGTAATAGCTAACTTTAAAGTAAGATTAATTAACCTAAAAATATATACATCAAACGAGTTTTTACAAAATATAACAAATAGAACATAATTATTAACTATTCTTGAATTTTTCAACATTTATAAAAATTTTTAATAGAAATATTTAAAAATAAAGAACATTTTGTATAGCCTCTCTCTCTTTATTCCGCGCACCTTGATTTAAAATTGACCTCGTTAGAATGACGGCTTTGGAGGGTCAGGTGGGATTTAAATAATTAATATTATATTACAAATATTTTAATCTTATCATAAAATCGACACCTTAGCTCAGTCGGTAGCGTATCTGTATAGAGCCAACGCAAGAGCGGTAAAGTTGGATCTTGAATCCTCGCAACACTTACACACCTGTTATCTTTGGGAACCTGGACTTAGTTTGAGCAAATGACAAAAGGAGAGGTAAGACTTGGGAAAAGGACAGTGGCGGCTCGTAGATAAAATTAGTGGGGGTGCGCTCCAGAGAATTTTTAGCCTTGTTTTAAAATTGTGTAAAAGGAAAAAAAAACATGTGTAATAAGAAAATTTATTCAGGAACTTGATAAAAATCTTAACAAAAAAACAACAACAACCAAACATCTTTTACTTACTTTAACTTAAATTGTTACAGTTCAAGCTTGATCTATTCATTTAAAAATTAAATACATTCTTCTTGTTTTAATCTGTGCAAAAAGTTCAATAATTTTATCCTTGATCTCTGGATGACAATTGAGAAATTTTTCTCCATTGAAAGTACAGCAAGCGCATTTAGTCTTTCTGTTAAATAAAATAACCGAAAAAAAAATTAATCAAATAGAATAGCTGGAAGCAGAATAATAATCTAACTCTACACTCTTCTACACTTTATCACATTCAAGAATATGTACACGGTTTTTAAGCACAACACACGCCGAGTAAAAAAAACTTCCACCATCACGCCCGAGCCGGCACTACGAGAGCAACATTGCTCTCTACCTGACAGTCCCACCTTCCTCCACACCTCCCTCCTATGTGCGCATGCGCACAACAGTCAAACACCACGTCACTGGCACTGTGAAGCGCACAGTTCCATACAAAGATTTTTGATCGTTTTCATAAACTGGGGGATGGCTACTGAAGTACTGCACTAATCTTAAGGAATATATATTTTACTACAAGAATAAAGAAAGAATGACTCATTATATTAAATGTTATCGATAATATCAAGTGTAAATAAGGGGTGCTGCAGTTCCGCAGTGCCTATACACGAGCCGCCACTGGAAAAGGAGCATGTGACTCAACTCGTCCCAAAACTTCGTGGAACTAGGGAAGATGGTTGGGAACGGCTAGAACACCAGATCAGGGGTCGCTTGGTGTTAGATTGGGCCGCCGGCGACGGGAGAGGTTGGGACCCGAATCCCAGTCAGAACTACTAAGGTTGGTTTTCCTTAAATGGTTTCACACACTACCTTCCTCATCTCTATAAAATTAGCGTAAATAATGTATGAACACACTTCAGTGGTCGAATGGTCTAAGGCGTCGCTCTTGCGAGAGACCGATATGTCGATGACTAGGATATCGGAGTTTGAACCCCAGTCAGGTGTATTGAGGGTGTGTTTAACTAAATAGTTTTTCCATTCTCCCTTCATGAAAATACGCGTACACTTAATCTAAATTCAACCGTCATCATCCCTAACACAATGACGTAATTAGCAGGGGAGTAGTAGAGCGGGAATGCGCAGGAACGCCGTTCCGGCACTGCTTTTCGTAGGAAAATATTAAATTTCATTATGCCAAGACGAGTATTAAATGTTCTTGTGTTAAGTTTTATACTAGGCTATGCAATTCTATGTTAACTAATTGGTTTTCTCTCAATATTACGTTAAGACTTTTTTCTCATACTTTGAATCAATAATTCTTGTTTTATTTACTGTGCTCCATACGAATTCTTGGGATTTTAGGGGAAGTGCGTTAAGTAAGTTTCTGCCTTGGTAAGCATTAAAAAATGATCCATATATATTCTAGAGGCATTTATGTTAACAAGTTTCACCTACAGCAGTTGGGGGCGGGAGGCTGCCCCCCAAAACCCCCTCAACTTTGGGGTCGCTACGGCGTTGCGTTCCGGCACTGCTAAATTTACGATTACACCACTGGTAATTAGTACGAATGCATATAACCAGAACGGTTAAATAGGGTAACGACACGTTCGGTAAGTGTGTTTTAAATTTAAATCGGAGTACTTAACGGACACCTTCTGAATATATTGTGTATCATCAGAACACGAGTTATAAAATTTCTTAACTCTATAACAAACGCTAAAACTAGTCCCCCCGACTGTTAATTCATCATTGCGATGATTTTTTTTTAATACTGTGAATCGACGCTGGGACTCGTAGTTCACTAGACAGACAGGCTACCGACTTAGGTCAGTGTCGGACGAGCCTGGTAACTTTTTTTTTTTATCACCGCTCTTACTACCTGTTCAGGTTATAGCTACATATATATGATACTCTAAAGTATTAGGAATACGGAAGGAAGCCTTTTAGAGGTAATCAACCCGCATTTGCGAGGAAGGAGAGTGGGAAGCCATTTAGGAAAAACAAACACCTTCAGTAGACCCAACCGGGATTAAAACCCTGATTTCCCCGTAATCAGCAGAGTCTGGTAACTGATTGTTAAAATATATTAACTATGTACTGGCCTTAACTTAATAATATTAAGTATAAGTCATTCACGAGCTAAGTTTACCTGTATGACAGCTCGAAATGTTACTAGAAGTAATCCCTAATATATCACTACGCCAACAGCTGACATGTATCACTTTGGATGACTGTAATGATGGTAATATATTAATGTGATAGTTAACCACAGTAATTTAGGCCAATATTATTTATATATATTTATTTGAGGTCAAACACAAAGTTTATTTATAGTTTTATTCCCTTAAAAAAAATATTAACACCACTTTCACAAAAACTTCTAATGAACATAGCTTCAAAATGGAGACTGACGAATCTAAACCATATGATTGAACATAACGGTAAACAAGTTTTTTTACAATGATGCAGACACGCAGTTGATGAAAATATTTTATTCAGTTAAATATTTCAAAATACGATAAAATAATCATAAAATCATTTATTGTATGTAAGAAAAATGACAAGTATTTTCTCTTTTCCAAGTAAATACGATGCCTGTATGAAAAGGTATTAATGTACGCACTATATTACACATTATAGATAACATTCCAAAACGGAGAATAAGTACTTTTAATTATGTTTAAAATATTGTTTCGAGTTGGATAAAAAGAAATTTAAAAAAAATGAAATAGTATGAGAAAACTTAAGTTTACGTTATTTTAAATGTACTATATAACAGGTAATTAAATATATTTACATTTATAACAAAACTGTGATCTTTTACAAATGTTGGTAACCCAAAACCTAAACATATGATTTTCGAACTGTCATCCAGGTAAAAACCTATCGTGAACGGAATATAATTAGCCATTATCCTTGGGATTATTGAACTTTAAATGGTGACATAAAACCCGCTACAATTATTTATCGAAATTTGTATTCAATATCAAAATTAGTACTCTCAAAATTTGAAAAATGAGTAGTTTAATGATCTTGTCCACAGTGCGAGGCCTCTATAAATAGTACTTTAGTCTCCACCATAAAGGATTACACATATTTTACACAAATATATGTATAGCCCAATTTTGATAAGAAGTTGAAGAAGTTACTCTATCTACTCCCGCGTATTCATTCGTCAAGCCAAGTGGTTTTCTTCAGCTGTCACTTTTGATATATATTATCAATACCTATAAAATAACACTAATAATTTTGTTAAATATTAGCAGTGTTGAGCGCAAAAAAATTAAAAAAATTGTGGCAGCTACAAGATGCCCTGAATAGTCATTGGTAATGGGGGAAAAGAGAGGTTGAGCCAAGAAAACCGAATGCACAGATTAATGACCTTAAACAAGGAAATAATATGAAATTCCAGGATCTAAAAATGAAAGTTGCCCAAAGGAAATGCTGGAGGAATCAAATTAGGTAGGCAAAAGGACCTGTCTAAATATAGAAAACTTAACAATAATAATATCTATAAAGCCTTTGTTGCCAAAATCCTACTCTAAGTTATTGGATTAGTTTATATATTTATTATTCGCAACAGGTAGCATTAATATTCGCGTTACCCATTGGCAGATATTTTCTCCCGACATTATAATAGTTTTTTTTTCCCTGGTATAACATATGAGAAATTCAAAATCTCTCTCATGGGTGGGCGGTGATTTAACAATCCAGTTAAGTTGGTAGACATGGCCAAGATTCCATCCCATTAGACCAGCTGAAGAAACTCAATAAACATTGCTTTATCAAAACAGAAATCTATAATATGTAACGCCGACTTCGGTTTTCTTGCGGTAAAGTACTCGCCTCATGACCCGATGCTCGTGAGTTCAAATCTAACCGGAGTCAACGGATTTTTCTTGGGCACAACTTTTCTTCAATGTCGATTGTGGCGTGTAAAAGAACCCTGGATAGTAACTGAAAATACCTATACCGGCAAAACGGGAAGGTTAAACATCTCAAATAAAGAAATAAAGCTCTTTCTCTCTCTCTCTCTCTCTCTCTCTATATATATATATATATATGTAAATGAACCCTGGATAGTAACTGAAAATACCTATACCGGCAAAACGGGAAGGTTAAACATCTCAAATAAAGAAATAAAGCTCTTTCTCTCTCTCTCTCTCTCTCTCTCTCTCTCTATATATATATATATATATATATATATATATATATGTAAATGTAAAAGAACCCTGGATAGTAACTGAAAATACCTATACCGGCAAAACGGGAAGGTTAAACATCTCAAATAAAGAAATAAAGCTCTTTCTTTATATATATATATATATATATATATATATATATATATATATATATATAAAGAAAGAGCTTTATTTCTTTATTTGAGATGTTTAACCTTCCCGTTTTGCCGGTATAGGTATTTTCAGTTACTATCCAGGGTTCTTTTACATTTACAATATATATATATATATATATATATATATATATATATATATTATATAGAGAGAGAGAGAGAGAGAGAGAGAGAGAAAGAAAGAGCTTTATTTCTTTATTTGAGATGTTTAACCTTCTCGTTTTGCCGGTATAGGTATTTTCAGTTACTATCCAGGGTTCTTTTACATTTACATTTATATATATATGAGATGACAATCGCTGTCAGAAAGGCTAACGATTATTTAATATATGTAAAGAAATATTAAATGATCGTTAGCCCTTATGTGTGTATGTATATATACATATATGACAGAAAGCGTCACCAAACATATATTACACATTACACGATTTATAAACTAAATATAGGAGAGTACTCCTATTAAACATATCAATTTTGCGCATGGATAGCAAATGTGGACATATTTCCTTTAAAATTCAACCTTCATTCATCTTTACCCCATTAGTATAATTAAAATATGTGATAATGCCAGGCCTCCACCGTGGTTCGGATTCCACGTTAAACTGTAGGTCCTTCATTTCATCTCACAATCACCCTACCATTACACATTAGCGTAAGTGCGTATAACCCGAACGGGTAGTAAGACGCGGTGCTAATAATAATAATAATAATAATAATAATAATAATAAAATATGTGCGTACAGCCCAAATAAACAATTAAACGCGGTGTGAAAAAAAGAAGCAAAATAATTGATCTAAAAAAAAGTGTAAGCGGTATCCAACAACATAAAAAATATAGCTCTATTTTCCAGAGGTCTCCAATATGATAGGAAGTACACGAATGAACTTCTAGTAAAATTTTGCTAGGAAGACAATTTTAGACAATACGAACATTTATTTTTGTGTGGTCAACATTGATGATCCAGAATTGGGAGGAAGGGGGGGCTAATAATTCTTAAAAATTTAGAATTTACTAAAAACTAAATTGTTGTATTATGCTAAATATAATTTTGATTTATAAATTTCTGCTTTAGAATTAACTCGACTAACCTTCTTCAGACTAGTTGTAATGTCTCACCAGGAATGTGTGTTTTACAACCACAAAAGCAAAGATAACACAAAGCGCATAGCTTATATTATCTGCTTATTCCAACAATTGGGCGGTGAAAACATTTATGTTTGAGTATTTATGCATTTATAAAATACTAGCATAAAGTACTCGGCTTTACCCGGGATAATAGTTTGGGGTAAAAGAGTAAAAAGGTTAAATAAAATATGTCAATGAGGGTAAAAAGAAAATATAGTCAACCTTTATAGAAAAAAGGGTAAGTAAAAGGGGTAAGTGTAAAAGAGATTAAAAGGCTAAAAAGCGTAATAAGTACAAGAAGAGAAAAGGGGTAAGAAGTGCAAAAGAGGCAAAAAAAGGATAAAAAGCAAATTAATCAATATTTTAGCATTATTTTCCACTTTTAAGATACCCCTTTTATGCCGTTTCCTCTTTTGCACTATTTGCCCTTTTTAATCTTTAAGTATTTAAATTTAACCTTATAGTATTAAAAATATACCTATTCAACATAAATGCCTCAAAATTATTCAAAAGTGTCCAAGCATGCCACAATAAACGCCTAAAACAGCCCAAAAAGGACGCAAACCAAGAAAATGTGTTTCAAAAATCCAAAATGACAAAATATTACTTAAAAGAAAAGTTTCCACAATCAGGGGAGCATGAATAGAATTTATGTAAACATGAAAATTTTTTGTGATGCATTAAAAAAAAATGACATTTCATCAAAACCTGGGTCCTGTTGATAACATTAGTAAATTGATCTAAATGGTATTTTGTCTATGAAAAATGTCAACTGCATCACATGACTGTATGTGTAAATATATTAAAACTGCTTTGATTTGTTTTGTTAAGTGTCAACAAAATGTTTCTTCCTATCTGAATCTGGGTGTATTTAGGAAATCGTACCGAGAATAAGATTGACCACATGTAATATTCTGTCCTGCTATTTGGTTTCCGGCTGCCTCGAGTGGCCAAGACCACACCTGACTCCATCTTCCGACGTATTTTATTTTATTATTTATTATTATTTAGCACCGCGTCTTACTACCCGTTCGGGTTATACGCTTTTTAAGTACTAATTACGCTAATGGATTGGGAATTGGGAAGGTTGAATTAGAGGAAGTGAACCCGCATTTGCGTGGAGGGAGAGTGGAAAACCATTTAGGAAAAACCACCCCAGTTCACCCGACCGAGATTCGAACCTCGATCTCCCCGTCCTCGGCGGTCGAGCTCAACATGACTAGCGCGTTAGCCAACTACGCCACCGAGGTGGGTATCTTCCGACGTAATGCACACGTGGAGCAAATCCGTTCCCAATTGTTTGTCTTAAAGACTTCTTCTTAGAGGTCACAGTTCTACCTGAATTTCAAACTTTAATGTTTCAATAACCTTACCCGAACATTTTATCACAGCGGAGTAACACTCTTTCACGAGCAATATTAAATAAGAGAAATAAAGAAAAAATACCCACCTCAATGGCCGCATAGTTTAATGCATCACACTCGCAGTAAACCACCAATGACGGGGATATCGGAAATCAAATCCCGGTTGGGTGTACAGAAGTTTTTTTTTCTAAATGGTTTTCCAATCTCCCTCCACGCAAGTGAAGGTACACTTCCTCTAAATTTAAGCTTACTAGTTTCTAACACACTAGCGTAATTTATTACATATGCGTGTAACGCGAAAGGGTAGTAAGACTCGACATAAAAAAAAAGCCAGAGAAGCACACACACAAAGTCAAAGGCACATTTGAAAAAACAGTATAGTCTCTCGTATGATTACGATTGAAAAGTTGATCATGTATATAAATAATCCATGAAGTTATGATGATTTATACAAAGTAATGACAGCGTAGTGACCCCATTAAATATGAAATAACATTTTAGATAAATTTATATTCACTTTTTAATATACTGTAGCTGTAAAAAGTAAATGAAACATAGCCCATTACATGATTCACAGATTAAGAGAGGAGCTTTTTATTTCGTGTGTTAACATTTTTAAAATTAGTGTTTGTGTTTTAAAATTTATGCGCGAAGCGTGAATTTAAAATCAAGCCATGGGTCAATTACTTATTAATGCTTAACATAAGTTCATTTTCATCAGATGATTATTTATATTTAATATTATTATTATTATTATTATTAGCACCGCGTCTTACTACCCATTCGGGTTGTACGCACTTACGCTAATGTGTAATGGTAGGGTGATTGTGAGATGAAATGAAGGACCTACAGTTTAACGTGGAATCCGAACCACGGTGGTGGCCTGGCATTCCCCACATTCACAAGATGTCTTGTCAGAGGTGAAGGAAGGGTTTGGTAATCAGATAAATCTGTGCCGGGACCGAGGATTGAACCCCGGCCGCCAGCATAGAAGTCTGACACCTTACCCCTAGACCACCAGGTCACCTATTTAATATTAAATTTAAAATTGCAGCATTCATATTCAATTATAATGGTTTTATGAATTTCAAGTGAAACGTTCAATATCTATGGTGCAGCTATATTATTATATTATACTCATTGCAGACATCTATAAGACTATGATTCTACACGTATAAAAAAAGAGAGAAAAATTAACTTAATTTATTTGTAAGTGTATGCTTGTAGCATTAAAAAAATTTAAATGATTTGTTAAGCCTACGCTTGTAGTATTAAAAATAAATTTATAAGCGTATTAGTAAAAAAAGTTGGTTAAATTCCCACTAATAAATACCCCAAAAATAGTTATTAAGATGTTTAAATTAGATCACCTACAAATCCCCCCTTTAACGATTACATCGCAAAATATGTTGGAAGAAAGAACAAAAATTGGGTTTAAGGCCGCGCAAACAAGAAGCTCAAACCGACAGAGTCCCATCTTGATCCAAACACGGGAGACCATAGTTCAACTCTGGCTGGGTGCACGGTGTATGCTATTTTCATTGGTAGTTTATTTTTATCCTGCATTCAGTTAAACTCTAGTGCCCTTAATTTAAATTAAACTTAGCGTTTCTGTTCTCAAAGTGGTGTGAAAGGGGATGTGAGTTAAGGTAAGTTTTTATTTAAAAAATATTTTTGGTCAAAAGAGTTATAAAATATATGTCACTAGCACAGTAAAAATTGAACAAAAAACGAAGAGAAAAAGTCTTGTTAAAAATTCCACGATGTCCATGACAAATATCACAAAACGGTTGAGATCACTAAACTCCATGGCGTCAAGCCACAAACGAGCTATACCGACCGAGCGGCCGCCGCACGATGGCGAAGATAGTACCAATATTTACAGATAGAGGGTGTCATGTGGTCAGAACAACGAAACCTCCAGTCATTAATCTCAGTTTTCTAGACAAAACTCGCTACTTTTTTTATTCAAGTAGCTCCTCATTTGTCCTGAGGAGGCTAAGTTGACCCCGTTGCAGACGCACCGCTTCACAGAAAATATGGAAACACCGGGGATCGAATCCGGGACCCCTGGATCTGTAGATAGGAACTATGACCACTAGCATACAGAGGCGTTCTTGAGAGAGAGAGAGAGAGAGAGAGAGAAAGAAATTACCATTTATTTCTGCCAACAATTTTTTTGTTAGAAAATCTTTTAAAAAATAGAGATCTTTTCTCGCTATTCCTTTGAGTAAATAAGCGGTGAAGGCGGAAGGAGGATATAAATTCAAAAAACCGGACTTCAATCCGTTTTCTAGTTCGATCGTAATCTTATATCTAATATCCCGGCTAATCGATCGTGAGATCGGCTCTTAAAGAAAGAAAAAATAAATAAAAATAAAAAGACATCAGCAGCTTTGATTACATTTCATATATAGTAAAGTATATAATAATTCTACTGTATAGATCAAACGTTTATAAATATAATAAAATTAAGTTTAGACTCTTTTTACTTTTTGAAAACAGTCAATCTAGCAAATCATGCGAAACTTTTACTAAGCCAAGTTGCGTAATATTTGATATTAATTAATATCATTTATCATAGACGTCCCCCTACTAATGTGAACACATAAACTTTAAAAGTGGGGTGACTTAACAAACACATCAAACAGAAAAAGATATAAAAAAAAAATGGACTATGATTAATTAACACGCTTTAATATTAATTGATTAAAAGGGAATTTTGGTGCCAAATGTTGTCCACACGACGCAGTTTGGTTAATAATGACATTCAAAAATTTAGAAACTGTGGATAAAACAGCAGTTAAAAAATACTTTAAGCAAGTTGTATTTAAAAAAAAGTAGTATTTCATCATCTAACTCGATAAATTAAACCTACCTTGTATCAAAGCATTTAAATACAAAAACCCGCTTCGGTGAGAATGTAGACAAATTGTCAGGTTCATAGAGTATGGTTTGATGGTGACGGTACGGTTGGGGTTCGAATACTAGCCGGGTGTACAAATGTAGATTTTTCTTCTAAAATGTTTCTCCCGTCAAGCTGTTACACTAACGCTAAATTCTACCCCCATTAACATTATTAAAATGTGTATGGTCCGGACGAGTAGTAAAACACATTTATAAATATTATTCCCATTGTGATTGACTGAGTCGCGTGAATCATTTATTTGGAGGAACACGATAAAACAGAAGTTAAGGCCGAGTGGTCTACGGACTTACTTGACATGGGAGCACGGAGTAGCATAGTTTTTCAGAGGAATAAGGGCATTCGAGCGATTTTTGAATTATTATTATTACTATTAGGAGTGTTCGAAACTTAGAAATGTCCAAGTCAAATTCGAAACCCCCAGTCTCCTTAACTTCGGCTTTGACGCTCACAGTAACCTTTGCATCTTAGAAACATTTCGAAGAATAAAGAAAACTTATTTATATATAGGTTGAAGGGGGTGAAAATACAAGTATTTCCCCGTTAATAATTTGGGTTGGATTACACCAAATGGTGGGGCTAAGAGACGTCAAATTTGGCATTGTATGCCCATTTGGGGTCAGTAACTCATCAATCTTCAGCACATAAGGGGTCGTCCATAAGGCACGTAACACTTTTTTCTTACCTTTTTACCCCCCCTCCCCCCATGTAACACCATGGAGACATTTAACCTAGCCCCCCCCTTCTCCCTACAACCTGCGTTACGTAACTTTTCTCACCAATTATGACTGTCATTATTTCATAGGGAAGTTTTGTGATACTAAAGGAAGGATTCAGAATACTTCTTAAAATCCATTTTAAATCCTGAACATAAATGATTCTTGAGATTATTATTATTTATGGATAGCTACACATACAAACAAGTATAGGCATCAAGAAGTTGAGTTCAAATTCCTCAGGTTCGTGAGGAAAAACCTCTGCTATATTTATGTTATGGATGTCAGGTTTGCGATCTAAGTAAAAGCAAGACTCCGCGCCCCTTCTATGTGCTTAATAGGATGACCCTTTTCTATAGTAGCTCTCGCTACATGATGACGTTAAAGTGCCCACATCCGATGCTTGACGCTGGGGGAGGTCATCTTTATTAATATTGTGCACAAATTTTATAAATTATTATTGGTTTCATCTACAATTTTACTTTAATTAACTTATCAATACCCAGACTCATGTTTCGTCCATTTCTACTCCATTAGATAAATATAGAATTTTTTTTTTAGAATAAATACAATTTGACTATACCACCCTACAAAATGTATACTAAAAAGATGGAATTATAAAGATAATCTACCAGCATTTGCATGGAGGGAGAGTGGGAAACCATTTAGGAAAAGCAACCCTCAGTAGACCTGACTGGTATTCGAACCCCATGTCCCCAACATAGGGCATCTAATCTACTGAGAAAATGACAATTTAGACAATGATATTGCGTATGTATAATAGTTTCATTTATATATTTACACACTAGATTTATCAGAATGGAAATGGTATAGGCCTAAATACACTGACCTTTTGTAAATATATTAATGATATTTGAAGCTTTACTTTTCAAAAAATGCTGATGGTACGAAGAAATAACACAATTGATGGACTCCTCAAACTTGCCTTGAGATAAATTATGTACTTTTGCTTCTTTCCGTTTCACTACATCATCTTTTTGAGACTCTTCCACTATCTTTTCAGGATATCGCTTTTTATACGCAACCAATGAACAAGTCTCCTCCTTTTGAAGAAATTATTTTTGTTTTGTACAGGCACAAGCGATTATTCATGGCCTGTTTAAAATAATGTGCATAGGAATCTAAATTATATTAAAACTCAACTATACTTATAAATTAAGGCCGATTCGATAGACAGCTATTATCCAACTAAAAGCGCGTGAGGGGGTAGTAGATTGGACAAACTAAACAAATGTCACGAGTATAAACATGTCACTGTCATCCGCATGAAAATATGTGTTTTCGAATGTATTTGTTAGTCTCGGGCAGACAATGCCACCTAAGCGCATTCGAAATATTGATAAACAAAAAGTAAGTGCTAAATTTGCATTTTCAACGCCACATATATTCGGAAGTTATCCATAAGTATGTTTATAAAAGGTAAAAACATGAACAGTAATATTGTTTTTCAACATTATAATTTGAGTTTAAGACCTTTGTTACGTAACACTTTGATATACCCCACCATTCCCCATGTAACATCATATAGACATTAGAGCTCTCCCCCTCAAAGAGTTACGTGGTTTATGGACGACCCCTAACAAATGGAGTGTGGTGCAAATTATAACAAGTAACAGCTATTGAAATAACTGGCAACAGGTACACATAAGGCATTGCTGATTCTTTCAAGGATATGGTTGTTCGCCCTGACTGGCACATTACACACAATAATTCATGTCTGCCATTTCAGCGAACGTATGACGTGCCTCCATGTTGACAGCTAACAGTGCAATGCCGCTCTGGCACCATCGTGTGTGTCAGGGGAGGAAGTGATGGGGTTGCCTGTGTCGATTTGAGTGGAGTGCTGCACGAGTTGCCAACTCCCAGGTGCATACAGCACGTCACGTACCATCACCACCCCGAGGTCATCAGATAGAAACAGTTGTCTTATCATCCCCTACAAAATGAATAATATTTTACCTGGAGATCTGAATAATCCTGTATAGTAAAGATTGGTCGAATCCTGAAGTTCTCGAATCCGAGTCATTATTATTATTATTTATTATTATTAATTTTAATTACGAATCCAAGTCTTTAAAAATGTACAATTTTAGTTAAAGTGAAAATATTTAAAATTTAGCTTAAGGCTTGGTGCCAATGACAGATTATTTTGTTGTTTGTTATATATCTATTTCGTCGCACATATCCAAAATAAATACTTTCTTCAGTAAATTAATTATATTAATTACTTTTTTTTTTTGTGATTTGTCCCGACCCCTGGTTTGGTTTGCCGGTAATGGGGAGGTCGAAATGCTGGCTGGGTGTACTAAGAGTGACATTTTCCTAACCGGTTTTTCACTCTCGCTCCATGCGGCTATATTCCCTTTAAGGAGGCTGCCTAGGTAGCGGAGATAATGTTAATAAGATGTTAGCACTTAGGTTAACTATTGATAAAACTGGTAATAATACACGAGGTTGGTATTAAATGAAATGAATCCAAAACTATTTTCTATGAGACTATACATTATATAGACTTGTGAACACAGTTTAAAAGTTGAAATTTCCCACAATCAAAAGTTCAAAAATCCACATATTTTGGTTGATCATTAAAAACTATATGCCGAAAAACTAAAGGTAAATGGTATAGGAGCCTAGAATGAATCTTTGTGAATCGAATGATGTAATTCAATAGACGGTCACAAAACAAAATGTTTTGTTATTTGTATTTTACTCCTCCCCAGTTTGTTCTCCTACTGCAGGACAGTTCAGCCCAGTAGTGTTATAAACCCACATGATTTCTGGGCGTTTATAAATTTAAGTTTTACTATTCTAGCACCTTATTATTCTACCTCACACATCCTCTACCCAATTAGTGTAGATATGCGTATAGTCCTGGACAAAAAGTAAGACGCGCTTAAAAAAATACTTTTTTTAAGGACATAATTGATGTCCCAGTAAATGTTGTAAATCTCCGTAGTGGTGTCTCGTCGTGGCGAGATGACAGGCTGTGTGTGTAGGGGACGGGGGAGTGGGGGAGTAGTAGCCAAGGTTAGTATACAGGTCCGTCGTGGTTGGCGGGGCAGGGGGACGCTGGCGTCGGGCCATAGTGACGCCGAGCCAAGTGGAGGAGAGACCCTCTCATTGACGTCATACGCACGCTTCTCTCAACACCTCCACTACTGTTGTTCCCACTTTCCTTTTGTTTATAAATAGAGGTTGACATACCCCACTGATGTGTTCTTGAGCCCTGGGCCTCCAAGATCGACAACCGCTACTTCGATGGAGACTTTTTTATATACATCTTTGGTGGGGTGAAGGGAACGTGGGTTAAGGTTTGTATTTTTACAGTTTTTATTTCGAAAAAACTTTTTGGTCTCAAATAAATAAATTATTGCCACGATATATACGTTTAGCTTAATTTTCTACACATATTAATATCAACATGTCTTGGGCATCGAAGAATTTAAACCTTATCTTCACTCTTCATTTAATAAGTTTTCTAGCGAAACGCCATAACGCTCATGGTCATGACAGATCTTCAAGAATTGTTATGATAACTAACTATATGTAGAAAATTAAACTAAATGTATCTGATGGGGGAATATTTTATTTATTTTGCTGAGAAAAAAAATGGCTTTCTAAAAAAATGCAAAAACACCTTTTCCCTCAATTCCACCCATCTTAAGATTGGTCACCAGCAAGAGCTAGGAAGATCGGCTACCAAAAGTACCAGGTGTGTTATTATTATTATTATTATTATTATTATTATGCACCACGTCTTACTACCAGTTCGGGTTATACGCACTTACGCTAATGTGTAATGGTAGGGGGATAGTGAGATGAAATGAAGGACCTACAGTTTAACGTGGAATCCGAACCACGGTGGAGGCCTGGCATTCCCCACATTCACAAGATATCTTGTCAGAGGTGAAGGAAGGGTTTGGAAATCAGATAAATCTGTGCCGGGACCAAGGATTGAACCCCGGCCGCCAGAATTTGGAAGGTTGAATTAGAGGAATTGAACCCGCATTTGCGTGGAGGGAGAGTGGAAAACCATTTAGGAAAAACCACCCCCAGTTCACCCGACCAAGATTCGAGCCTCGATCTCCCCGTCCTCGGCGGTCGAGCTCAACACGACTAGCGCGTTAGCCAACTATGCCACCGAGGCGGATACCAGATGTGTTGTGTTGCACAGGAACTAGTTTTTACTGAACCGATGTCAACCCACTTCTCATCAACAGTTTTGTCTCAAAATAATTTAGTGCGCGCCTGTTTCAAGTAATTTATTTTAGCTACCTAGACCTGAATATGTGTTAAGCTGGAATATACTTGTAGAGGCGAATAACGAGTTATATGAGGTTGAGGTTCAAACCCCCACCGGATGAATTTGTTTTTTTCTCTTACAATTTGGTTACTCATCCTACCACCAATCATATGGCCTCAAAATTCATCCTACACGTTACACTTCTATAGAGAGACTCGCGTTTTACTAACTGTAAAGAGGTATAAAGGAAGAAGGGAAAAGGAATGTACCCGTGATTGCGTGGACGTGGAGGGGGGGGGGGGGGGGGACTGGAGCAAATATTTATGAAAAAACACCCTCATTACACCCGGCCGAGATTCAAGCCTAGACCTTCCCGCCACCGACAAAACAAACCATAATAGGTTGATGCCTTAACCCACGTACCCACCACGCGGGCATTAGAAGAGATACAGTAAAACACTATTTGAGACAGCCGAGCGGTCTATGGGATTGCATTCAGGTCAAAATACACCCAATGGATTTGAGTTCGGATCCCACTCGACACGAGAATTTTGCTCATTTACTGATATGTTACAATAATTAGATATGCTGATCCCCAGTGGGTCCATGAGGTTCTTATCCAGGTTCTTAGCCATGTAATGTGCCCAAAAGGAGCCCTAAAAATGTCCTCAAGTGTTACACAGATAAGCGGGGTGTTGACCTCCAGTGGGTCCGTGGAGGTTCTTATCCAGGGATTAAGGAGCTATGTGATAAACCCAAGAGGGTATCACAGACGTCCCAAAACCCTGTTCATATAAACGGGATGTTGATCTCCAGTGGACATTCTCCCGGGAGCCTGGGAACTAAGTGATAAACCCATGAGGGCCCTACAAACATCCCAAAGCCTTGCTCGGGTAAGCGAGATAATCGCCAGTGGTTCGTGTAAGGGCTCTCACCAGTCTACAGTAATATAACCACACACATATCTTTAAAAACCTTTGTAGGTTTTACATTATTTTAGTAATATGTATCTATTAATCCTTATATTTTTTCAAGTATATTCCATAAAACACAGCAGACAATCCGTCACTTTAAAATACGGCTTGATGTGACCTGTAGATTCAATAAACGATTTACGTTGAAGAATACAAGGGAAAAAGGGGAAAAGCCTCACTATACACATTTTTGAGGAAAACAACTTTTATATCTCAAACAGTAGACTTGGCAAATAAATAAATAAATAATAATAATATAAATAAAGTAATAATATAAATAAATTTTAATAAACATATACCTCTTTTAACCATAATCTAAAGTATATTAAAAATATCTTAAAATTTGTCTAGCATACATATCAGCACTAACTCAATTTGAGTTAAAATGTACTTTCACCCATTTTACGCTGTACCCTTCATTTGCTCACGAGCTTTTTTTTTTAAAAAACAACAACTTAATATATCGTTTCTTTGAGTAGTTTTCACATGCTTAGAGAAACAACGTTTTATTTTAAGAAATAAATGAACATCTGTCAGGACCAGTTATGTTATATAGGCCATGGTTGACCACCCACCACCAAGAGGGACAATATATGACCAGCTGTACAGTCGTCGCTAGAAAAGCCTCCGCGACTCGGCGGAGCGAATCAGGAACGACGCCTATACAAACATGCGAACGTAGAACAATAGGGACAGAAATATATCATGTTGTCCTCGTGTTTAATTCGCGGTCCTAGTTCCCTGTGTCTGAGACGCGAAGCGACTAAATCGGACAAAGAAGAGACTGGAATAGTAAGTGGGGGTGGGGGGGGATCTCCCTTGGGCCACAAAAGACACAATTAACTTGTCGTAGGGTTGACTTGCTTACCTTGTCACCTCACTTTCCGCTCACGGATGAGACGCGAACTTAAATTTCAACTAGATTTATCTTAGGAAATAAAACGTGCTAGAACTTTGCCAACCTAAATATAAAATAGTTATTATTATATTATTATTATTATTAGCACCGCGTCTTACTACCCGTTCGGGTTATACGCACTTACGCTAATGTCTAATGGTAGGGTGATTGTGAGATGAAATGAAGGACCTACAGTTTAACGTGGAATCCGAACCACGGTGGCGGCCTGGCATTCCACACATTCACAAGGATTGTCTTGTCAGAGGTGAGGAAGGGTTTGGTAATCAGATAAATCTGTGCCGGGACCGAGGATTGAACCCCGGCCGCCAGCACAGAAGTCTGACACCTTACCCCTAGACCACCAGGTCACCCCTTATAAAATAGTTAACTCGGAGAAAAACGTGATAGTAATTAAAACTGGGTGTCAAAAACCTTTGCCATTTTTATATATTTAACTCTGTATAAATCCCACCCTTATCTTCCCAATATATAAACGAGCCTATAAACACATTAAAAACACTCAAATATGTCCTGGTGCCAAATTTACAAACACACCATTTTAAAAACCGTCTAACAACTATTTATCTCAGATTGAAAGTAATCTTCACTTTACGATTAAATATTATCCCTATATTTTTTTATTAACTAACTTTGTACCAGGCTTAGAATTCTGAGTGCTTACATTTATATTTATTATAATTAACTAGACCTAGACACTAGACCTCGCACCCTCCATGTTCTTTTTGCTAATACCGTCTTAATATTTCTCTATAGATTTAGAGTTGATATTTTCCTTGGTGATCAAGTTATACAAAGAACAAATTAATACTATGTTTAATAGTACATTATATTCATAGAGAATAACAATTGTTCACGCAGCTTCAGAAGTTAGTCTCGCAATAGACTACATGCAGATGACGGGGAGATCGGGGTTCGAATCCCGGCCGAGTGTACTGAGAGTGATTTTCCCTGTGTGGTTTTCCACTAGCCTTCCCCGCAAATGCGGATGCACTTTCTCTAAATACACCCTTACTTACTCATTACTAACTCATTAAAGAAATTAGTAAATATGCGTATAACCTGAACAGGTAGTAAGGTAAGGTACAAAAGAAATCACAAATAATTTAAGATGAAAAACCTTTTTGAGACCAGAAACGTTTTTGAGCAGTTGCCATAGTAGTTCAATATCAACTCAAATTGGAATAATTTTTATTACAGAGATAATTACTATAACGGGGTAGGGATGAAGAAGGAAGTATTTTAGAGGTAATCTACACACATTCGCGTGGAAGGATAATGAGAAACCATTTAGGAAAAAAAACCACCCATAGTAGACCCGACCGAGATTCGAACCCCGATAAGCAGGCCTGTATAACACGAGAGTGACACTTCGACCAATCTGCCACTGAAGCGGGTCTATATTCTGGTTAAAAGAAGTTTCTGTCATATTTAAAATGATTAAAAAAACGTGTCTGTGGACTAGACTTGTCACTGCCAGATTTCGTTCAAATTAGTCCACGCATTTGACAGTTATTGTGTGACAAAGATCCGGACTCACAGATATATGAGATGCCAAAACGTCGAGTTAAAACAAGAAATTGATCAATATTATTAATTTATTGAAAGAAAAATTATGCGGTGTTGACGTGTTTAAATTTCAATACTGATTCAATAGCGATATTTTTAAAAATGTGTTTAGAGGTACATTTTTATTATTTTTTATTTAGTACCTGCATCTTACAGCCCAGTTTACCCAACCGATATTTGAGCTTCAATCTCCCAGTAGTCTAGCTCAACAAGAAACTAGCGCGTTATATAACACCATATAGGTGGGTAGAGGCACATTAAAATGAATGAATATTCTCTGAAGCCTTTTACTCGTTTTAGAACAACAAATATATTCTAAGCACAGAAAAGTTAAAACATCACACTAGGTTATTTTTAGAAAAGTTATATTTTATTTTAGTTATACTTTATTAAGATACTTACTCAATTAGTTGGATGTGGGTCAGATTAATTAACTGTTTCAAGAAGCGAGTTGTGCCAAAATACCAAACTTAACCTTAATAATTTCATCTTTTACAAAATACCGCAGCAGATGCAAAACCAGAATAAATGTGGCCAGATAGCGGAACTATTTTTATAAAGGCTAATGTACTTAGAGTTGTTTATTTAAAAATATAAAACATATTTAATTCACTTGAGTGCGCATTAATCCTACCTACAGGAGTGTTAAAATATTTATATGTGTTCTAATAAAACATATGTTCATCTTTCCTACACGCAATTTACATTATTTAATTCAATTTATAAGTGCAAGCTAAGCTTTTAAATTCATTCTTCCTTTTATTTCCAAATGTTTTTTACACTGCGTCAAAAACCCCGTCCAGGCTATACGAATTTTAAATGAATTAATTTAAGATTAATTACATTAAATATGCTAAATATAAAATTTATATGAGATATGAGTTATAATAATTGATCCTCTGAAGTGTCTGGAGACACAGTTTCAGAAATAATTTCATTCAAATTTTGATTCTATAAACTTAGTTGAGTTCATAAAACATATTTAATTGAAATAAAAAAAAAGTCAGTCCTGTGCCATTAAATGCTCAAGAAGAGTTTTCTGAGTTTTCAAGCAACACAGGTTTAAAATTGGAGTTTACTAAAAAAAAAAAAAAGCCGAAAGAATTTTGGCTTGGGATTAGGACAGAATATCCAAAAATTTATGAAATTTCCCTAAACATACTTCCGCCATTTTGTACTCCATATCTATGCGAAGCAACGTTCTCAGCAATTACGATTATAAAATAAAAAAATCGGCCAACTATAAAAAACGTTTCAGATGCTCTACAGCCTACGTCCTGCAGTATCAAATATTCGCCCAAGATTTAATTCTTTATATAAAAATAAACAAGCACATCCATCTCATTACAATGAAAATTTTCCTTCTTCTTTAATAAATATTAAACTAATATGTATACCAAAGAATTGTTTTAAAATATCTTTTTATGATTTATTATCAGTAAAGGTTTGTGTAAAAATGTCTCGGGAGAAAAGGGGTCACCAGTTAAAAAAGTTTAAGAAGCCCTGCCCTGGAGTGCTGAAATTTTGCATGGGTGCTATGGACATATTTACGAGAAAAAACAGAAACTTGAAAAATACAGGCTATCTTATCCAATATGGTAGACAGAAAGTAAAAGTCAAGTCATAGAGAGCTGCCATTTGATGTGGATGTCACGGGGATTTCCATCTTTATGAAGAATAAAAAAAAAATCCAATATGGAGGAAGCAACGTATCCCTATAACTTGGCAGAGCTAAGTATACAAATAACAATACCCCCTGTAGATTAAAAAAAACAAAGAATAGACACCACGCGAATTCCAAAATTGCACCTTTAAGTGAGAAGCCTAAACCCTAGTCTTGTATGACATTTAATGCCTAAAGTTATATAAATACGCATAGTATACTTTTTTTTAATCACTAAAATTTTTTTAAACATATACTAAATTCGATTCAGCTTCGAGAATGATTAATATGTCTGATTCGGCTTCGCATAAAATAATGAAAAAATGTGGGCTTAAAATACCCCTTTTAAGAAATTATCTCTCTTCCTTACCTTTCCTGGTCTTGTCGCTGGCATGCTCACTGTCTCGCTCACTCCCTTGGCCCTCTCCTTCCCCTCCTCCTTCTGCTGGCAGCGTCCCTTTCGTCGTCCTCGGGCGTCGGCGGCGCGTTCACCGACAGCTTGTGACATACCTCGAACGCTTGACCCACCGTCCGGACGATGCGCATCGCCTGGCTCTGTGGACACAAAACAGGGACAGGCGGTCAGTCGAGTACGCTTACACATTCAAATACTGTAGTTTTTAAAAAATTGTATCAATGCGCGTCTCACTACCTGTTCATGCTATACACATTGTGATAACTACGCTAATGGTTTAGGGATGACGAAGGGATCAACTTAAAGTGGTAAAACCATATATGCGCGGAGATAGCGTGGAGAACCATTTAGGAAAAATAGCCTCAGTAGAACTGACCGGGATTCGAACCCGGATCTCCCCGTCTAACATGAGAGTTACTTACTCCTTTGTCCAATAGACCACTGAATAGGGTAGTAATACCGCACAGATTTATCTGATTGAAAAAAACCTTCCCTCTGACAAGATGTGTATTAATCACAACTTGTGAATGTTTGGAATGCAGGCCCACACAGTGGTTCGGATTCCACGTTAAACTGTAGATCCTCCATTTATCTCACAATCACCCTACCATTACACATGAGCGTATATGCGTATAACCCGAACGGGTATAAGATGTGGTGATAATAATGATGATAATAATAATAATAATAATAATAATAATATAATAGGGTAGTTTAGTTGTTGAAAATTCTCTGTAGTCGAGTAATTTACAACTATTTTGGGGCATTCATATCTCTTTTGTAAGGGTATCGCAACCCTCGGAGAGAGTAAAGTATTGTAATCGTTAAAAAATGGAGGTTTTTATGGAAGTTGACGTTTAATGTCCACAGGAACTCTAAAAAATTGTTTTTCCCTTCAATTCTGTTTTCTGTTACTGGGCACTAAAGTCGAAACCACTTGACTGATCAGGTTAAAACTTGGTATCTAGGCTATTATTAAAGTTCCTTAGAGGGTTTTTGGAATTAACTATTTAAGCCTACAAAAAAAGTAGTTACTTAAGGCAAAAATAGAAAATATGTAGTTTCTCAAAATTGTTGACTACAATTTGTACCCAGGATCTCTTAACATTACAAACAAAATGTCAACTCTCAATTTCACATAAAAATGACTTTGAGGGTACTTTGCATAAACAGAAATTTACACTTATGATCACATCTCCGCAACTATTTGAGATAACTTACGAATAACTTACGGTTTCAAACGTTGTAGGACTTTTAAAAATGAAAACATTTTACTTAAATATGAATAAAATTTATAAAATCAATATTTTACGAATTATAGGCAAATATATATTATTTTCAATAGAGCTTCATAAATAGATAAATGAAAATGCACAGAACATAATATATTTCTGTAACAGTGTATATTATTTATTTTCATGTATGTTTTTTGGTAAAAGGCGGTGTCCTTATTTTGTCAATATGTTTCTATAACAATGTATATTATTTAGTTTCACATATCTTACGAGCTATTTATTTAGATAAAGGAGCGAGAAAGTCTGTACGGCGCATCTTCTTTTCTTTTGCACTGCGTCTTACTACCCGTCTGGGCTATTCTCATTCAACAATACTAATGGAGAGGGATGAGAAGGGTGGAGTTTAACGGAAATATTTCCGAATTTGCGTGAAAAACCCTGGTTATGTACAGTACATGAAAGTTAGGACATATTTTAGAAGAATTATTATTGATGGGAAATTATTTGGGATGTCATGACCTCATGACACATTTGAAGGAATATTTTGTGTTGTTCAGAGCAAGATGACATATTATGAAAACGTTTAAAACGAAAAGAGTATTATTGTGTGTGTGTGTGTGTGTGTGTGTGTAGCTGAGTGGTTAAGAATAACTTTTTAAGTTTTGGGAGATTTTGGCTTAATCTCAACTAGCACATGATTGGTTTTCCACTCTCCCTCCACGCAAATGCGGGTTCACTTCCTCTAATTCAACCTTCCCAATTCCCAATCCATTAGCGTAATTAGTACTTAAAGCGTATAACCCGAACGGGTAGTAAGACGCGGTGCTAAATAATAATAACTAGCGCATTAAATAATGTAGAACTATTACTGTTTATGGTTCCCCCATTTAATTACTGTAACTCTTGACATATAGAAGGTATGATGTATAATGTTATTTGTGTTGTTCTAAATTAAGTCAATTTTCTAGTCGAAAACTGTACTTACTAATTTTTTAGTCGAGCACTGTAATTACTGTTTATATAAAACACACACAACTGACAACGTTGTTAACATCAACATTAATTTTTTTATGGTGAAATATTTTTCAATAAAAAAAATCAACAGCAAGATGAATATCAATTTGTATTTTTTGTATTTTGTCGCTTGAAAAAAAATCAACGATAAAAGTTTAGTAACAATTAACACAATTCATGTTTTTCATACAAAATTAAAAAGTACAAAAGCCATCAAAAATAATTCGGCATGGCTAAAATTGATGATAACCATAGCTTATAGAGCAATGAAATACCTACTACTATTTACCAATAAAAATAATTGCATTTAGTTTTAAATCAAACACAAAGCCTCAGTAAAGATTATTACAGTTTTTATCGCTTTTCACTGGCAGTAAAATAATAAAACTTGGCATAAATAACAGGCCGCATATTTGTTCAGGTAAAAATTAAATTTAAAATATCTTACTTTATGAGTAGAAAGAATTACAATATATAAATACATATATACAGGATGTTCCGATTTATGTGGGAAGTAACATGGGTGTGGATTAGTATACCTCAAAACAACACAAAAAGTAAATATAAACATATGTCCAGTGTTCGATGTTTCTTGAGATAAAGCCTTCCATGAGAGACTACTCTATATTATATATATGACTTCCCCAAATCCCACATAAGGGCGGTTCTGAAAAATAGAAATAAAGACGTTGAAAAAATAATGGAAAGGATTTGAAGAGGTTTTGAATTAATGTACCACATTTTTTTTTATCACCGCGACTTACTACATGTTCAGGTTATACTCACATGTGAAACGTACTCTAATGGGGTAAGGATGAGAAAGGAAGCATTTCAGAGGTTGTATATCCGCATTTGCGTGGAAGATTGTGAAACTATTTAGGAAAAACTACCCTTAAAAGATCCGACCGGTAATCGGACCCCGATCTCTCCATCATCAGCAGGCCAGTCTAACACGAGAGTGACGCCTTAAGCCGTTCAGCCACTGAAGCGGGCTATATTTAAGTAATTACGTTTTATAATATTCATAAATTTGTGTTCCGTTAAGAATTTATGACCCGCATCAATGGGTACGTGGACTAAACGTAAGGTTCATTCACCATAGTTAATTCGAAGAAATCAAAGTTAGAATAACGGCCGGGTTTATTGAGTCGTTTTTCATAAAAGATTTTCCATACTTTTCCCACGCAAATGTTGAGATTTCAACTGAATTCTTCCCTCCTCATAGCTACTCCATTAGTGTAGTTGTATGTAAATAAACCAGACGGGTAGTAAGGTTCAGTCCAAAAACAAAGTATTTACGAATGCAAAAAATAGTTGAAGATTAAATCCTGACCTTTAGAGAAAGCCCACTTTCGACAACCAACGTTGATTGAAAGTCAATAAAATTTGTCATTGTTTTATTTGATTTATTAGTAAAAATTTCATTTAAAAGTTATCAAAAACCTAATTATGAATTACTGTATTAATACTCCTTACATAATTAATGAAACTGACTAATAATACAAAGACAATTTTGTAATTCCCCACCCCTCACCGCCACTGTAGCAATATGAGTTTCCAGTTTTCAAATAACTGACTTCCCATGATAATTAGACTGTACACGACTATATATAGCTTTAACTATGTATGAGACCCGCCTCGGTGGCGTAGTTGGCTAACGCGTTAGTCGTGTTGAGCTCGACTGCCGAGGACGGGGAGATCGAGGTTCGAATCTCGGTCGGGTGAACTGGGGGTGGTTTTTCTAAATGGTTTTCCACTCTCCCTCCACGCAAATGCGGGTTCACTTCCTCTAATTCAAACTTCCCAATTCCTAATCCATTAGCTTAATTAGTACTTAAAGCGTATAACCCGAACGGGTAGTAAGACTCGGTGCTAAATAATAATAAATAAAAACTATGTATGAGATGTTTTGTCTGACGCTGCAATTATGGTCACCACCCATTTGTTCTAGGAACTTTGAGATTTTTAGTATATTATATTGTATGGTCACTACTCATTTGTTTTAAGAAATTTGACATTTTTAGTATATTATGTCTTTTTAATCATTAATTATTGAAACCTCTAAAGATGATATAATCAATGTTTGATGTTAGGTACACTAAGATAAATGGTTTTACTAAAACCAAGCCCAATTCGTTGGTCGAATTGTCTAAGCTAATAGTGCCCCTACCCGATCAGTCAGAATAGGCTACACGATCAGTAAGACTGTCAGTATTGTGCCGAGATAATGGATACTAGCTCACACAATCATGTGACTTTTTCACCTCTCAAGAGATCGTCTATGTTTCATGAACTACCCTACTGATTGGTCTCCCCTTGACCTAAATCTATATGTGAGTGTGTTTCGAGGTCATCGCCTATAAGCTTAATTTCGTTTAAATGCAGTAATCAAACATATCAAGAAATTGTAATGTTGGGGTTCACTCGTTCGTATTGCCTCTTTCTCTTTGCTCTCACTGCGCATGCGCTTACCCTACTTGATGACCGCTTTGACCTGCGCTGTTGCTGTAAGAAAGACGTGATTGGCTGACACCTGTACTCCCCTTCCTTTTTCCTTCTCAGTCTGGAAGTTGATTTAATATACCACTCGAGCAGAATAAGAGACAGAACTTGTAATAATTAACGACTGATCGGGTCTCTAACTGTACCTTCTGTACTGTACTGAGTACTGTACCTTCTCTACAGTACTGAGTAGGCCCTGGCCGGAATAGAGTCCGGTGGAGTCGACGCAGGGGCTACCCGTAGGTAACATCCCACCACGCCTGGATCACCAACACCACCAAAGTCTATCGCTGGTGCACTAGAAGTGTGCCGCCTGCTCTACCACTGGGGCTACAATAACGCAGCGCTGTAACAGCTGATTTCTACGTTTGAGTTGAGTTTCGCACGGACTGTTTGCTAGCCGGACTGGCTAATTCCCGTCTACGTACGGTTTGTACTGTTGCTCGCCGAGTTGTGTATCTTTTTCTACGTAATTCTAAAAGTATAGTGAGATGTAATGGGAAGGTTATTAATATTAAGCATCGGCTCAACTTATTTGGGAGTCGTGAAGAGCTCGTTGCCGATATGTACTTGTGTTGTTTATTGTGCTAAGCGGCTTATCGCATGAGTTTTAGTTATGTTAGAATTATGTTTTTATATACAGCCAACACTATGGCTATGTGGCTAATTAACGTTAGATTGGTTGCTTGGCAATGTTGTTAGAATAGCCAAGAAGGGAACATCTTGAGTCACTAGTGGGGAGTGCTAGATGTGTTTTGATGACCTAATTAGGTATCTTGGCCCTGGCTAAGTATCTTGTATTGTGTTGTTATGGGATCCTGTATTTTACTACTTATTATTGGCTCTGCCCTCGGGAAGCCTTTATATCGTACTGCAAGTTTATTTGCAGCCATGTAGACGGCCTCAATATGTCGTACACTCGTTGTACTTGGACTTGTTGGGTATACCTTGTAGACAAGTTTAGTTCGTGAGTGTGGCCACTATAGCTCTAGGCTGTAGCTTTTTTGCCCTAACTGGGGCTAACTATCCCCGTTTAAGAGGGACTAGGTTAGCGCCTCCTCATTGTGACTATGATGTTTAATTCACTATTAGTTATCATAGATAGAGCGTTTAATTGCTTAATTGCCTGATGCCTAAGTAGCTAGGCTTCTTAAGAAGCTGAGTGAGCACAAGCTGATGGGTTAGTGGTCATGTTCTTTGGGGTACAGACATTAAATCGAGCGAGCTCTTTCTTGAGGTCAGTTCAAGAGATATCTTTAAATGTTTATAAGTTATTGACCCACCACTGTTCACTTTGTTGCAGTGGACGAGTTGTAGGGATTTTTCTTCTCGGGAGCCTTTAGGATCCTGGATATTGATCCCAAACAATAATTTGCTTTAGCTACAGTAGCCCCATGTCTTCTTTGGTGCTGACTGACAGCTCACATCAACAGCTAAAAGCTTTGAAAAGTTACCAGATAAAATTATGTATCCCTACGCCGAACCATATGATCTGCAAAAAACATGTGTTTAGCATCTGTCACTTCTGACGGTCAAAATTTTAGGTATATATCTAAATGTTGATTGTCAGAAGTCAGCTGTGAGCTGTCAGTCAGCACCAAAGAAGCAATGGGGCTAATGTAACCACCATTGGCTCATTTTCCTGTACTCAATAGGCTCATTATACTGGACGTTTTGTTTTCAGTTTATTATGTATTTCTCTATCTACTTGTTGTGATATTACATTCTAAAATCACACTATATTTATTACAGAAGACAACGGAAACCTAATGAACAATCCTTAATGTCACATACTGTACTCTGATATGGCTCATTAATAAAACTCTGTACTCTTGGTATTTATTTCTTTATGTGGTTGTTGTTACCTTCTCTAAACCTTTAGGGAGGGTACAGTATTAATAAAGTACTAATTAATACTGAAAGTCTGACTGATTATGTAGGGGCAGTACTGATGGACTGATGACCGGACTGACTAAAATACTCATGTGATCCGAATTTTCTGATCACACCAGTCTCAGTCCATCAGTCTTGCAAGTGGTGGGAGAGACTGACAGTACGACTGACCGTGTGCGCGCGCACTCGCAAGTATTTCCTTCAGTCAGTAGCAAACATAGACTGACCACGCCGTTTTCTTATCATCCGTGTTGTTGCACGTTGCATGCAGGAGTTAAGACTGATAACAATAATGATGATAAGACTGATCGTGTACGATCTCGTTGTAAATACTGATGCATACTGACTGATCGTGTAGGGACCCTAATACGCTTCACTCTCGCAATAGGCTCTGAATGACGATGGCGGGGAGATCAAGGTTCGACTCCCACTAGGAAGTACCAATAACGTTTTTTTCGCCTAAATTGTTTAACACTCTCCCTCCATGAAAATGCGCGGACATTTACCCTTAGTTTTATCTTCCTCCTTCATACTGCAATAATAACGCAATATACTGTAATTTTAAGTGTGTGAAGGTAAATTTTTAAATGCATAGTAAAGTAAATTAATTTATCTAAATTAAAATTACTGTATTTGTCATTTAATCACTAGTCTGTATTAAAATACTCACTAGTAACTGTTCTAAAAATGATTTTATGTTGAAATATGTTAGATTTAGTGAGATATCTCAAATATATCAAAATTTTATACTTAGAAATGTTTTGAAGTCGAAGCGAAGGATTATTGGACTTGGACTTTGACATTTCGAAATTTCACAAAGCCCTCCCTATAAGTATAACCTGAACTGGTGGTGAGAATCATTGAAAAAACCCATCCCCACATTGGTGGAACGAAAAAATTAAATTTAGGTTAGTTCTAAAAATGAAAACCGATTGGAAATATGCTCGACTAGAGAAATCTGCGGTGTCGCGTAGGGTGATAAAGCTATACCCCATCTACGGTAGGAGAGATGGTAGCCGACAACTATCAAAAAGTTACCAAATCTATTGTCATGTATCCATTCGCCAAACCATATGTTGAGTTGCTGTGATTTTTAACAGTCAAAACTTTCATAAAAATTTATTTTTAGGGGCCGTTTTTCCATCTTTTGATAGCTGTCAGTTACCACCACTCCTATGGCGAATGAACTATATATAATTTTGCTCGTCTGTTTCCAGACAGTGACCTCTGAACTGGTGTCAATCCAGGGGATCAATACGACCTCATTATGGGGCATTAGCTCTCACCATGTGTATTATTGTTGATTGTATCAAGTAACTCACACGAGCGCGTGAACCTAGGAAAACACTAACCTGCACAAACACACACAAACATCACAGAGCATCCGGTAAAGAAACAAAAAACACAAAATGTCAGTCTGGAGTTTTTGTTTTTATATGGGTTTTCAAATACCGTTAAAAACAACACCCGCTTTTATCTTTTATCTATTATTATTATTATTATTATTATTAGCACCGCGTCTTACTACCCATTCGGGTTATAGGCACTTACGCTAGTGTGCAAATGAAAGGGTGATTGTGATATGAAATGGAGGACCTACAGTTTAACGTGGAATCCGAACCACGGTGGAGGTCTGGCATTTCACACATTCACAAGTTGTGATTAATACACGTCTTGTCAAAGGTGAAGGGAGGGTTTGGCAATCAGATAAATCTGTGCTGGGACTATCTTCTAATAATAATGAATGCATTTTCAAATATGAAAAAAAAAAAAAAAATAATCCGAGGTGTTAACGTGCACTTTTTCTTTCATTCCATGTACTACTACCCGTCCGGGCTATATTCATTTTATTGCACTGAGTAGTGATGCAAAGGATGAAATGTACCCATATTTTCGTAGAGGGAGAATATAAACCCACATAGGAGAAGCCACCCTCGGTACATCCGGCTGGGATTAAAGCCCCAACCTCCCCGTCACGGCAAACCAGACTGGTGACCGGAAAAAAGCGCAAACGATAAAAGCGTATATGAAAATTCCGCACAGAAAAAGCCTCACGGTCTTAAATACTAACATGGAAAAATACGCACAATGATAAATGTCCACACGAAAAATTGCTCACATGGAAAAACGCCCACACGAAAAAAATTATAAATTAAGGTTAATTTTTAACGGAATGCAAGTTTGATTGGGGTTTTGCATTACTAATTTTTTAGTTTCCACTTGTAAATTTACTTGTTAATTTCTTAAAGGGAGGCGTGCTTCCCCCACGCTCCCCTCCTGGATCCACCTCTGTTACAGCAATTATTTATCTCTCTCACTTTATACGAATACTTCCCCGTAAAAAAATATTGTAAGGAATCCTGTAAAACAAAGCTTAAAATCATCCATCATGTCAATATGAAAACAAAAATTCCTTTACTTTTTTTTTTGAAAATACAGTCCTACCATCACTATATAGCCCCCTCCCTCTTTTTATCCTCCCTCTTATTTTCATCTCATTCCTCTATAATTTTGTTTGCTCTAGGCGCGAAAGGAATTGTGTATACACCCATCAAACAAATTGTTGAAATCAAATTAATTTTTCAGCTTCCTCCACTTTCATTTACTCCCCTCGTTTCCTCAAATTTTATTTTAATCTTTTTTTTTTTTTGGATTCCTTGTCACTACATCTATTTCTCTTTCCTCACCGCTACCCCTCTGCCCCCTTCAACAACTTTTTTTTCCAACAACTATATAATATACTATTGACATTTTAATGAGGAATAAATTAAATTTTCAAAATAAAATATAGCCTATGTTACACGCTGATAATGTAGCTTTATATTGGTGAAAGAATTTTTAAAATCGGTCCAGTAGTTTTTGAGTTTATCCATTACAAACAAAAACAAAAAAAATCAAATCTTTCCTCTTTATAATATTAAGTATAGATATAGATAGTCAATAATTACCTATTTTATTGGTCAAAATTTATGAAAGAGAAATTTAATAACAATGCGATAACCATAAGATGTGTATCTCCTAATAGAATGTCACATATTTTAACCGGAAGTCAAAATTTTAATACGAAGTGTTGACCATTGGGAACCCAATATAAGTATTTTTTATTGGTCCAGATGTACAAATGAAGACGTTAATTCTTTAGAAATAAAACTATAAAATTTATAACCGTAAGTCAAAAAAATTGTTTGTAATTATAGCACAATTTGTTCGCGGGTTCGCTAGTGTATATTATATTACGAATTTTGAGTAAATATTTACATTTTTAAACACTAGAGAAAGAAAGTCTGTGCAGAGTTCTGTACCATTTATTTTTGTAGTATGACATGCATACATTCAGATACCAATTTGAACAAAATTTTGGAATCAATAGTAAAACCACTTTCAAAATAATTCGATTCTAAATACATCTTATTCAATTAATTTTTACAAAAAAAATATAAGGTGTTATCTCACTTATTTAGGAAGGGTCGAACATAGTCGATAACATAAATAATCAAAGTTTAAAGCACATTTTAAATGGGAATTAAAAAAAGAAACTCATCAAATTTAAGGTCTAGGTGAAAAAAAATGCGGGTTAATTTTTAACATTAAATATCAAGTTTGAGCACATAAATAGATGAAGCAAGGCATTGACAGATTTAAATGCAATTTTTTTCCTTTTTTCATTTTTTATTTCGAATTTTTTTTCCGATTACAATATTTCTCTTTTGATGAGAAAGTTAAAATGATGGGGCATTTGTCTTATGGACTTTTTTCTTGTGCGCACTTTAGTGTGTTTTTTTTTTCTTGTGAGCATTTATGGTTGTGGTTTTTTTTTGTAGCATTTATGGTTGGGGTTTTTTCTTGTGAGCATTTATGGTTGGGGTTTTTTCTGTAGCATTTATGTTGTGGGGTTTTTCTTGTGAGCATTTATGGTTGTGGTTTTTTTTCTTGTGAGCATTTATGGTTGTGGGTTTTTTCTTGTGAGCATTTATGGTTGTGGGTTTTTTCTTGTGAGCATTTATGGTTGTGGGGTTTTTTTCCTGTGAGCATTTATGGTTGTGGGTTTTTTCTTGTGAGCATTTATGGTTGTGGTTTTTTTTTTTTCTTGTGAGCATTTATGGTTGTGGGGTTTTTTATGTGCGGAGTTTTCGTGTGTGCTTCTTTCACTGCATTTTTTTTTTTAAAATCAACCAGACTATACATTAGCCTAACATTTAGTCTGCGTGCCCACCAGTGCGGGCCATCTACTATTCAGAAATCACTAAAATTTCAGCGCTTGATATGGTAAGATAATTTTATCGATAGCATCGAACGGAGGTCCCTTTTTATACGAGTCTGACAGTAAACTACGGAGCTGCAAGGACGGATGGATAAAATATTTTTTCTTTAATTCTGTTTGTGTTTATTTATTTATGTTATTAAAAAAATATTTGATCGAATTATAAACACACCACGAACATATGGGATGATCTTATTTGTTTTACTATGACTCTTTGTATAAACTAAGAAGCATTTTTCACAACGAAAGAATATCATCAATTTAATCTACCTCAATTTAAAATGGGCTCATTATAATGTACAAGTAGGTACACTTCATTTACTCTGACTGATTATATTATGCCCCAATCTCGTACCAGTGGTTCCCAACCTTTTCTATAACGCGACCCCCCTACGAAATCAATGATAAATTGCCGCGGTCACCCTAATATCCACCGCTATACGAGGATGAAATTAAAAACCTACGCACACATTTCTAGTATGTTACGTAATCCATTTCATATTAATAAAATATGTTTAGTTGGACTGTAAATCGAGTATTTTTTATATGATGTGAAAGTACCAATAAATAATAACTTAAAAGTCTAGATTAGTTTCGCGGATCCTCAGAGGACTCTTAGTGGACCCCAGGTTGGAATCCTCTGAGCGATACCATAATGGAATAATGCAAATTATGCTTGATAGCTTGGAGGGTAAATTAAGGATACACTATTTTTAAAGCGATATCAATCTACAGGCTTTCGTTCACCCTAGTATTGTACAACACATTCAAATCATAGAGTTGATATAGCAAAAAAAAAAAAAAAAAAGTCAGCCACAAAGACCGAATTTGTTATATTGTAGAGTGCACATTTCCATGTCTCTTATCAGTTGGTCTGGTTGCTCTCTGTTACCTCCATCAAAGAGAGAAAGGTCGGGGCGTACTCCGGGCGTAGTGTGAGGAATTAGAGGGTCGCAAGAAGTTGGGGGGTTGGGGGTTGTTAAGTTTGCTAGGGTGAATGTTAGGCCGTGATAAGTAGGCCCACGGGGTGCTATTACGACCAGCCCTCGCCTCCAATGAGAACTAGGTGTAAGGATTACCAAGACACAGTACACGGGGGAGGCAGAGTTCAAGGAACCAGGCAGAACAAGAATCCCCCCCTCCCCTCCTGAATCTACTATGGTAATGAGAATGGTAAGGCCGTCTTTTGCGAGACAAATGGGGAAACTATGTTCTACATTAGCATACGCATCACAATTTGAATGAAAGAAGGGATGAAACGTTAGTGGACCGCTCCCAACTAGGCGAGTCGAATTGAAGCACGATATTTAGGATCACATATAAGAGAAAAGAAAAAGTCAAAATGAAGTGGTTTTGAATATGAAAAAAAAAGAACCCAAAAGTTATGTACTTCTTTCATAATTGTAACTAAATGACATATTAGATACGATCCAACAAAATATAAATAAGTACTCGTATATAAAGTGTAAGCTTCAAATAAATATAAGTAGTCTTATGTGTTATTTTAATTTTTTTTATTGATTTCCTCTTATGCATTTTCTCCCATGTTGACATACTTTTTACCGTACATAATCTGTAGCTCTGGACTAAAGTAATTAGTTCAAGAGCAGCTTCACTTTACAAACAAAACAAACAAACTTGAACATGAGCTATCGAATATTTTCACAGCCTCGTTCGGAGATAACGAGTAATCTACCGCATGCCCTCAAAATGCCCGGAAACAAAACTTCGCTTGGCGATGCTATCGAATCGAAGAAAATATTCTCGACGGAGAATTATTTTCGATTCGATTCGTCAAGGTGGTAGCGTGCCTTTACATTCAATGAACCCTCCGTTTACCCTGAAAGGAGAGATGTATAACCTTGACACATTACAGTATGGAACTATTTTATAAGTTGCACCATGGTGTAAAGAAGCAAGGAAAGCTTACTACTATCTTTCACAGTAAACTGAGAGTCCCCAACACTAAGATTATCTACATATTACTCGCTTTGCTCGTTGGGGGCTCCACCTATAAACCCCAAGTGAGTTTTATTTGCCAGTGGATGTAATTCCAGAACAGTTTTTTGATAGGTCTTACCGTTTAGCCACAAGAGACCTCCAATAAAACGTCCGCACCGACTTTAAAGTTGCTCCGTCATTTTGAATTTTTTTCGGGAGTTATACATTAATTTTTTTAACTTTTTGGAATTTTCTCGTCGGTTACAGGCTAGAAGGTATAAGTTTGCCAAATGTCAAGTTCCTAGCTCATCTAAAGTGGTTAAACATTAATGTCAGCCATGTGACTTTATAGTAATATAATAATAATATAACAGGGGTGGACTGGCAGGCTGTAGGTGGACCGGTACTAAAAATATGACAGCCCTTTACGTACTTTACATATATTCATAAATATCACTGAAGCTATGTTTCTGTGTAAACTGAAGTAGTAAGTAAAAGTAATTATATTTTTATTTTTACTTATATATGGTATTTGGAATTAGAATACTTATTGCTGAACTTACAAAACTACGCCACTTATCTCTATCTTGAGATAGTTCTATCCAGTCCACCTCATTACACATTCTTTTAGGTCCATTATAATGTTATCCTCCCATATGCGTCTAGGTATTACCAATGGTTTTACCGAGAAGTATCTTCCTAGCCACCTTGTTTTCGTAAAATCCTAAGTTTGTCTTCGCCATGTAAGGTAAGAGACCACGTTTCAAACCCATAGAGTAAAATTGTAAATTCTTGGTTTTATATTCCTTTACTACAACTTACTGATCTAGAAATGCACGCACGCATGCATGACTTATTTTCTTAATTTCCAATCTAATGTCGTTATTGTTAGTAAAAATTGTTCCTGGATATTTAAACTAATTAACCCTGCCAAATGATATGCTATTCTAAGTACTCTCTAAATTATCGCCGCCAATATATTTATTTTTATTGTTAATCAAATTTAATCACAAGAACATATGAGCTACATTATCGATGATTACGTGGCCTTTATTCACTTTAAATATCACTTTCTTCTTTATTCTAAAATGAGAAAATAATTATTCAAAATAGTTGTTATAAAATAGCTGGATGTCAATTATTTTTATGTATTTAAGTTTGTAAAATGAGTTTCCACCCGTTACTTGTGTAAAGTACAAAGTTAATGATAGTCAGTACTAAAGCTATGCTTTTTTACCTTTGCTTAGCGAAATGTTTCCTAATTGGAAACACATATTTCTACGACCAAATATGATAACATTCAAGATTGGTGAGGAAAGACAACAAGGTTGCTGATGTCAACAACTACACAGGTATTTGTCTCCCGTTTGATTCAGTTTGTGATAACACCCCAGTGCGAAAATCCCACAAAGAAAGGTATGCAGAGTAGCCAGATAATTTCCAAATACCGTCCAGGAGGATACAAGTGAGCGAGTAAAAAAAAAAAAAAAAATCCAACATATCTGCAACTTCATCTTTCCTTTCATGCGCTTTATCTATACTAATATTATAAAGAGAAAAAAAAATTTATTTTTCATTTGTAATGGATAAACTCAAAAAATACTGGACCGATTTTAAAAATTCTTTAACCAATATAAAGCTACATTATCAGCGAGTAACGTAGGCTATATTTTATTTTGAAAATTTAATTTATTCTTCATAAAAATGTCGATAGTATATTATATAGTCGTTGGAAAAAAAAAGTTGTTGAAGGGAGAGTGGGTTTGGTGAAGGGGGTGGAGGGGTAGGGATGAGGAAAGAGGAATGAGATGAAAATAGGAGGGAGGATAAAAAGAGGGAGGGGGCTATACAGTGATGGTAGGGACTGTATTTTCAAAAAAAATAAGTAAAAAAAAAGTTTTATTTTTATATTGACATGATGGATTATTTGAAGCTTTGTTTTACAGGATTCTTTACAATATTTTTTTTACGGGGAAGGGGGCTAGTCGGTGTATATTTTCCATCAATTTTGAGAAAGTGTGCGTCAAGATCCTAACCAACGAAGATGTTGAAAATGGTTTGCCTGATCCTAAGATGGTCCCCTGCGTCTTCCTACTCCCGTTCTTTCGCTAGTCTCGAGTATGATCGTAAAAACAACTAAAGGCATTCAAATTCTACCTCCTATTCTCGTCTCTAAGGACAAGGCGAATGTGGGGAATGCCAGGCCTCCACCGTGGTTCGGATTCCACGTTAAACTGTAGGTCCTTCATTTCATCTCATAATCACCCTACCATTACCACATTAGCGTGAGTGCGTATAATCCGAACGGGTAGTAAGACGCGGTGCTAATAATAATAATAAATAATAAAAATATAATTAATAATCTAAGGACAAGAGGTGAGCATAGGTATAATCCGATCGACTGAAAAGTAAAATAGACTTATCTTCCGAGAAAATATACTGTCGTAAGGACTCTGATTTGTAAGAACATTGTTGTATGGATACAGTATGAGTTCCGAAAGCTCGAGGAACTCTAAACCATGTAGCAATTTTAATTTTTACAGCTATTTCATGCAATTTTGTTTTTATAAGTTAGAGATAGACTCGTTCAACTCAAACTGTCGAACTCTATTGTAATTATTATGGGAGTATCATCATGCAACGTTTATTTGACAACTATATAATTACCCGTTCTTCGGAAGAGATTTATTTCATAATTTACATCTATCACTGTTTTCAGACTGTACCCTTGGTCAGGTTTTTATTCAAGCCATATATTTTCCACGACCAGATTGCTAGGCCTGTCGTAGCTTCATATCCCCTTATAATCTAACTTAATAATAGGACAGGCACAGCATCAAGTCCCCGGCCGTCAATTTATCAATGTGAAAAGGTAACCCCACATTTCACAAATGATACATTTTTCGGCCATGCCTGAAATCGAACCTGTGACCCTTAGCTCAGTGGACAGACACGCTACTGACTGAGTTAAGGTGTCAGATTTATATGTGTTTTATAATATTATGTATTATATATATATTCTGTATTTAAGAACCTTTCAAAGTTGAGCCAATGAAAATCGGATAAGCATAAGCTTATAAAAGGGCTAAAATGTATATTTTCTAGCAGCAATCTTGAAACAAAATGGCAAACGTAAATTTTAATCAGCTTGTATGTTAACCGAACGTCCGAGTTATGTCCATGCGAAATTTCAGCACAATCGGTGTAGTGGTTTTTATGTGAAATAGTAACAGACATAAAACCGGTTTTTAAATATCATTAGGATATATTATAGCTTCTTTGAAGACTTTCATAATAGTTTTATCATGTCCGTGTATTGAAAATCAATGCTCGCGCTTCGTCCCTGGTAAGTAATTAACGATCCAGCTAACAGCCACTCACTACCCCAGTGCCGTAGCTATCCCGACGGGACATCTGAGTCGACGGGAACAAAGCACTTGTTTATTATACCATCGATCCTGTCGATTGCAGGTTGACATTGAGGATGATTTACCCGCGAGCTTGTATTAGCTCACCTTCTGTAAAATACAAACATGATTCATATGTGAATATTAACACGGTGTCTACTTAACTTGACCAACGACATTTCCTGCTTTTCCCCTCTGATCATTTAATAAAATTCCCGACTAAAAAAAAGTATTTCGCACCCTTCTAGCCCCCCCCCCCCCATATTTTTTTAGGAATAATACGTTTTACAATTTAAATAAAGATTTTTTTAAAATTTGTATTAACATAGCCTACTAGGAATTAGAAAATCTTATGCCATGTTATATTGTATATTGTATATTACCAATTCGTCAAATACCAAAATAGGTATTAAAATTTATGTGAGGTATTTAACGTGCACTTTCTGAACCGATTGATTATAATCATCACACGACTTATATAGAGGCCTACTTATTAAAATCTAGAACATACACGATATTCGTTCCCCGGCCGTTAATTCATCATCGTGAAAGGGGAAAAATATATTTTACACATAATAATTCTTTTGACCATACCAGTAATTGAACCCAGAAACTTTATCTTAGTAGTGAACTGGTGTCTAGGGTAAGGTGTCAGACTTCTGTGCAGGCGGCCGGGTCAATCCTCGGGCCGGGACGATTATCTGATTACAAACCCTTCTTCTACCTTGACAAGACATCTTGTGAATTGTGGGGAATGCCAGGCCTCAACGTGGTTCGGATTCCACGTTAAACTTGTAGTCCTTCATTTCATCTCACAATCACCTACCATTACACATTAGCGTAAGTGCGATAACCGAATGGTAGTAAGACGCGTGCTAATAATAATAATTTACTTAGTAACAGATAGCGCTACAACTGAGCGATGTGTCGGATAATAGGTTTTTAGACTTGAGACTAAGATGTTATGTTTTTGACTGAACTAAAAAATTGTGACTTAAAATCTTTCACCCTCATAAAATGGGTAATGTGATAGTCAATATACCCGCTTCAGTGGTCGATGGTCTAAGAGCCACTCTGTATTATAATTTCCAGATGTGACGGGCATTGGGTAAATCCCGTCAGCTCCACTGAAGGTTTTTCCCTACAAAATTGTTCTCACTCTCCTTCCAAGCAATGCGAGTATTATAATATCAACCTATAATGTTTCCTGCCTTATCCCCACACCCTGGGTAATTATCATTCACGCGTACAGCCTGAATAGGTAGTAAACGTGGTGATTAAAAACTAACTGATGTAGATAGTTATCTGGAAGGTAGTAAAATGATTCACAATGAAGGACTGTGCTCCGGTTGTGTCGTGTTGCTACCATTCTCTGACTGTTTCGGTCGCCGTAATTTTAGACAGATCAAACAGAGGAAGATGTGATTGTTGCACGCGGTCTGTATCTTATACCACAAGAGAAAAAGTGAAGAAACCGGTGAATATAATGGGTTCATAATTTGTTTAGAGAAAGAGGTTACTATCGTAGTTTTTATGTGCAAGTTATATACACAATCATAATCTTGTACCAAAATTATTAAGTTTTTTTTCGTCCATAACACGATAGTTGTGCTGGAATGTTCTGCAGCCGCTGTCAGCTTGTTGATAAAAACCTTCGTAAAGGTCGCATTTGCCGGAAGTAGCCGAACTAGGAGAAACGACACATGGGCGCCCGATCTCAATTCACATTGACAGGACTGTGCACTACCATGCTGGGCCGTGACCTTGGACGAGCACTTTTGAAGCAATCCAAGACGGCACACAGTCCAGTCCTCTCATTGTGAATACAACTTTACCTTGACCGATTACATTATGGCTATATTTTATAATCTGCACCTTAGTGTAACCCATTAAGGTAAGCTTGTTACATTTTAGGGTAAACTAAGTGTACGTGAAAACTACAGGTTTTAGTAAAACATTTAATATTTTTAATTTGGCGATCCTAACAACTCATCACACACACACGTTAAAGCACAAATAGGTAAAATTCAAAATGGCTTTATCGTGATGAATATATATATATATATCTATATTTCTTTTTCTTGAATCCTTGAGCATTATTTAAACTATCTATAGATCCTATACTTTAGGTTTAATCCAATATATAAAGTGGACGTATAAACGATATTCAAATGTATATGCACACTCAGATGAACCTACCTCTTATAGCGTTTTCTCAACAAATGTAAAGTTTATACGAGCAAAGGAAAAATACCTCACACCAACTTATACCAAACTTAACTATTCAAAAGTGCGATTAGTACAATACAAACTTTTACGCTTGAGAACAATTTTATTTTTGATGAATAAAATAGCCGAAGCTATTATTTATGCTTTTTATTGAGGAATTCTCTATCAAGATAACATATTCTGAAAATTTAAAAATGTCACCTGGACACGGGAATCGAATCCAAGACCTGTGGCTTAATACGCAATCGCTCTACCCACTGAGATATCCAGGAGTCGTCCGTGCCCGGGGTCATTCTTCACTCATATTTTAAGGCAGAGTCTATGATGGACGTGCGGAAATCATCGGCTACTAATGTGTGATTTTATTTTTGCTTAAACAGAAAAAAGTTAAAGAATTCCATAAATATTATTTTATTATTCATATATAAGAGAACATTAAGGCAAGCAGTTTTAGACAACTTTAATACACACATTCACCACCCTATCTCCACGGTAAGAGCTTTCAAAGCTTTAGAAACATTCTCGTTAATGAAGAGCAAACAGTGCGTGCAGATGAATATGCCGTTCGCTCACGAAAAATAAACCCAAGGGAACGGGCCATTTCGAAACTGACGAGTAGATATAAAATTGCAAACATTAAAAGGTTTAAATTTACTTATTTAATAACAGGGAATATGCTATATTTCACTTGATGCTCTTTTTAATTTTAAGTGATAGTTTATTTATACCTACTATTAGACTTTCACTGAAGCACGCGTTAGTAAAATACTTTATATAGTTGCTAAAATAAGCTAACTTTACTATTTAAAAATGTATTTTGACCGTTTTAATACTTCATTTAAGTTTTTTGAATTAGCTAATGGAATAATTTAAAATAAGAGTTTGTAGCCTACACACAGGAGCTTAGTAAACGTATAGTCTTCTATTTAGATAGTATAAAATAGTAATAGTTCAGTTTGTACTTTTTTAATGAATATATAATTAAAAATATGTTGACGTTTTCATAAAAAAAATCAATTAAATTGACAATTTTTCGCCAAGTGGTTAATTTTGCTGAAATATTTTATCTAGTTTTATTTCACGTATACTTACACAAATTCTAAAATGAGCTTAAAACATGTGTTAATATTCCTTTTAATATGCCAAGCAAAAGCATAATATTTCGGTGTGTCTACCTACATCCCTTTTTCTTTCAAAACTGAGGTAACATGATCTTGAGAAATAGTACATTCTCTAAGCAGAGCACACATACCATCTCATACCATCTTAATAACATACCATCATACCACCATAGAGCTGGACACTTAAATGGGCTACAATAAACGCAAATTATAAGCAATTCCTGAACAATAGACCCTCGGCGTAAAGTAAAATTAATAAGTGCCTTAGTTTCGTGATGTCTATATGGCTGCCCCTGAACGCTTTCAAAAGCAACCAGGTGACCTTAATTGATAGGCGTATAGCTTATCTTCACGGTGCTCACTCTTATTTACATTGATTTGTATGCCACGCACGCACGGATTACATACATTATATTTAGACGGTTTAATGCCAAAAGCGGCTAAAAGCAATAAATATACATTTCAGACTTTAATCTCCAATAGAACGGGTTATAAATAAAGAATGTACCGAATCCACAGCAGATATTTTAATATATTGAAAGAAACGTGTATTATCTACTATTTGTGTTTTAGTATAATTTCACCGGAATTGGTGACCACGTGGGACAAATTTTTAAAGCTTGTCTAGTTTAGTTTTCCAATGACGGGGAGGTCAGGGTTTGAACCTTAGCCAAGACTATATATATTTCTTTCTTTCAAAACTCGATATTTAATCAAGAAGATAACTAAACATTTATTTTGCAGTTTATAGCTATTTAAATGCATCTAACTATAACCCCCACCTCCGACCCACCTCGGTGGATAGTTAGCTAACGCACTCGTTTCGTGTTGAGTTAAACTGCCGAGGACGGGGAGATCAAGGTTCGAATCTCGGTCGGGTGAACTGGGGTAGTTTTTTCCTATATAGTTCTCCCCTCTTCCTCCACGCAAATTCAGGTTGATTTTCTCTGCATTCAACCATCCCAATTCATAACTCATTAGCGTACTTAGTACTTTGGCTTACAACCCGAACGGATTAGAAGACGCGGTGCTAAGTGTTAACATACTCCCCTCAAAAATGTGCCTAATCAATTTTTCTTATACTATTATAAATAAGAAACTTTGTCAATGAATAATTAAAACAGCCCACTGTCAGTAGAACTGCCATTTAAAAGCTTAAGGCGATCATATTCTAAAGGAGATAAATTCGAACTTTACTTAAGGTGCGGCAGAAGAGAGCGCGAGTAATTTTACAGTTTTTAAAACACTACACTATTTTGGCCAAAATAAATAAATAATTCTCCAGTAGCAACATAGAGTTTAGTTTTCTGCACATGCTAATATCAACAGATCTTGAATATCTGTCAAGGGTGTCCTGGAATCTTGTCAAAACTTTTTCTCTTTATTTAAAAAGTTTTGACAAAATTCCAGGACACCCTTGACAGATATTCAAGATCTGTTGATATTAGCATGTGCAGAAAACTAAACTCTATGTTGCTACTGGAGAATTATTTTATTTATTTTGGCCAAAAAATTTATATTCTATAAAAACTGTAAAAATACTTTCGCTCTCTTATTTTTATCTGGATAGAAATCGCTATTTTAAATTAAATATAGGACATTACAAAGAGTTCAAATAATATAGACACTACCGTAGCTCATGTTTACATCACGTCTTACTACCCATCCGGTATAAACGAATATTTACACCGATGGTGAGAAGATGAGGAAGGTAGAATTTAGACTACATGTATCCGAATTTGCGTGTTAGTAGAATAGGGAATTTGACTTCAATACAACTACAGATTAGGCCAGACGAAACTGATGCCTTTGTCCACGTGCCCATCAGCATGGCTAATCTTGAGGAGTCTTCTAGGGCGAACTAAAACCAATTTCTATTTTGGAAAGACTCGAATGGAACTTTACGAGCCAAATGACATTAATGTATATTTAGAAAAAAAAAGTATTATGTTGAGTTTAAAACTTCATATAAACGACCTCCTGGTTTCCTGGCAGCTCACAATGGCGGACTTTGGCAAAACAAATTATGATATTATAAGAATAAAATTATACATTAAGCGCGACGATGAGACATTTTTACTGTCCTCTTGTTTATGAACTTTGTATCTAAGATTCAAGGCGAACTAAAGCTTTTAACGTTTATTTTGGAATAATCGTTTAATCTTTTTTATTTTTTAGCATCGCGTCTTATTACCAGTTTGATATATATAAGTATATAAATAAATAAATGACGTCAATGTGTTGGATATGAGGGAGTGAGGGTATTTCACATTTGCGTGATGGAAAGAATGGAAAAAACATGTAGAAAAAACTACCCTCAGTACACCACGGCCGGGATTCGAACCTAGGTATCCCCGTCATCGGAAGTCCAGCAAAAATGACTATAGCTCTAAAATAAAGTCAAATGGGACCCATGTTTATATGAACTTTTTAATTGTTTTTGTGTCTTATGGCCACCGCTGAAGTGGGCCCCACGTGTTACAGTACACTATGTATATTGTTTTATAGAGGGCGAGTGGGAGGTAATTTGGGGAAAAAACAGTATAACCGTCCAGATTAGAGCCCCGTCCACCTTGACAGACTAGACGATCTTGACGTCTACTACGCGTGCCCACCAATACGAGACTAAATATTTGAACGATAATAATTGTCGCTAGATAGAATGTGGATGAGTAAGTACCATGACCTACGCATTGTCAATGGAGATCTTAAATTGTTCAGAATTGGGCAGGGCACTCTGCAATAAATAGGTCTACCTTTGTGATTCAAAATCCCACCCACATGTTTTGTAAGAATGCCTGTTAATCTAAAAATCTTCAGGCCATTTCTTGGCTACAACGCCTGAGCTAATATGACGGAAAGAAATTTGGCAAAGTATAAAAAAACTCTTTTTTTTAAAAGGACCTACACTGTGGTGTGGTGTATCTATTTTTTTTTTATCGTCGTCTTTATTTTCTTTTACTGTCCCCAAGGAGGAAAGAAAAGGTTTATTATGTATAGTGTACTCCGTTGCCATGACAACGAAGAGTTCGCATCGCGTTCTAGAAGTAAAACACCGACGTGCGCTAAAATACCCAGCATGCCGTAACCTTGTTACGTAATGACGATACGAGAACAAGAAAGTAACCATTTACGTTATGCGCTTTGAATATATTCTTTCATTTCATACAAACTCTTGACTGGGTTTGTATGCTTGGAATGTCACAGTTGCAAACTTTTTTTTATTTTTTTAGCAGCGCGTCTTACTACCGTTCGGGTTGTATGTCTGTGTATTAATTGTGCTAGTAATTTAGGTATGAGAAAGGTTGAATTTAAATGAAGTGTACCTGTATTTGCGTGTAGATAGAATGTAAAACCGTTTAGGAGAAAAAACCCAGAATACATGATTCAAGCCCCAATCTTACCGTCATCGATAGTTGAGCCTATTGTGAAATTGATGACTTAGATCAGCGTTTTTAAAAGTGGGCTCCCTCATAGTTATCTCAGGGTCCGTGAGGCAATTTTAGAATATTATTTATTTGTTTTATATACAATAAAATAGCATCATTAATTAGGATTGCCAAATTTTTCAAATTTGAATCAAGGACATTTTCCAAAGACGGAGCCAAAACATTTGATGTTTTCCTTTTGTTTTATATTTGTATATTTTATAAAATGTAACTGTCGCTATTGAATTTCATAATATTAATGTAAAAATGCACGAGGGCTCCAATATGTATTTTTTCTGGTGCAAGGGCTCCTTCGATCAAAAAAGTTTGGGAACCCTTGCCTAAGACTATTCGACCAGTGGCGTTTTTTTTTCAATAAACTTTTTATGTAGGCCAAAACGTTGATAGGAGAGGAGTTTCATGTGAAAATGGATTTTGAAGGTGATTAGATGCAAGGTTAGGGATTGGATGGAGGTGTCTCAGGATAGGGTTAAATGACGAGAATACATTCTGGCGAACATGAACTTTAGAGTTCCTTAAGGGTGCTAAGTGGGAGAGTAGTGAGAAGCGTTATATTAAACATATTATAGAGATATAAACATTTTTTAAACATTTTCAACCAAAATATAGACCAAAGTTCTGAGCAGTTAAAAAGTTTAAATTTTGAGTTTAAAGTGTACCTATTTAAAAATTGATGGTAGCTTACATAAAACCTATAAAACGATTCCATATTATCTTAAAATGGTATTTTGTGACCCTTTTAAAAATATTTCATTTGATAGAGGAAAGCTAGATATAGGTTTATAACCCTTTAATTAATCTCAAAATTACAGCTTTTAGAGTAAAGCGTCGTTGAATTAGTTTTAAAAAACTTTAAACTAAAATTATTAACTTACCCTGCTGATAATTCTTGCCTAAATTTAGTTGAAAACGAAATTTAAAATATAAAAAACTTTTTAAAATAAGTAGGTGACCTGGCGGCTAGGGTAAGGTGTCGACTTCTGTGCTGGGGGTCCGGGGTTCAATCCTCGGTCCGCACAGATTTAATCTGATTACCAAACCCTTCCTTCACTCTGACAAGAGTGTATTAATCACAACTTTGAATGTGTGGAATGCCAGGCCTCCAGTGGTTTGGATTCCACGTTAAGCGTAGATCCTTCATTTCATCTCACCATCACCCTACCATTTCACATTAGCTTAAGTATGGTATAACCCGAACGGTAATAAGACGCGTGTAATAATAATAATATAAATATTTTTATATAATGGGCCTTCTAAACTTCTGCAACGCATCTCAATGCTCCACCATATGGCACCCTAAGTCCAGATAGAGTCGTGATGATAAATCATAGCTTTCTCCTTGTCATACCCAAAACCTTCCCTATTTACTTTTCACTGTTTCCTGGCTTTTTCAATTTTTCAGTTTTCCTTGAATTTGTCAGGTTTTCCTGTAATAAATCACCAAAATATTTTATTTTGTTAATTAATGTTTTGTGTTGTGAAGGTAAAAACATTTTTTTTTAAACACACAATACTAGGAGTATGCAAAGTAATATTGAAACTGTTGGTCATTTTCAATATACGTCATCAATAATTCAAACACGCCTTTGGGTTAGGGAGTTCGTGAGATCTAGCTTTTATAGATTATGCTGCACGAGGAATATCATGAACCCAGAACTAATGACAGAAGGATCACTAACTGTTATTGATTGCTCACTTCAAACGGAACTTTGCACCTCATTAAAACAGTGAACGTGAAATATTCCAACTCTACTTGTTGACGTCCAACCGACTAATAACAAATGTGTAAATCCTTGCCTGTCGTAAAATATATACCCCGCTTGATGGCGTTAGTAAATAAAACACCGTTAGCTTATTAATTCTGTGTCACTATATAAAAAACGCTTAACAATTTTAAAAGAAAGAGCATAACAATAGTCACTATTTTTTTAGTATATAGTTTAATACAATCTTTACCAAGTGTCCAATATAAATAAAATGGTATAATATATTAATGATACCAAAAGGTTAAAAAGTAAGAATAGTCCATACTGTATATTAGTACAGTTCGAATAAAAAAAGTGACTGGATTTTAGTAGAATTGTAAAATAAGCCCCTGTTTGTGTTCCATCTGTGCATTCCCATTGGTGTGTGTGTGTGTGTGTTCAGGTTATACGCATGTATGGTAATTACTCTAATGGGTAGGGATGATGAAGGAAACATTTTAGAGGTAATCTACACACATTAGCAAGGAAGGAGAATGAGAAACCTTTTAGTAAAAACCACTGTCCGTACACCTGACCGGGATTATAACCCCATATCCCCGTCATCAGCAGGTCGGTCTAATATGAAAGTGACGTCTTAAACCTTTTGGCCAATGAAGTGGTTGGTATTTCCTATTTCTTCAAATTATTAGTGTGGATGCCATTCTCGACATACCGACATTTTTGGCTAATAATGTTAAAACTTAAACACTTATGAGCAAATGAACTATAGTTGAGGCTTTGTTCAAATTAAGAAACAAGAAGTGAAAATGATATTTACACTCAATTGCCAAGAAACTAGACTTTTGAAGAATTCCACAAACTTAAGTCATACAACTGCGAGCATATTTTACAAAACAAAAATAAACGATTAAATAAATATAATACAAATGTTAGTTTTTGTTTATTATATAACTCGAATATACATATTTATACTTCAAACTAAAATGTTTGTAGTGGTGTATATTGTATTCGACTTATAAACAAAACTATTTTAAACGTTTCAGTATGATAGAATAAAATATTCAATAATTTAATTTCGTTTAAGCGCAATGTTTGAAGACATTTAGTTGCATGGATGATAAATAATTCGATTAAAGCACTATTAAAAGAGCTAGGTTTTTTTTAGTGTCTAATGTAAAGGTCAAAATCGACCCCCTACTTCCTCAGACACGTGCCCGAACACCCTCTCAAAAGGTTATCCTTAGCTCAGTCGGTAGTGTGTCTTTTTACTTAACTAAGGTCCCTTGGTTCGATTCCCGGCATGGCAGAAACATTTATCATTGGCGAAATGTGAGTTTCTCGTTTCAAAGTGACGTATTAACGGCCGAGAGCTGGATGTGTGTCGTTAGAGATTTAAGTTTTTAAAGTCGTGTGCTGATATAAACAGTTGTTTCGAAAGAGCACGTTAAATATCACAAATAGATTAAATAAAAAAATTGAAAATAATTCCCATAGCGACTATTACTAACTAAATATTTTACTAAAATTAAACTATTTATTTTTCATCATTGATTAAATTTGAAACATGGTTTTGCTATGACCACGAATTTTTTTTTTATAAATTCATTCAACACTTATCTGGTTTTATTTAATGTATTAAGCATAACATTTTAAAATCAACTGATTAGATTAGCACACGAACTTAAAAACGAGCTTATATCCAAAGAAGATACAACACCCAATCCTTAGACTGTTAATTGTTATTTCAAAATAAGGTTCAAGCTAAGCTACACGTGAAAAGACGTATCAACATGCCCCTGTAGTAATTAAAGTCATTACATACTGAATTTTGTAATTTAAAAAAGTTTATATCCTCTCATTTTCAGTGAGGTTTCACGAAAAATGCCGCAGTGCTGATATCAAAGTAAACTGAGGAACATATTATATCTAACCTTCTTCAAACAAACAAACAAAACATTTTTATAGTCACCACAGAAAAGTTTAAGATTACCGAAGATTGTTTTAGTAATTTTTAACTTCAAAACTGCTTTTACCTTAAAAAAAACACCTCATTATGAAGAAACATTCCTAGTAAGTGACGCCCTTAAAGTGGCCGCCTCGGTCAGCGAGAAAGTATCAATCGCTGTCAGGCCAAATGGTTTAAAATATAATAGTATTTATAGTTTTATGAAACTACTTCTCTATTATGTCCAAAGTTATACCCCATTTCACCCTTCACATTCCACCACCCTATGTCATAATAAGAAGGGTGGGAAAGAAAACTAAGACACTTTTTATATCAATGTCAAGAGGAAAGCTCGCTGCTAGTTCTCAAATATCTTTAAAAAATCATGTTGTGAGCCTATCAAAAAATTACTTTGTTTGTTAGAGAAAGGCTAAGTCCAGATCCATTTTCCATCGAGCCTAGTCTCATAGCTTCCCAAATATGATTAAAAATCGGTAATTGAAAGTGGGTTAATGTCACATTTTCAAACTTTTTTTTCATTTTAATAAGATTTAAAGAAGAAATTAAAAATGTCAAGGAAAAAGAACCCTGTTGGAATCTTTAGACTTAATTTTGGCGTCAACTATATTATGAAATAACGAGTTGTGGAATTAATTATTGCGTTATATGTGAATGTCTGCACGGCAATTTCCGCTTATCGAAGCAGATAATGCGTAACAGATAATACAGCTCGAACCAGAAGTCGCATAGTGGTGCAGATTTCTTAGTCATAATTTAAAGAACAGCGAAATGAAGACCAGCGTAAATTTTCTACGCCATTAAAAAAAAATTAAATATAGTTATTCTAGACCAAAATAAATCCGACACCTTAGTTCAGTCGGTAGCGTGACTGTCTACTGAACTATGGGTCCCGGGTTCAATTCCCGCCCTTGCAAAAAGCTTTATCATTGGTGAAATGTGGGTTTACCCTTTCACAGTGAAGAATTAACGGCGGGGGCTGGATGCTGTTCTTGTACTAGTCTTAAAGTTAGATTATAAGACATATGAAGCTACGGTAGTCTTAGCAAGCCAGTAGTGGAAAATATATGGTTTGAATATAAAAGTGACCCAGGCCAAATGCTGGAAACAGTAATGGATGTAAATAAAATAAAGTAAACCAAAATAAACGACTATCATTGATACCAATTTAGCGGTTGTCTAGTAAGAATGCAGGAAACCCTACTTGGTCATAATCTTATATTTAATTTCCCATCTAAGAGGACGTGAGGCAGACTCTTAATCAAGTGTTATGTTTTAAATAAGAAAATATAACCTAAATTCACACACACCACACACACAAAACACACATTACCAAGAGTATCTTTTTACCAGTAATTATGACTATTTGGCTAACATTCATGGCTACCAATGTTCATGAATATTAATGTGATATAAACTTTACTTAGCTGACCAGTCCGTATTATCCTTTTAAAACATACGATCCGTTATCACAGCATGTCTTGTTTAGATAAGAAAGCCTAATATTTGTAGATACTTTTTTTAGAGTGTTATAAGTGTTTGATTTATTACTTTCTAATGTAGATAAATTATTGTTTTCATAAATAATTTAAATCCTGAGAGTATGAATTCATGTGTCCCGAATTTAAAACAATAATAGGATTTTATTATTCTCTCAGTCTCTCTGACACTTAGATGTTATAAGGACAAATATTAAGGCGAAATTTAGATTTTAATATTATATATAAAATTAAGGGCACTTTAGTGATGGGAATTTTTATTAAGTTTTTTTCGGAAAAGGGTATTGCAATTTTATTTAAAATTTATATCTGGGCATCGTTCAACATGACAAATAAAAATGGTATAGTTTTTTTGGGAGGGGGAGGGGGGAGGAGTGGATATTTGTTTAAGAGTAGTTTAAAGAGTTTCTAAAATATGCTCTAACGTTTTTGTTCAATATGAATACAAGGGGAGTGTTTTATTTGATAAATTAAATGCATGTTCCTTTTTCTAAAAAAAAATTCGACAAACTATATAAGAAAGTATGTTCGATTATGTCGTAAAATTTATGTTTAGATTTATTAATAATTACCTGTAAAAGTGACTTGTCACGAGATGTTACAGTTACCAGTGTATCTGGTAACGCTGTATGGTTACCGGTTAAATAACATCTACACACTCATTGTCACGTGGTGTACTTGCCTCCAAGTCTAGGTCCTCGAAGCTGGCGCTCAACCTCTCAAGACCTCTGACGTCACCATGTCTGTAAGTTTCACTCGGCCCGTTACTTTGAAAACTGTTCACTGCACTCCCCTTGCCCTTGGACACGGGGTCGTTGCGGCTCGGGACTTCCTGAGCGTCCCTCCTCCTCCTCCTTCACCCTAGCCTCATCGCCTTGTCTCTGCTGCATGTAACAGCCCATAATTTCGGGTTCGCGGAAAGACAACTTCTTCCTGGGTCGCTCTTGGGGCGAGGGAGACATCGCAGCCGCCGCCGTCACAGTGTCAGCACCGCCGCCGGGCGTCACCACCGCCTTCCCTTTCAGCATCCCGCCCCCGGGCGCACATGCGGCGCGCCGTCTCCGCGCTCACCGCCACGTCGCACCGTAAAGAGCATCTATAGTGTTTGTACTCGCTTCGTTTCCAGGTGGCATGGGTTCAAACGACTGTCAGACCTTGAGTCAAACTCTTGATGGTTACTCGTATGATGGTCTATCAGGATAAAGTAATTATTGTGTGTTAGAGAGTGTACTCTGGACTGGGATCCGAACCCTGTACTTATATGCGCTAATGTTCACTGAATTGAGGTGTCGAGAACCTTACTTTTCACCAAAGATTCATTATTAATTTATTTACTAAACAAACCTAACCAACTTCAAAGTAAGAGTAGACCTATAGGACACGCATTTGAGCCTAAATACCCTAGTTAGGAGATCATTAGCAAAACTATCGAAGGTCATCGTTAGCAAAGGGGGGACACTTCCCTCACCCCCAATAATCTAATCAAATGGAACACCCTTAGAACCGTAAAGAAAAAAATGAATAATTGTTTTATTCAGAAAATTGAGAATCTACGTTTGGAGCAATGCATAAATGATTGGGGTAACGTTTTTTTAACGACTTACAAAATTAATTTAGTTACTATATTATTCGTGCTTTTGAGGTGACACAAAATTAATTTTCTTCTTTAATTTAAAGTTAAAAGAGGTTCGTTCTGTCCCCGCCAATAATTAAGAGCTTGCGACACCTATGTAACTATCTAGAGAGCAAATCTTTTCCGAGTACAGACTCATCAGAAGCATAAATTTAAGAGGATTTACAGGGTGTTCCAAATAAAACAGGCCTCAAACGCACATTATTTCCAAGTCTGTGTTCGAATTGCACTCTCAGCCGCTATGCATAATTCCGCTCAATGACTGGTAAACGTTTATTAATTGAAATTATGCATGGAAGCTGGTGGCTCACATCTCGAACACATACTTTGAAATATTGTACGTCAGGGGTCAATTTTATTTCGAACAACCTGTAGATTGAATCATCGTAGCTGCGGAGTAGCTAAGACTTGAGGTCATCATTGCGACCAGCTGATAAGAAGCAACAAAGAAACTACAAGTTTCCGATCGCAAATAAAATTAAACTTTTTATATGTAATTATATGAGAAAAAATCTCTATCGAGCCAACCAGTCAAATGTTTTTTTTGTTGAATTAGTTCAAAACCACATATATTTATATAAATAAAATTAAGAGTTTTTTATGTATGTAATCGTTGTAATGTGCATTACCGCACTCAGAGGCATACAATTTCAAAAATTAGTAGCCCTTGTGCACGAAAATGTGTACCTTGAATAACGAATTTTAAAAGTTTTAAGTTTACATTCACGTACAGTCACTAAACTAAAACATGTTTTCCGGGCAACGACGGGTACTTTAACTGGTCGTATTTTTTTTTATAGAATGTCCAATACTTTCACTAATTGAATACAAAAACGATATAAATAATGAAATTTTGACGATTTAATCCAAATATTCCTGTTACTAATCATATAAGCTTTGTAATGGTTTTGCCTCTAAGCAGTTGACAGCCTGCATTCAATGTTTTGCTCATACGTAGAAGCCAAAAGTCAGTCTAAACCTTCCTTGTTCTATGAGCCAAGGACGAGCCAGTTGAGCTGTTGCACATGTTGACACACTTTAAGTGTTTCACTTGGAAGAGTTGATCAATATATATATTTTTTTCGGGTTACCTGAATCAATTTTTCAATATCCTAATATTGAAACTTAAGCCCATTAGCCCAAGACAAGGAAGGTAAATTTAAGTTTATCAGTATTTCTCTAGATAGAGGAGGCTCCGTCACAACATGGAGTAAATGTTCCTGACACAACCGGTCGGGTTTCTAACTCAAGAGGGGGTCAAGGCCCACTCTCTCCGCGCGGTACATACTGTCTACGGGTTACTTCAAAATAAGTTTAGTTTATTTATGTTGTATCATAATTAGTCCTCTCTAGATTCTTAAATACTGTTCTAAGTTATCTTTACTGTCCAACGCTTCATTATATAATATTCCGAGCTTCTTGTTTCCTCAAACCATTAGTGTCCAACCAAGATTTCAATTGAGGATTCTTAGAGGTATAGTAGTTTCACTTACGTTCTTAAAGTAGCAACAAAACTCTTTAAACTAATAATTCCCTTCCTTATTTTTGTTCTAATGCATTAAGATTTTTTTTTAAATTCACTTGTTTGTTTGAACCTTTTAAACAATGTGTTAAGAAAATTTAATAATTGATCGTATTAAAATACTTATATCTATTTGAGAATGAGCAATAACAACAATATATTTTATTATATTTAGTTGTTTAAATTATATATATATCGTTTGTTTTTAAATGAAGTGTTCTACTGATTAGCCCATAATTAAATTGTTACAAACCGACATTAAAATTTGAAATGGTTGTTTCGGAATCTGTTAAACGTATATTCAATACTTCCCATAGATACACTTTTAACTTAAATTTTAGTATAAATGAATATGTTCATGTACAACTTAATGAGAGATTAGGGTACGGTACAACTAAAAGCCATATCAATAAAATAAATGTATTGATGAATGTGGAAAACCCATATTTTAACAGAAAAAAAAACTTGAAGATTTACAAAAACATTTGTGCCAATACAACTGAATATGAATATAGAAATAGAAACTAAACAAACTTAATACTTTTATATAACTAAACTCAAGTGTTATGTATCGCTTGTATCATATCATGATGCTCTAAGAGGACTTGCTCAGACATAATTTTCATGTGTTTAAAAAATTTAATAATAAAAAATTACCATTTTGACTATAGCAAAAAAGTTTATTGAATTATTTAGGTTTGCTTAACATTCTATTTTATTCAAATATATCATTTACGTAACTTTTAGAGATAATTTTTACACACACATTGGTTTGATTAAATAAAGTTTATTTTTGCTAATGCATTGTGCTAAATTACATTATGAGTTCATTCAATATTTATATTTTATTAATAGATCATTAAATAAAGCAGAAAAAACTTGTTTTTATCAATGCAATGAGTGTGAATAAAGTATAATTAAAACATACGCAAATTAGACTGTCATACGTTTCAGTTTTGCAGAAAAACAACAAAAAACTAGCACTTCTAAAGTTTCACTTCTGACCCAAACAACCATTTCAAAATAATATGTGACAAAGAGAAAAATCAGTATACATTAACCACGAGGATAAGAAAAATACATCAACGACGTACAGATATCACACGCACGCACGCGACGCTTGGACGAGCGTGGATCACGATTCAGCACGACGCCGGCCGCCGTTCCGACAGCACTGGCTCGCCGGAGGCGGCTGACGCGCCAAGATTACATGTGCTGCACTCAAGCGGCGCCGTCGCTAAACATCCCGTTTGTTCAAATAAGCTGCCCAAAGTCGTGTTGTCGATAGTTGAAGTGGGCCAATCAAAGCGTGGTATTTTCTTTTCTTTATTTTTTTTTAGAGGTGGGTCGAATAATTTATTTCTCAAATTCGAATCTTAAATTTTCTTTAAAATCTCGAATCCAAATTAGAATCTTAAAAAAAAATGTACAATTTTAGATATAGGAAACTATTAAAAAATTGTTTTAAGGCTTGATTGCACCAAGGAAAAAAATCGAATTTTTGTTTATAGCGTATTATAAACAACAAAGAGAACACTTTTTATGTAAATTAATTATATCAATATAATTTGATATTTTGTAATTTTGTTATTCTTGCAACAACATAAGTCTAAAATAATTTTTTACCAATAGCTTAAAACCGTTATCTTACTTTATAATTGTGTTAGAGATATTCTTTTGGGATTTTTATGAAACTCGAATCTTTCGAATACCTTAGGATACGAGGTATTTGAAGAATCGAGATTTCAAGAGTTCTATCTCTACTTTATTTTAACCACCACATAGACATACTAAAGAGGAACTTTTTTTTTTTTACAACCATAATTTAGGTCAGGTTTTATTGCTGCTATATGAGATTCCTTGGTTTGATCAAAGGAGGTACACCATGTTTAGTTCGAACCGGAGTCACGAACTGATTTTTATTTGACTCTTACCCATAAAGATGTTTTTTTAAAAGGAAGTGTTCCTCTACCCTCCATAAACACGTTGCTCAAAATGAGTTGTTTTTTCTCATTTTCACTCTTGGTGAGTTCTCGTGAATTTCTTTATTAATTTTTAAGCACCGTGTCTTACTACCCGTCCGGGCTATTCGTATATATACATTACGGGTATGGGACAAGGAAGGTAGAATTTAGAGGATGTGTATCCGTTTTTGCGTGGTGGAGTGGGAAACCCCTATTTAGTACCGTACATCCATGTGAGATTTAAACAGAATTTCAAACCGGATAGGACGAGATTAAAGACTTGGTTCGCGTGCTCACTGGTACGTGTAGTCCTTCTGGTAACGCCTTGTTACCCGTCCGACCGTAAATTTAAATTACCGTTATAAAGTTGAAATTATTCTTTATAAGCCCAATAAAAATTAATTAATAACACAGTGATACTTTAAATAAATTAATTCAAGATAAAAACCGCGGGATTAAATAAAATAGCTTTACCTTATAGGCTTGTACTAGCTAAAAGATAAAAAATATTTTAATGAATAATTAGATGGCCGAATGAATAAAGAGAAAGAGAGCAGTCGAGAAACTGGTTTAAGCGATAAATCTTAAAGGACTTTGTTAAGAGTTTTGTTTCATTTATTAAAAGCTCCCAACGAAAAAAACAAAAACAAAAAAAAACTGTGAATGGATGAAATATTTTTTTAGCGGAAAATGTAATTTTTTTGTATGAAATTTTTATTTTAAACTATGATAGTTTTAGACATGATTTTATTTATATTTAACAAAAAAGCAGAAATAAGCAGGAAACTTAAATAATCCATTTTATTTGCCAGGACTGTAAATATAAACGGCTTGTCTCAAAAATATAACTTTGGGTGGACTATTACTAATTGTTTAGACACAAATAACATGCGATATTAAATTTAATTCAAACTAACCTAACCTAGTCTGTTTTAGTTTCGCCATCTTTGCCGAATTTAAAAGACAAAATAACGATAAAACCATTTTAAAGGTTTTTGTCAGACTAGTCACTAGAAGAACTATTTCTGGCGTAAACCTTAATCAATCGATGAAACTTCACAGACGTAGTAATGGTGAATTGTTCATTATGGTGAGGGGGGAGTAAATGTACAGTCCGGTATAAAAGTAAGCGTGTTTATCAAGGTCGTAGCCAGCCAATAATTTTAGGGGAGTTTGGTGGGAACACCCCCAATTGCCGGAGTATATAATTTGTTTTTAATGATCAACAGTTTTAAAGGCTTTGTGAAGTGTTTTTATTGCAACATAATCCCCTGACTGCCGAAGGCTAGGAAAAATCTATATATTTAAACAATTACAGAAGCTATATTAATTGTTCTTTTATGGCCCCATCACACCAAAACTGCCGAAGGCTAGGAAAAAATATAGATACTAAACACCTCTAGATGCTATTTGAACTGGTTTTTTTTTTGTGGCAACATAACCTCCTAGCTGATGGAAGCCAGGACAAATTCTAAATATCAAACATCTTTAGAAGCTATTTTAAGTGTTTTTTTTATAGTAACACTACTCCATAACTTCCGAAGACTAGACACATTTCTGAATACTAAACACTCTGAAGTGCTTTTTAACTTTTTATGGTAACACAGCCCCCTAATTTGTACTTGAGCCTTAATTTTGATCTTGTTTGAACCATAAATAAAGCCATATATTTTGTTCCTTAAATTTCGGGGGAGGGGGGTTGAACCCCCCCCCCCCAAACCCCATGATTACGGCCTTGATATTTAGTAAAGCCAAACTATACGTACTCATTTTGAGAACAGTTCATATAGTGGCACTATAATATTATTAACTTTTTATCTCCTTTTCTTAAGGGTAAATTATCCGCAAATAAGTTTATTATGCACAAGACTTAAATATTTAATCCATTCTTAGAACAGTCAAACACCCTCCAGAAGTCAATACGTTATCGAGAAATGGGAAATCCTAATTTCCACCTCATTTCGTTCCATCAATCATGCAGGGAATCTAACACAGGACGTTTTACTCACTTTGTTAGTGTGTTATCTATACTTATAAAATAACATGTCCTGACTGACTGACTGACTGATTCATCATCGCCGAGCGCAAACTATCAAGGCTACAAGCATGAAATTCGGACTGTATATTCATTTTGTTATGTAGGCACCCACTAAGAAAGGATTTTAGAAAATTCCACCCCAAAGGGGTCAAAATAGGGGATGATAATATGTATGATAATATGTATGAAAGTCCGTCATTTTGAAAGTTACATAAACAAAATTTTGTATTTCGGTTATTGACGTAAAACAAATAAATACGTGTTTCAGGAATTTTGGAAATTTTATTTAATAAGGGATGAAAAAGGGGGTGAAAGTTTGTATCGAACTTGCATTATTTTTGATTTGAGGTCAAGTTATGGTCATCAACGTTACGTAATATTTTAAATTGATCTGTAAATACATATGTATATTTTCGTATTTGTATATAATCAACTTCCACGCGAGCAAAGCCGCGGGCAACAGCTATCTAGTCCTTCATATATGTATGTATATGCTAAATTTTCACCAGTTTAGTATAATTGACTATAGTCAAGACTAGATAGAATGAACTATTTAAAAATCGCAAAAAACTCTTATAAAAATAACTACGAAATAAGCCAAGGTGAGAAATGAGCACGTTGTGATTAAGTTAATTCACTACCAAAAAACTTTGTTATAATATTTTATTTAAATGCACGAGACAAGTCTTAGTACCTCGTTATCCAAATAAGGAATAGGGATGTGGAAGGTAGAAATGAGAGGAAATGTACCCACATTTGTGTGGAGGAAGAGTGAGGAGTTATTTAGAATATAAGGAAAAAAGCTTAGTAAGTCCATCCACTCAACAAGTCTTTGAAAACCATACCTTCCTGGCTATTAAGTAAACCAAATAAGACAAAAATTACGCCTGTGCGGGTTTATGTATTTTGAGAAGTTGATCCAATATTAATATATTTTGAGAGTTTGTAAAACGTCAACGTTCAAAGTGACAGATTTGACTTATCCTCAAGATAATTTGGGGCAAGTTGATCTGTAATCGGATACCTTAATAAGGCATTGTAACAAAAAAGAAACCCGTGTTTGATACATACTTCTTTTTTTTTATGTTGCCAATTTGGCACAACGGAGTTACTGACAGGCAGACCCAGTGATGGCTCGTTGGCGAGACACCTGTGCCAGCAGTCACTTTTTTTTATTATTATTATTGTGGAGGGTTTCTAAATTTAAACCCCTTCCGAGGGATTCGTGGAAGGTGGGCGCTATTTCGAGTGTGCTACGCTTTGTTTCATTCTGTAGCAACCTTTGTGACGTCATTGATCTTACGACAACGAAGTCGAACCGAGAATTAAAGAGCCCGCGACGATCGTTTGCGGGTTCAAATAGAGTCTTAAAGAGGCCACGGGGTGGAATGAGGTGGGATAGAGATAAAGATAGGTAGGGCAAGTGTCCAAATTCTCACTTTAGATTAATTTTGTATAAAATTATAAGGAAACAAAAATAAAAAAAATTACTAGCACCCCTAACACAGGTGGTAGGTACTAACTAAAGAAACAAAGAAAATATATAGCGGGAGTATCTTAAGGGATCATGTGATTATAAGTGGTTATAGTATATAAATATATATATATATATGCCAACAACCCCTCCCATCCCACGAAACAAAATTCTGCCCACAACTGAGAACCAAATGCTCTCACTTAAAATCACCGTTCACAGCTCATGTAGTTTTTACGGCATCATCTCATCGGTTTCATTTCGTTCCTAACCCTATCCTACGAAGAAGATAAGGGTTTGCGACAGCAGCCTGTAACTAAAAAAATCAGCCTATAAGTCAAAAACACTCCCAGCCGGCTTGATGCTTCTGTCTTGTAGGTTCGGAGTGCGGGCAGCAGCCGAAAGCGCGAGCGGTTCCATCTAGCGACAATTGTCAGTCGATAGTGTAATAAAACTACGTCATTAAAAGTCGATATTTAAGTCTTCTAAACTCGCAAATTATCAAATGCTTTTAATATTATTTATTTGAAGGTATTTAACGTGCACTTTATGAACCGAGTTATTATATCAGTACACGATATTTCTATGAGCAAGAGCGAAAGGGCCTACAATTTTTCAGGGAAAATTATTTTCACCACCTTCCAGGGTTCTTTTACATGCCACAATTGACATGGGACCACAACAGCTTACTTTCCCTCCAAAGTAAGTAATCGAGCGAAAGAAAAATTCGTCGACCCCAGCTGGGCTTGAACCACTAACATCGGGTCATGACGCAACCACTTAACACAAAACTACCGAGGTCGACTTCAAACACTTTAAAATAATATATGAGTTTGACCAAAATTAGCTTGATCGTTCACAATAGAAAATGTTATTAGAAATTTAAAAAAAAAACATTTTAAGGTGCAATTTCCTTAATATGTGTTTTAAATAAGGCTGGGGGCATGAGTAAATTTAAGTATAAACTCTATAGACAAAATAATACAAAATAATTTAAAGTAGTGTAGAGAAACGATGGGTGACCGCGGGATCTTTGATAAGTTTCTAAGTCGATCTGGGCCCAAAAAGGTCACTGACCTCTGAACTAGAAGATGGAAAACACCCTTATCGCCATCAGGGCAACAGGTAGTGGTTTGCATGTATACCTTGATTTTTGTTGGAAGCCCGTTTTGGAAGGTCTTTCATCTTTAATAAAATCCCACCACAGTGTAGAATACTAGTAGGAAATAAGACCTTACAAAACGGCCTTCCAACCAAAATAATGATATAGAAGGACCCTTATTCCCCCCCCCCTATCCCCACTCCCCCTCTATGTGACACGTCAGAGGTCAAACCTCGGGGAAGGCTGGGGTTATGTTTTAGTTATAGCCACTTGCTAAACTTGCTAAACCGACACATTTCCCAATAGTTGCCCGGCAATAATCTCGTAGAGCCTATGTTTCAAACAGCATAGGATAATTATATCTGCGGGAGTTTGTGGTGGCAAAAGAGACCAACCGAGTTGCTGTCCTGACCTGTGACTACCCCGAGCTGCCAGCGCGTGTATGCTACCCAGCTATTACTACGGGTACAATACCCTAATGTATTTGAACCACTTTTAAGCCGATCTAATCATGATCGATCGGGGCAACCGTATTGTTCCTATCAAATTGAGCAAAGTTTTTGTTCACAGGAGCATTTTTCAGAATATACAAACGAAATCGATGCTTGCAAACTTTGTCCACGACTTACTTATGTGGGGATTAGGATCAGTTCGACGAAACGGTAACGTAAGTCCAGAAAAAACGCCAACCAATAAAATTAGGATTGTTTTTACGAGAAACTCTAACTGTACTAAAAAAGACGTTTTCACATTAAAAAAAAAAAAAGAGAGAGGTATGCTTAAACAAAAGTGTTTACGTTTTTCTTAACATGATTATATAGCTGGAACACGCGGTACACTTTATTCAACGTAGCGTTACATAAAAGCAACGTTGCGTTGAGTGCATTATTATCGTCATCTTTAAGTAATCAATCTTGCGATTAGTTTCTGCAGCTCTCCACTTTTGTCTATCAGGGCAATTTTTTTTTAAAATATCTTTGTTATATCTTCTTCTGCCAACATCCACGTTCACTATCTAGCTCTGGATCATCATGGCTCTCAATAATAATTAAAAAAAAAAGAGATGAATATCTTCTTTAGGTGAACTGATATCAGATTTACAAGAGAAAATGTTCAGTGCCACCCTTGATCACAGACTATTGCGAGAAACCCTCCACAGAACCTTAAACATGCTATCACCAAATTAAGTATCAAAAGTCTTCGAGCCCTCTCGAAGAGGTCATATTGGTGCGTCACGATAATAATATGTAGGACAGAATACGTTATAAATCAGAAAAAAAGGCGAAGGATGAAACATCCTCCAATGTCACCCGGTAGCTAAATTTAATTTGTTGACGTGTCAAGTTGTGTCTATGCTTGCAGTGGGACAAAGGAGTTAGGAAGGGTTAACTCAATAAAATAGATGTGGAGTGTAGTTCTTGTATTTTATAAACTTCCACCCACTACAAGTTGATGGCCTGCAGGGTGCGGAAAAGGGGGGTGGGGCAGTTACAAGCGTTTAACAAAACAGCCACAACTATCTTGTTTACTCTTTCACTCCGGGAATTCCTCGGTTCGCCGGGCGAAGACGCGCCTCACCTATTGATGTCCTGTTATTGGTGAAGAACACACCATGCGATCAATTTGCATACTAGTTTATTGGCTATGATAGGTCACCATACCTTTAATTGTTGTGGATGAAGAGGGAACGGTGACCGCATGGTCTAAGACGTCACTCTCGCAAAAAACTACCGATGACGGTGATATAGGATATAGAATCCCGGTCGGGTGTTTGAGGGTGATTTTTCCTAAATTTTGTTCTACTCTCCTTCCACGCAAATGTGGGTAAACTTCCTCTGGCCTCAACCTTTTACATCCATAACTTACTAGCGTAACTAGTACATTTGCGTAAAACATGAACAGGTAGTTAGAAGCGGCGCTAAGAAATAAAGAAGATAAACCAAAAAGCAATAGTTACGACACCTAAGTCATCAATCTGTCTCGATTTCCGGTAATGTGGTGGGCAACTGTCAAGGTTCAAGTCTCATACGGGGTACACAGGGTGTGGTATTGTCAACCTCCCTGAAAGAGCCGATACCGGTAGGGGTGCGCCTAAAATAAGATGACCAGTCATCCCCGAAATAAGACTTATGTTCTGTAATGATTTGGTATCCACTTCTTTAAATAAGTTAATGCAGTTTAAATTTATTTTGATTAAATACAAATTATGTAACCGAGTCAGTTGTTTAAAGGTTTAAGTAAAAATTTTACAAAATTTTACATAAAAGCCAGCGACAAATACCTCTCACTCCTTCCGACTTTTTTATTTTCTTAACTTTTGGTTATAACTGTGTAATTCTATGTATCCAATAAATATATAGATATATTATTATTAGGTGTCATGGCTTACGACAGGTCCATTCCTTTTGTAGGTGAAATTAAACCACCAATGCGCTCTGTCCTCTTTATTCTCCTTCTGCTCCCATGATTTTCTTGTTTCCTTCAAGCCCTCCAATATTTGAATCCTCCTTATTCTTAAGCTCCTATTTTCCTCAACCTTTCCTTCTATAACGTCGTGCATAAGTTCCTCCTAAGGATGTGTCCAATCCTATTTGCTTTGCATTGAAGAATCACATTCAAAATGTCTCCTTAACTCGTTGTTTAGCTTCATATATTCTTCTTTGTTAATGTTTATGTAGTTCCTTATTTCTTTCATTTTCTGAAGCATTTCTGTTGTTACGCAGGGCCTTCATGCAGTCCTCTTCAAATTTTCCAATAGTCATTTAGCACCTTCAAAAAATATTTTTAACACTATTCAACTTCCCTTCCGCACTTATACTCTCTCCTGTCACTTCAATTAACTTTGTTCGATTGAATTTCTCACAATGTCACTCTTACTTCTTAATTTTTCTAAGTCCCACCTAGGTTTTCTCTTGCTCATCTTACCGATCTTACTGATCTTCTTCAGTCTTGTTTCATTGTACGCCACCAGCAGACTTTGGTCCAAATCGATGTAGGCATCTGCAATGCCTTCACATCCTTTACTCCATTCCTGAATCGCTGTTTGACAAAGATGTAGTCTAGTTGGTATCTGCTGATTTTTCTTGAGCTCTTCCATGTGTTTAGTTTTGTCTTCCATTTATTGAATCAGGTTTTAGTCACAACCAGGTTATTCCGCTGTCAGAATTTGACGAGCATCTGCCTTCTGTTTTTTTTTCTCCCCCATTTCATGTGACCCTAAAATATTTTGCTCCCATCCTTCTCCGACCACACTATTACAATCACCTATGATGATGGTGTTTACTTTCCCTCTTACCTCATGTTGAATAATTCAATTTCTTATATACCAATTTCATCATTGTGGTCGGTTGTTGACATGCACAATTGAACTATCAAACTAACCATTGGTTCAGCGTTAAATTTCACAAACATTAATCTATCACTAAGACACATCACTTTAGTAAAAGTTTTCACAACTCAATTTTATATATAAAGGATGGGATGGTCGAATCCTCGAACCCTTAAACTCCTTAAGGGTACTCAAGATTCAAGAATTTTAAGTCAATTTTTCTTTTCAAAATTCTTATTTGGAATTTCTGACTCGCTTATAAACATGGGTGTTGACCTTGATAAAGTCCGGTAGTGAGAGCGTAGAGGCATTTAGACTAAGGTTGTCTGTATTGGTTTGCGCGGCATTGCTGCATCTATTGACTAGCCTCAGGTGCATACACCAACACAGTTGTGGTTGAAATTACAGTTCTGGCTCAGTTTCTCCCATAAGGTTAACATTGATCCCCTCTTTGAATGAGATGGATCACTTTCTCCCATAAGGTTAACATTGATCCTCCTATTTGAATGAGGTGGATCACTTTCTCCCATAAGGCTAACATTGATCCACCTCTTTGAATGAGATGGATCACTTTCTTCCATAAGGTTAACATTGATCCACCACTTTGAATGAGGTGGATCACTTTCTCCCATAAGGTTAACATTGATCCACCACTTTGAATGAGATGGATCACTTTCTCCCCTAAGGTTAACATTGATCCACCTCTTTGAATGAGATGGATCATTTTCTCCCATAAGGTTAACATTGATCCACCTCTTTGAATGAGATGGATCACTTTCTCCCATAAGGTTAACATTGATCCACCTCTTTGAATGAGATGGATCACTTTCTCCCATAAGGTTAACATTGATCCACCTCTTTGAATGAGATGGATCACTTTCTTCCATAAGGTTAACATTGATCCACCACTTTGAATGAGGTGGATCACTTTCTCCCATAAGGTTAACATTGATCCACCTCTTTGAATGAGATGGATCACTTTCTCCCATAAGGTTAACATTGATCCACCTCTTTGAATGAGATGGATCACTTTCTCCCATGAGGTTAACATTGATCCACCACTTTGAATGAGATGGATCACTTTCTCCCATAAGGTTAACATTGATCCACCTCTTTGAATGAGATGGATCACTTTCTCCCATAAGGTTAACATTGATCCACCTCTTTGAATGAGATGGATCACTTTCTCCCATAAGAATAGCATTTGATCCACCTCTTTGAATGAGATGGATCACTTTCTCCCATAAGGCTAACATTGATCCACCTCTTTGAATGAGGTGGATCACTTTCTTCCATAAGGTTAACATTGATCCTCCTCTTTGAATGAGATGGATCACTTTCTCCCATAAGGTTAACATTGATCCACCTCTTTGAATGAGATGGATCACTTTCTCCCATAAGAATAGCGTTGATCCTCCACATTGTGAAGTTGGGTCACTTTCTCGCATAAGAAGAGAATAGATCAGTGACGGATCGGGGAATATATATATTTTTTTTTAACATTGATCTTCCTCACTGTAGAGTTGGGTCACTTTTTCTCACCTTGATCCTTCTGATCGAGCGGGCGGGTCCTCGACAAGGCAAGTGAGACAGGAATAGATCGTATTTACATTACGAGATGGGGTAAACGACCTAGTGTCTTCTGTTCCTCCTTCAATGCCGTAAATGTGTATTTCCATTCCAATGGAGTTTTATTCTGTTGTACTTGTTGGTTCATTTTGATATTCTGTGTGGCTATGGGTTTTCCCCGGTGATGTTATCGCACATTAGGGTGATGTCGCAACTAGTTAGAGGTCATTGATACCATCTGATTATGCACAATCAGAGGCCTCTCTCTCCAGATAGAAGCTTCACAGTTATTTATAATCCTCATGATCCTCTATTCCCCCACAATTGTCTACTAAAATTGGTTGTATGGTACCTCCCGTCAACATGTGGGGGTGTATATATCCACCATACCAACATGGCCCACTGTTGGCGAAGATGTAAGGTAGAGGGAAACCATTTAGTGATAACTTGTGACGGTACAGCTCAGCGGAGATTCGAACCACCGACCTCCCCCACCATTACCAAATGAGTTACACGCATATTTTCTGGCTAAGCGTCTATATATACATAATATTATAATAATGTGGTAGGGATGATTAAGAAAATGTTCCAGCATTTTACCTGGAGGGAGAACTAGCAACAGTTTACCCAGGAGGGATTCGATTCCAACCTTCCCTATCATAATTAAATGATCCTGACATTTAGACGGCGTGCCCACATGGAATCGAACCTCGATATCACCACTAGTGTTTGTAAGAACGGTCATCCAATCAAATTCTTCCTTCCCGTGGTTGAGTATGCTCCGCATTTGCGAGAATGAAATAAGGCGAAATCAAAAAGGGTTTATCGGTTAGAGCTGGTAGAACAGATTTCCTTTTTACATAATTAGAACGTGTAAAACGTGTAACCCGCATTTCCTTGGAGTGAGAGTGGAAAACTATTTAATAAAATCAATCTCAGTTCACCAGAACATGAATCAAACGCCGACCACCATGTCCTCGACAGTTTAGTAAAACACGATAGTGACGCCTTAGACCATGCGACCATCGATGCAAGTAAACCATTTTTTTTAAATATAAAATACATTCTCAGTCATTTTAATTTACCAGTCGAACAATTAAACTATGGTTAAAAAGGGGCCCAATTTTAGAAACTCATGAAAAATGTTCATATATAAAATATATTGATTAATCATATGGCCTATATTATTTATCATATAAATAAATTAAAATTGATCTTTGTGTGTTTATGGTTTCTTGTTTTTGTGTGTACACACTAGAACTTCTAAACCTAATACCTTTAAAGCGGAAACATGGCTTACATTTGTTGGGGGTGAGGGGAGGGGGGCCGCGGGTGTTGACCCCTGACATTTATCATCAGAAGGAGCTATTGGCCACTGGCCACCTCAACGAACCAGAATTGGAAAATTTGTATTTCATTTAAGAGAAGACTGACCACAAGAAAATAACAAAGCCGTTTTCCCATGGATGATATACATTGTAATTTGACTACGGGGAGGATGGAGTACTAAACCTATTTGGGTTTACTGAGGGTTGGTTTTCCTAAATGGTTTTTTACTATATCTCCACGCAAATGGGGGTATTGTATTAACCTTCCTCGACCCTAACACATTACTGTAACTAGTACATACGCGTATAGTTCGAAGACGCGGTGCTAAAAAAAAAATACAATTTTGGAAAGAGTATGAGTTCAAAAAAGCTCTCAAACAAGAGACCCATATCACGAAAAAAAAAAAAAAAAGTTTACGACTGGCAACCACAAATCATGAAATGAAACCATATGGTGTTCGCGGGCAATAAATAAGTTTCTGCTATCATTTGACGTTGGGTGAACGCATCTACTCAAGTTGAGTGGTGTATTAACGCGCGCACATTAAGGAGCTAATCAAATTTGATGTTATACGTTGGCACAGATCCATACAATACGGACAGTCCACGAGGCCAACCATGAAGAACAGAATTGGTCTGAACGCTCGCTGATAAAAACGCTTGGCTAAGAAACAGTTTATAAATAAAGAGAACGAAGATTTGGGTTGTTAATTTATTTACGATTTCAAAAGATCCCCTGCCGAATTTAGTTCTTTCCCCCCCTCCCCCCAACTTTGTGGATTGACCATCTGCTCGGTCAAATGGAGGAAACACCTGCGAGACTTTCATTATCGAGGACCCCTCGACTTTTATGTGCGTCCTCGAGTAGTCTTCTTTTGAAACTCGTCGAGAACATCAAGGGAGATATAGGTTAGGAATTAAACTGAGTCGTTTTCAAAGTCATACAAAGTTTAGTCGTATATTATCTTAAAATATACGCATCGGTGAGCACCCGGGCCAAATATCAGGCTGATATAGGTTGATTCATCACTGATGGTGATGTTGTGGATTGAATCCAGGCCAGGTAAATTATGGGTACTTTTAAAAAAAAAAATCTTACTTTTCTCATCTCTACCCCCCTAACGCATTTAATATAGGTATAAGGTGACCTGGTGGTCTAAGAGTAAGGTCTCGGACTTCTGTATTGGGTGTTCGGGGTCCAATCCTCGGTCCTGGCACAGATTTATCTTATCACCAAACCCTTCCTTCAGCTCTGACAATACGTGTATTAATCATAACTTGTGAATGTGTGGAATGCCAGGCCTCCACCGTGGTTCGGATCCCACGTTAAACTGTAGGTCCTCCATTTCATCTCACAATCACCCTACCATTACACATTAGCCTAAGTGTGTACAAACCGAACGGATAGTAAGACGCGGTGCTAATAATAATAATAATAATAATAATAATAATAATAATAATAATAATAATAATAATAATAATAATAATAATAATATAGGTATATCCTGGACGGGATATTCAGGCATGGTGGGAAAATATATAAAAGCTAGTGAATGTAGCTTAGGTTATTTGTTTTTGACATTATATTGGGAATAAACCATGAATTCTTACTATTTATTTGAGCTCTTGGTTTGAATCAAACCAGGGACCTCGATCTCGACCATGGTCAAGATCCTCAAATCGTCAGACGATGACCTCGGTGGGGTCAAATATTTAGTTTCCGAGTGACGTGGAAGTGGGCCAGGTACGGTTTTATGCGTGTTCCACGTCTTACTACCCGACCTAAATATCTACTATATATACACACCAAAATTATAAGGATGAGTAAGGTATAATTCAAAGGTAATGTACCTGTATTTGTGAGTACTTGTTATTCTGAGTTCTCAATAATTAAGTTCTAAGGTGTTTTTTAACCCTGTTTGAACGGGCTAATCATGTGTTGGTAGAAACGACAGTTTTAACTGGCCACATTGGCGAACGATGGAGGTATTTTACTAAACTGACCAGGTCACTAGTTGGAAACAATTAATGGTGATAGAATTAGTGAACAAGCAGTCTACGGAGTTAGGGTCACATTTCATTTGGTCGCCATTGGTGGAGAGGTCAGGGTTCAAAGTACCCTTGTTAGTGTATTTTCACATGTCCTTTTCAATGTGTTAATATAATATTTTATTTATGTTGAAGCAGGTTAATTTTCTCCAGCTTAAAGTTTAAAGTCATTAATCGATAACCTTTCTGTCAATCATACAAATTATATAAAAAAAAGCTGGTAGCCTAATTTTGCCCAACTAAACCCCAATAAATTTATTTTGAAATATTTTGAATTTATGTAAGAAAATATCTATCCTACTACATATATTTATTTACCTTTCATTTTATACTACCCACTTCGGTGGCCGCAGGGTTTATGGCGTCACTCTCGCAATAAGCTACTAGACTGTCGATGATGAGGAGATCAGGGTTTGAATCCTGGTCGAGTGTACTTAGGTTGGTTTTTCATTAAATAAAAATCATTCACCCTCCACGCAAGTGCGGATACACTTCTTCTAAATCGAACCTTCCTCAATCCATACATATTAGCGTAGTTAGTACATACGCGTACGACCCGAACTGGTGGTAAGATTTTTTTTTTTTAAGAAATCGTATAACAGATAGCCACAAAAACACTTAAGTCGCTTTCTTAGCTCAAAGAGCAGCTTCAATCGTATTAATATAAGGAGTTTTATTTCCTAAAGCACTTAAAACAAAAAAATAAACTGCGAAAACGTTGAACGGCAGTAAAAGAAAATATTAAGAATAATAATGGTGCAACAAGGAAACGTCAAGTAAATCTGGCAATGGTTTGGTAGTTTTCAGCACGAACACGGGGGCTATTTTTGTGGTTCATCATTACTGTACTTAAAATCCAAGCCGTAAATCATCACGTACTTCTAATAAAATCACTAGTAAAGGAAAAAACAACACAAAAATTGCCTGAACATTAAAAATTATATCTAGGTATCGCTATGCGCATATGTTTGTTATTTATCATTATTTATTTGAGATATTTAACGTACACTTTCTGAATCGACTGATTATATCAGCATACGATAATTTCTACGAGAGAACGCGAAAGGGCATACCAATTTTGCCGGGAAAGGTATTTTCATTTACCTTCATAGGTTCTTTTACATGTCACAATAGACATGCGACCGACCGCGACAGCTTTACTTTTCCTCCGATGAAAGTTGTGATATGGATTTTTATCGATCAAGAAAAATCCGTCAACCACGTCTGGGTTTGAACCCACGAGCTTCGGGTCCTGAGGCGAGCACCTTACCCCAAGACCCCTGAGATCAACCAAAAATTTGTTGCTGCTTGCATAAAAACCAAGTTGTCTAGTCATAAAGGCTACCTTATAGTAAGTAACTAATTACAAAAGTTCAAATTAATATTTTCTTTAAGTAATTATTTGTTTGCATCACCATGGAAACCCCCGAGTTGTGAATTTCTGTTTAGTTTAAAATAATTAAAACTAAATTCTTATTTGAGTGGGTTGGTGCAACAAATAAAGAGATATGGGAGAGGAGTCGTTTTAAAGTTCTCCTTGTGGTGTGAAGGGGAAAAATGTACGTTATACTTAGAATTTAAACACTGAAAGATCAAAATTAATAAAAAGTTAATAATAACTTTTGACGGGTTGGCATTTAACTAGAAGGCCGAGTGAGACTTCATTTTATATAATTTTTCCCAATAAAGTTATCGTGATAATGTATAGCCATTGCTGCAACGATCTACGAGTACAGTAAACACGTGACCTGCTTAGGCTACCTTCATATGGGGCGGATTCATCTGCGCGGATAATGGCAGCTGTTCAGAGGACGTGGAATATGTAAAGCACCAGAATGAGAGCTTAGTTCAAATATAAAGATCGAAGAAGCAATGTGTGGGCTTCCCCAAGAACGATTTAAAAAATCGAAGAAAGATACAATATTGGGTGTATTTAATATTAAGCCATTATCCAAAATAACTTAATTAAATAGCTATCCCATGTCAAATAATAATCGTGAGTATAATAATGTGTTGAAATTGAATTATGCAATGTTTTAGATCGGTACCTATTCAGAAATGAAAAAAAAAAAAAGCAATTCCTGAACTTTTCGAGACTACAGAATATGTTTCCCGACAATCGGGTCGAGAACAGGAAATATTTTTCCCGCGGAATCCTGAAAATTCAGGAATCCCACACACCCCTAGCTAATGTATGAGAGAGTAGGAAGGCTTAATATAGAAGAAGTGAACCCAAATTTGCATGAAGGGAGAATGGAGAACCATTGAGGAAAAAATACCCTCATTACACCCGAACGAGTTTCTAAAACCGATCTTCCCATCACCGGCAGTTTAGACTATTGTGAGAGTGACGACTTAGACTATTCGACCACCAAGGCGGGTCCTGATTTGATGAAATGAGAGTAAGAATGTGTGTTTCCAACAGCTCTTAAAGATGATGTTGATGCAATCCCTCAGAATACACTATCTTCATCCTGTTTCTTTAATCTAGTGAGTTTAATGCCGTTCAATGCCAGCCAGTAAAGACGAATAAATAGTCTGTAGCAATCAATGTGGGTTATTAGGAAAACAGGCGTGCCAGGCAGGTGTATTTTTCTAGTTGTTAGTAATCGAATGGCGCCCAGAAGTTTGTGGTTTGTCTGCAAGTCAGAGGATCGGATAAAACCATTCATTCCTTGACGTGTGCCACCAGTCAAATAATGATAGCCCGAAATGCAGTTCCGTTCCAGCATTTTATTTTTATTTTTACATTTACCAGGAATGCTAAAGTAACCATCTCCAATTCTATTTCAAGAACCAAACCATATCAACCTGGTGGTTGTTTTGTATTGGGTTTATTTAAAGTACACTTCATAAACCGGTAAGTTATATCAACACACGAATCGCAAACTAGATTAACTTTATTATAAACACAACAGATACTCCCAATCATTAATTTATCAATGTGAAATGGAGAGGCCCAAATGTAATTAATTATATATTTTATTAATTGGACATAACTATCGAAGTTATGGAAATAGAAATGATGTATAGGTTAAGATTATGGCCACGTCAAGTATTTTATTCATAAGTTTGTAAAATTACACCTGGACACGGGGATCGAACCCCAGGAATCATAATTCAGTAAGCACTGCTGATTAACCTAAGATTAGGGTTCCAGGTTCGATTCCCATGAAGATGTGTGATTTTTTAATTTATGAGTATGCAATTTTTGGCCATTCCAGAATCAAACACAGGACTTTTAACTCAATAATAAGAACTGCTGACGAAGTTAAGGTGTCATACTAAAATTTCAACCACGGTGGTACATATTACAAATTTCTATGTGGCTATCACAAACTCTTCACACTTTAAATATAGTTTATATTTTAGGTATACCTAAGTAGTGATCTTGGACTTGAAACATTGTTAAAAAAAATTCTAAGATCCTAAATAGAAAATAAAAACTTTTTTTAATTTTACGATCTTCGAGAGATTCTAGGTGTAACAAGTTTCGTTCAAACTTCCTCTTTATGTATACAATCTCTTAAAAAGTACCAGTGTTAATATACTTCGTAACATATGTGTACGCCAGGGATGTTTTAAAAAACATATAATAGAGTTGTTATGTTTTAATGTAATCGCATGATATGCGTTTTAAAAGGTCGTATGTATTACGCATTAAGGCTGTGCAAGAGTGATAATATTTTATTTTATTTTCTTATTTTTATGGTTGTGAGTCTTTTTAATAGAATAAAAATATTAAAATAAGTAATGATAGAGCCAAATTGAGTAATATACATTTTTCATGATTTTTATAATTTATTTATTTTAGTCAGATCCGATCTCAATATTTATCTCATTATTTAAGATTGCATTTTTAAATACATTCTAACTCACTTCGGTGGTCAAATGGCTTATGGCGTCACTCACGCAATAAACCGGATTGCCGATGACGGAGGAAATCGGGGTTCAAATCTCGCTCGCGTACTGATAATGTTTTCCCAAATAATTGTTTCGCTTACATTCAAATTGTCTCAACCCTCGCATATTAGAGTATCAGTACATATGCGTTTAGCCCTAAAGTAACGTGACTACGCAGCGACAAGAAGAATAAGCACTAGGCACTGCACTTAAAAAAAAAATACGCCCGCTATCCCTATCTTGAGCAAGTTCTTTCCAGTCCACCTCATTACACATTAGCTATATTCAGAGAGTTCTATCCAATCTACCTCAATACACATTAGCCCTATATTGAGATAGTTCTATCCAATCTACCTCAATACACATTAGCCCTACATTGAGATAGTTCTATTCAATCTACCTCAATACACATTAGCCCTATATTGAGATAGTTCTATCCAATCTACCTCAATACACATTAGCCCTATATTGAGATAGTTCTATCCGATCCACCTCAATACACATTAGCCCTATATTGAGAGAGTTCTATCCAATCTACCTCAATACACATTAGCCCTATATTGAGATAGTTCTATCCAATCTACCTGAATACACATTAGCCCTATATTGAGATAGTTCTATCCAGTCCACCTCATTACACATTAGCCCTATATTGAGATAGTTCTATCCGATCTACCTCAATACACATTAGCCCTATATTGAGATAGTTCTATCCGATCTACCTCAATACACATTAGCCCTATATTGAGATAGTTCTATCCGATCCACCTCAATACACATTAGCCCTATATTGAGATAGTTCTATCCAATCTACCTCAATACACATTAGCCCTATATTGAGATAGTTCTATCCAGTCCACCTCATTACACATTAGCTATATTCAGAGAGTTCTATCCAATCTACCTCAATACACATTAGCCCTATATTGAGATAGTTCTATCCAATCTACCTCAATACACATTAGCCCTATATTGAGATAGTTCTATCCAATCTACCTCAATACACATTAGCCTTATATTGAGATAGTTCTATCCGATCCACCTCAATACACATTAGCCCTATATTGAGATAGTTCTATCCAATCTACCTCAATACACATTAGCCCTATATTGAGATAGTTCTATCCGATCCACCTCAATACACATTAGCCCTATATTGAGATAGTTCTATCCAATCTACCTCAATACACATTAGCCCTATATTGAGATAGTTCTATCCGATCTACCTCAATACACATTAGCCCTATATTGAGATCATTCTATCCAGTCTACCTCAATACACATTAGCCCTATATTGAGATAGTTCTATCCAATATACCTCAATACACCATATTCCTCTCTATCTTGAGCTAGTTCTACACAGTCCTCCTAATTAAACCCTTTATATTTAAGATCCCTTCTAATGTTATCCTCCCCTCTGCGTGTTGGTCTTACCATTATGTTTACTAGTCATCAACCCTGAACACAGTTCTAGTTTATTCCATTCGCTCTACATGTCCTGCCCACTGTAACCTTCGAGATTTGATCACCTTAACAATGTCTGGTGATGAGTACAGGGTATGTAACTAATCATTATGTTTTTTACAGTTGAACCTTTACTCCATTAATCGACCTTGTTTACAAGTCCACTCGAACCTCATCTTCCACGGTGGAGGCAATAACCTGGGAGAAGGTTACCAGACTCACTGACCGCAGTTACACCTTTCCCCCTTGTCTGTATTTCAGACGCACGTGGTCGGACTAGGGCGAGTGTGTTGTATTTCATCTGGTCCAAACATGTGTGGTGCGAGGCTGCGCATTGTTTCAGTGAGGAGATAGATACGTTCGTGGAACGTGGGGTATTATGGGTATCTGGCTCCAGTCACTGGTGTTCTAACGGTAGGGTTACCATCTCCGGGTTCTGCAAACAGACTGCATTCTCAAGATGAGTATGGAGGCGGGAGGATATACAGTTTTTTCGATTTTTTTTTAATAATATGAATGTTGTCCCCGAGGCCTTTCGAAAGGGTGCGCCCACCGACCGGCTCTTTTTACTGACCACCCAGCTAAAATCAATGTTTGTTGCACAAATAATCTAATATTGCAAAGTATTACATTTCCCCAGTATTTCATTAACCAGCTACATAATAATACCACCCGGCCAGGGGGCGGATTTACGCATAATCCTAGTAAGCACGTGCCTAAGGCGGCAGATTTTAGGGGCGGAAAATTTTTAATGACAAAAGAATTTTTTTTTTCTGCCAGTTAAAATAGTTTTATGGTTTCATCGTGTGTGTGATTGTTTTGGTTTGCTGGGTCTGCGTACCAACATGACAGAGTATCGCCTTAATTCACTGATACTCGTCTTAATTGAAGGTCACTTATTGGATAAAAAGGATTTGTCCGGCATCATTGACCAGTCGCTCAGCAGAAATCAAGGCGAAATATATTATAGAGTATTTTCTTATTGTGGGGGTGACCTGGTGGTCTAGGGGTAAGGTGTCAGACTTCTATGCTGGCGGCCGGGGTTCGATCCTCGGTCCCGGCACAGAATTATCTGATTACCAAACCCTTCCTTCACCTCTGACAAGACATCTTGTGAATGTGTGGAATGCCAGGCCTCCACCATGGTTCGGATTCCACGTTAAACTGTAGGTCCTCCATTTCATCTCACAATCACCCTACCATTACACATTAGCGTAAGTGCGTATAACCCGAACGGGTAGTAAGACGCGGTGCTAATAATAATAATAATAATTTCTTATTGTGTACATGGCAATATTTGATCAGTAGTATCATGTTCTACAGTCTATTAATGCAAACTTTATATATTTTTAAATTATCTAATATTTGAATTTGTGTGTTGTGATAGTGTGAGAGTATTTATTTCAACTTTTTATTTATTTGCTTAGATTCTCACTACTTTTAAAACATCACTATAATAAATAATAAAATAATTTAAGCACTTTTTATCTGTCGCTCCACAGATAGCACTTGTGTATATGATATGTGTGTGTCAGTGTATAGGGTTTGGCAGAGGGGAAAACGGGGATTTAGAAGGTTAGGGTAGGAAAAGTGGGCGGAATATTATCTAGTGCCTATGGGCGGCAGAATCGTAGATCCGCCCCTGCACCCGGCTGACAATATTTTCTGGGGAGAATACTGATTAAAGTTATGATAAGTTTCAGAAAAAGAACATTTATTTGGCCACAAAAAGTGAACAGTAAGAGTACGGTTGGTAGCCCTACCCAACGGTCTGATTTATCAGGCTTTCATTATGCAAATGTTTAAACTGAGATTCAGAATTATTGTAGTTATTAATACGGGTTCAGACATAGAAACTACCCCAAGTATTCTACACATTTATTGTAGAAACTATAACATTTCTTAAATTTCTCGTAGAAACTACCAAATAAATTAGATTTCTCGTGAAAGTTACCGTAGGTAGGTACAGCTTTTTTTTTTTTTTTAAGCAACCACTCTAGATTTAAATGTTTGTGGAAACTAGCCCAAGTACAGATTTAATGTAGAAACTACCTCAGGTCTAGATTTATTGTGAAAAGTACTCCAAGTCCAGATTTATTGTAAATGCATACTACCCATGTCCAGATTTATTGTAAATACAACCCCAGGTTCAGATTGTAGAAACTACACTAGGTCCAGATTTATTGTAAAAACTACCCCAGGTCCAGATTTATTGTAAAAACTATCCCAGGTCTAAATTTCTTGTAAATATATAAGTTACTACCCAAGGTCCAGATTTATTGTAAATAATAAACCAAGTCCAAATTTATTGTAAAAACTACCCACATTTCACATTTCTTGTAAATACTCCCCCAGATCCAGATTTCTTGTAAATACATACTACCCAGGTCCAGATTTATTGGAAAAACTACCCAAGTCTAGAACTATTGTAAAAACTACCCAAAGGTACAATTTTCGTGTAGAAAGAACGCCAGGAATAGATTAATTGGTAGAAAATATTCCCCAAAACCGGTTTTCCTCCCTACCAACTATTTTCGATTGACCAAGAGTGGTTGTTCCTAAATGGTTTCCAAATTACTCTCCACGCCAATCCTTAAAATTCTACCCTTCTAATTCCTAGCGTAATTAATGTATACTATAGCCCGAACAGGTATTAAGACGCGGTGAAAATTATAAGAAAAAAAAAATCTGGTCCCGCCTCAAAATTCAGATACAATTAGTAGACGATTAATAAATGTTGCTAACATAATATAATATATCAGAATGATAAACTGCTCGGCTTAGGATAAATAAATAAACCTAATTCTGTACACGTTAGTTGTTGAAAGGATGAGTGAAAAACCAATTTTTTTAAATTCACAGTACACCCAGTTGGGGTTCAAATCCCGAACTTCCCATTCCCAACAAACCAGACCAAATGAGCCGGACACTTGTACACCGGCACGGGTTTCATCTTATAAAAAGTATTATCATTAGTAGTTAATAATATAATAACATTAGCGCTATTATAAATAATAGAATGTCTAAGTAAAATCAATATAACATAAGAAGTAGTAAATAAGTCGTAGTATATTATGTAACAGTAGTTTTTTATTCGAGGTATGCCTTTAAAATTTATTTTATGAGCCGATTTATTAGGCATCTATCATCATGGCCATCAGACACAAATTCAGCACTTTGTTAAAATTACTCTAAATGTGGTGTCTCCTCGACCAATTAAAATACTTCGACAATACCAAGAATCTAACCTGCAATCCTTTGCTCAATAGGTGAACACGCTACAGGCTGAGCTAATATGTCGGATAGTAATGGTATTAAACGAAGTATTATTAGTGACAGTGGAAGCAAAGGCTGTAGAAAAATTAAGTGCAGTAAAAGTACATTGGTATAGTAAATGGGCTAGTTACTTTAAAGTAGCTGGCCTGACTAGTCTATTTTCATAGACTCAGGCAAGTAGGTGTATACACACAAAAATGATTTTTGTATAAAAATCGTCAAAAAGGCTTTTTTTCAACTTTTGGAATGTTTGATTGAAGAAATAAATAAATAGTACGATAGAGGAAGAACAATTTCGTCCTAAAAGGTTGTGTCTTGGTTTGATACCTGAAAGATTTGAAACCTTGCTTAACTTGATTTCACCTGTAATCCAGCAGTCTGACACAACTTAGAGACACAATACCAGTTCGAACTAAGCTAGAAGTCACAATTAGTTTCCTAGCAACTATTTCAGAGCTTTAACCAATAATAATAATAATAATACGCAGAATAAACAAAAATCTCGAACTAAAAATGTATTAGTAGAAAGTGGCACGTGCAATGTTCGACTAGCGAGACTATACAGACAAATAAGTGGTTACATTGGGCTAGTTCAGAGGGTAGTTTAAGGGACAGAGAGGAATCCTGTTGGTGGGGGAAGGACAGTGGTAAGTAAATAGATTGGGAAGATATTCACTTTCCTGTCCCCATTACTGGTACCTGTAATAGTACTTTCCTATGTGGTTTACATCAGGTCAGTCAGTAGCTGCCTTGCAAGTAGGTGGTACAAGTAACTAACCCATTTACAGTATCCCCGTGGCTTCTTTGGTGCTGACTGACAGCTTTAAAAAGTTAACAGACCAACTTATTATTATTATTATTATTATTATTTATTATTATATAGCACCGCGCCTTACTACCCGTTCGGGTTATACGCACTTACGCTAATGTGTAGTGGTAGGGTGATTGTGAGATGAAATGAAGGACCTACAGTTTAACGTGGAATCCGAACCACGGTGGAGGCCTGGCATTCCCCACATTCACTAGATGTCTTGTCAAAGGTGAAGGAAGGGTTTGGTAATCAGATAAATCTGTGCCGGGACCGAGGATAGAACCCCGGCCGCCAGCATAGAAGTCTGACACCTTACCCCTAGACCACCAGGTCACCAACACAGACCAACTTACGTATCCCTACGCCGAACCAGATGCAAAAACCTTTGTGTTTATCAGCGGTCACTTTTAACATTTGTTATATCTTTTCCAAAAGGGTATCCGCTATCATGTTCGTTATTATTGTTTTCATGTGTTGTTTTAGGTATGTCTTTATTTATATATAAAGGGATTTCATACTGTCGTTTCCTGGTGTTGTGATTATGAGCTTGCCTTACTTTATATTTTTATGATTAGACATCTTGTGAATGTGTGGAATGCCAGGTCGCCACCGTGGTTCGGATTCCACGTTAAACTGTAGGTCCTTCATTTCATCTCACAATCACCCTACCATTACATATTAGCGTAATGTGCGTATAACCCGAACGGGTAGTAAGACGCGGTGCTAATAATAATAATTAATAATAATTTATGATTAGTAGTACTGAAGTATTAGTTTATAGTTGTACATGTTTTTTTTTTACTGTCAATAGTTTCCATTCCTTATTCATGATTTTGGTAGGTTTGTCGAATTCACTCATTATTTTAAGAATTTTAGTTTGAATGTTTACTAATTTATTTATATATACATCACTATCTTTCCGCAGGAAGCAATACTATAGCCTAGGTGTAATTCGATTAGTACACTATTTTTAGAATATCAAACGTAACAGTGGTATAAGTATTAGTAGTAAATAAAGCAATAGCGTTAAATGTGATATTAGTGACCATGAGAATAAGGGTGGTAGAATAAGTTTCCATAATATAAAGAACCCACTTCAAGATATTGACTATTAGGAGATTTTCAAGCTATTTTGCGCAAAGGGTTATATCTTAACTTGACGCACCTAAGCAGTCTTAGCATTATCTCAATATACTAGTACATTATCACAACGAATTAAATAAAGAAAGAAGGGAAGAAAATGAGCAATTCACCCTGCGAGGCCTCTTGTTTATCCACTGATAACACTCATCCTCTTCATCTGACGAGTTTACACAATCACTTTACTATTTTCGCCTCGAAAACATTTATTTGCTTGTTAAAATCACATCTTTATTGTTTTCTATTCTAGATAGACATATGCTAATACGGAGTTTTTTTAGTATATACATCCCGGCAGGAAGACTCATATAGGCCATTTTCGTAACCAAGACATTATTTTATTATTATTTAGCACCACGTCTTACTACCCGTTCAGGTTATACGCTTTAAGTACTAATTACGCTAATGGATTAGGAATTGGGATGGTTGAATTAGAGGAAGTGAACCCGCATTTGCGTGGAGGGAGAGTGGAAAACCATTTAGGAAAAACCACCCCCAGTTCACCCGACCGAGATTCGAACCTCGATCTCCCTGTTCTCAGCAGTCGGGCTCAACACGACTAGCGCGTTAGCCAACTACGCCACCGAGGCGGTTCGTAATCAAGACAAATAGCCTAACTTGTAGAGGAGTTATAAATTTACGTTTATAGAAAAAACTCTAGCTACTTCAAGATAAAAATAATAATTTTGTAACACTATAGAACTATTTTAAAGATTATTTCAGAATTTATGGCTTTTGTTTCAACGTTATATCTATAATACTCGCTGAATAGAACCTAAATTCACTAACATGGAAAATCCTATCTTGAATTGTTGTGACGTCACAGGTAGGTAACAACCTTCCGTGGCCGAATGGTTTAAGGCATCTCACTGCTGAAGACAGGGATATCAGGATTCAAATACCGGTCGAATCTACCGAGGGTGGTTTTCATAAATGGTTTCCCACGCTCTTTCCAAGCAAATGCGGGTAGGTTACCTCTAAAATGCTCCCTTCCTCATCCCTACCCCATTAGAGTAATTATCATATATTGGTACAAACTGAAGAGGTAGTAAGACACGGTGTTAAAACAACTGTGGTAATAGTCTTAATAGTTGTGGTGGTGGTGGTAAAGAGATCTCCCCGCTCCTACTCATTACATTCGCTGGGTGTGAAGATTACCCTCCTTGCTACTGGACCATTGTCGTCTGGTGTCGCTGATAGCCCGATACTTACGCGAGGAGGAGGCGGCAGCGGCTCCTCTGGCTCCTGCTGGTATCTCCGAGGCACGAACCTACCCAGCCCGGCCTGGATCCGAGCCAGAGGAACCTTGATGGAAGCTCGGAGACCGCGGGCGCGGTTGCGCTCCTTCCAACGGCTGTTCGCCATCACGGTGTAATTCATCCCGCCGCCCCGCCCCCCCCAAAAGAACCCAACAACAACAACGCGCACGCGACACACAGGAGCACTGATACCAACCTCTCAGACCGGAGATTATCTACCTTGCCCTAGCACTTCACGGGGACTGGCAACAAAACAAAAGACCGGCGATGTGCGCATCGGACGAATCCTTGTTGATGATCACGCGTGTAGGGGTAAAAAAAAAAAATTAAAAAAAAAGAAGAGAGAGAAGTGAGGAAAATAGGTGCTGGTTTAAAAATACTTGGGTTGGCAACGATCGTTATGTTATTATGCTGACACACATTTTAAAATGGAGGGTACACGATGAAGAAGAGTGCTAGTCGTGAAGAGTTTAGATTGGAACGTTTCTTTGCTGTCACTCTCTGGCAAGGAGTAGCAAACATGAAAGGAGTCATTTGAGAAACAACAAGAAACACACACCTATTCGTGTGAATATAGGAATAAAATCACACCCCTGACAGTGTTACGAGCCCTGGCCGGCAGACCGTAGGCCTACGTGTCGATCGCTCCACCGACTGAACTATCACATATCTCATTCATGTCAGTGTATCACTCACAGAGCCCGGATTTTTATGGCATAATTTTTTTTAAATTCACAAACAATGCTCATCTGATCCCCTGGCCTTGGAAACGTTTTTTTAATAGGTCATTTGTTGTTGTCATTTTGGATTTTTTTTTTGTCATATTTTCTTGGTTTGTGTCCTTTTTGGGTTTATTTTAGACACTTTTAAGTGAAAACACAGTTGTCGGAATGAGAAGAGGATGTAGAACATGCACTTTGTGTCCTCTTTGCTTGTATTGTTGTTAAATACACATTTCTGGTGAGACGTTACAACTAAAATGAAGAGAGTTGCGATGCGATGGGGTAGATGTTTTTCTGAAGCAGTTATTTGTAAAGAAATTCTACATTTAAGATTGGGCGGAATGTAAAAGTTTATATGTTATAAATGCATATATTTTGGTTTCCTAGCGTAAAGTGCGTGTTTTATTTAGTTGTGTGTATTCATTACAAGCTTTTGTTTAAATTTTTAGCGCAAATTTTGTATATTTGAATTATTTTATAGAATTTTTCGGTCACTTTTACGTCATCAAATTACGTGCCCCGCTAATTTAATTAAATAAACCTTCTAGAGTACCGATGTAGCTAAGGTGTTAGTATAGTCGAGTAGAAATTCATAAACGTCCAGAAACCAAGTGGGTTTATGACGTTACTGATCGGATATGTCTGCCAGCAGGGAACAAACAGGAGAGGAGGAAAATACGAATTCCATTGCAGTTTATGCAGCAACCACCCCTTTATTAATTTACACACTTCTATTCATAAAGATTCACTTTACACTACTATACCAGTTACCTTTCGTTTCCCGCGCATTTGGGTCTGAATGATCAATTGAAATCTGTGGATGTCTTGAACTTATTTTAGCGTGGAAAATGTTAACTTTTAAACTAAATTTACAAGTAAATATAAGGGATAGGGTCATAAAAAAATAGTTATGCGTGAATTTCAATAAACACCAAACTCGTGTACTGTTTTATTTATTAGCACTGCGTCTTATTACCCGTTCGGGTTGCCCGGACCCTCAGTACAGAAGTCCGACACCTTACCCCTAGACCAACAGGTCACCCAGGTTGAATGTTAATCCAAATCTAAACAGTACACGAGTTTGGTGTTCAGTGAAATGAATACAAACTATTTTATATGACCCTATGGATATATAGAGTTGTAAACATAGTTTATTTTTAAATTGAAATTTTCTCCACTCAGAAGTCCAAAACCCACCTATTTCAGTTGACCAAGGAGACCTAGAAATCCTGGAAACTAAAAGCAGCTGATAGAGGAGCGTAGAATGAATCTTTGTGAATAGAATGATGTAATTTAATATGGGTGTATCTGCCTACTAAGCTAAGGGTCCCGGGTTCAATTCCCGGCAGGGCCGAACAGTTTATCTTTTGTGAAATGTTGGTTTCTCCTTTCAGAGTGGTGAATTAACGGCCAGGGACTGGATGTTGTGCCTGTCCTAGTCTTAAGTTAGACTATAAGACATATGAAACTACGACAATCCTTAAAAGCCGGTGGTGGAAAATATATGGCTTGAAAAACATTGACCTAGCCAGCTCACAGCCTGGAAACAGTTAAGGATATTAAAAAATAGGAATGGGCACAGCACAAATTGTATTGTCATTTGTATCTTCCCCCTCCCTGTGTTGTTCTAGTGCCTGATAGCTTCAACCAGGAACGTTATAAACCCACTTGGTTTCAGGCAGTTAGGAATTTTTGCTCGAATATTCTAACGCCTTAACTACTAAGTACGCATTCCATTACAATTACCTTAAGTTTAACTTAATGTGGAGCACAATTTAATTTTTCACCATACAAGAGCGCACTTTCAATTTTCTGGTTAAAAATTAGCTTCAATTACCGAGGGGCATGTTAAAACAACAACTGGTATTGCCTGTTTTCAAGCAAAACGAGAATGAGAAGAGCCTGTTAAAACAATTAATGAGTTCTGAATTACGGATCAATTCAGATCACGAAGCTAAACGAAACATAAGCAATTCAAAGGGATCCCACTTTGCGAAGCACATAAATGTTGTCGCACTAAGGATTATCTCTAAAGAACCTAATACCTTGCATCACAGATTAATGACAAAGACGTACATACCTTCCATAAGTTTAAATAATTATCAGATGGCTTTAAAAGTGAAAGCCTTGATGCAAAAAAAGAAATAATTTAATTTATAACAACTTAGATAATAAGTAAAGTGTTATTATTATTATTAGCACCGCGTCTTACTACCTGTTCGGGTTATACGCACTTACGCTAATGTGTAATGGTAGGGTGATTGCGAGATGAAATGGAGGACCTACAGCTTAACGTGGAATCCGAACCACGGCGGCGACCTGGCATTCCACACATTCACAAGATATCTTGTCAGAGGTGTAGGAAGGGTTTGGAAATCAGATAAATCTGTGCCGGGACCGAGGATCGAACCCCGGCCGCCAGCATAGAAGTCTGACACCTTACCCCTAGACCACCAGGTCACCGACAATAATAAGTAAAGTGACCTTAACTCATTTACCTTACCATCACTCGATAATAGTCCCTGAGTGGAAAATAGTAATAATAATAATAATGATAATAAACCCTGGCATTAGACCGATAATAAGACAAGAAGATAATTTTATGTGTCAAACACTTGTACCTTTAAGTCAATTTTCATAAAACTACGAGTGGCAAGTTACTAAAAAAAATATTGAGAGTTTACACCTTCGCTACCTAAAGCTAAAGGATTTATAAAAACAGTTCGAAAATAGCCGTCATATATTTTAACGAAGTGGTCGGCAAAAAAAGACCCCAGGCCGATAATAACAATTATGGCAGGGCTAATCACGCGGTGAAGATGCCAAGCGCCGGAACGCTATTCTATTTGGCGGCGCGGTCCGGTGCCAGGCGCAGTATTTATAGGGCAAGGTAGCCTCCACTAGCGACTGGTGGTTTATCGCGAGGAAATCTCGCCCCGCCCGGCCAGCTCGACACGTTTCTTTGACATCCCTCCCCGCCCCACTCGGCGGGCTCGTCACAGCAAGACACGTTTCGTTGACATCACTCCCCGCCCCGCTCGGCCGGCTCGACACAGCAAGACATATTTAGTTGACATCACTCCTCGCCCCGCTCGGCTGGCTCATCACAGCAAAACATGTCTCTAGCGTATTATCAATGTTACACATTATTCGTGCGATGAGACGGGATTGAAATGATCTACAACCTTGTTAAGTAATTCGAACCTTTAACTCTCAAATAAAAACAATACAAATGTATCGACTAAAGAAACGTATGATTAAGGTTTTAAATAGATGCCGTTAAAATACATCTCCAAAAGTATTAGTTTATATTAATTTATTTATCTAGATTAAGTAAAATTTAATTACATCTGTGAATTTACACTCAATTGATTTTTCGTGGATTTGGTTGGGAGGGGAGATGGAGAGGGATTAGGGGAAGCGTGAGTAGTATTTATCTGTTTATTATCTGAAATATATATAAGATGGATAGAAACGCATACTTTATACTCCATATTTTTTTTTAAATTTAGGTCTTACTTAAACTAAGTAGAAACGCAATATTACTTGTTGAAATAAATAATAATGGCAATACGAATTTTATTTATAGATGAAAGATACGATAAAAAAATATCATTGACCCAACATAATGTATTTTGATTATTCTGACAGTATTATCTTGGTTGATTACACAATGGCCTACTGAGCTAAGGGGGTCGGTACAAATTTTCTGCATGGCCAAAAAAATAGTTGTTGAAATGTGGGTTTCCCCTTTTATAATCATTAATTAAGTTAGCTTATAAGTCATGTCATGATATAATAATTCAATTTAGAAAGTGCATGTTTAATACTTTAAACAAATGAATAAATTACCCAGGTTAGTGGCCAAACGGTCTGGGTCTGAAGTGTCATTCGCGTGTTAGATTGGTTCGAATCTCAGACGGGTCTATTGAGGTAGTTTTTGCTAGATGGTTTGCCACTCTCCTTGCACGCAACTGTTAGTAGATTGCCTCTAAAATGATTTCTTCTTCATACCTTGCCCACTAGAGTAATGATCATATATGAGTATAACCTGAACAGATAGTAAGACGCGGTGATAACTTAAAAAAAAAACCACCATCGCGGAACCAAGAAAGGTCAGCTTGTAGCCTTTTGAGAGTTAACGGAGTGTACACACCAAACCAATATAATAATACCTACATTTAAAAAAAACAACGTGTTTTTTGTTTTTCTTTCGTGACGCAAAACTCTCCCACTCTGGCAAGAGCATCTGAAATGATAGTCTATTTCGGCGACTTTTCACGTGAAAATTCCGACAAGGCAAGGCCTTTCGTTCGTTTGCCAAATACCTGTCTCCTCCTCACATTGTCCACGTCGGATAACGGCAGAGAGGTGGGAGGGAGATATCACCACACCAGCCGTTAGACAGATAGACACTCCGTGGCCCTCACAGACAAACATAAACAACATGTGAATAATGTAGCTAATCTACTTCAAATATTGTCAGATATAAAAAAAAAAGTTATATCCCTGAGAATGCTACAAATGTAAGCAGGCGATTAACCAACCACATATGTGCCCTTAAAAATTACAAAACTCAATTCCGGTAGCGCGTCATATATAGTTTTTTTAACACCACGTCTTACTATCTGTTTAGGTATGTGTTATGGGTGAGGGAAATTGCATTCATAGGAAGTGTACTTAGAAAGAGAGAGAGAGTGAAAAACACTTTAAGAAAAACCACCCTTGGTACAAACAACCGGAACTCGAACCCCGATATTCCTGTCATCGGCAGTCCAGTCTATTACAAGAGTTACAACGCCTTATACCATTCAACCACCGAAGCAGGTCCACAGATAGTTTATAGTTTAAAACTAACTGCTTACCCTGACAACACAACACGACACGCCACTGGTCAATTCTCCAAACGCGTTGTCATAAAGATCCACCGCGGTAGGCAAGCAGATCAAGACGTTTGTTTCATTTGGTCTAGTTTTCTAGTGATAAACAGGTTGGGGTTTGAATCCTGGTCGAGTGTACTAATGGTGGTTTCACTAAAGGGTTTTGGTGACCTGGTGGTCTAGGGGTAAGGTGTCAGACTTCTGTGCTGGCGGCCCAGGGTTCAATCCTCGGTCCCGGCACAGATTTATCTGATTACCAAACCCTTCCTTCACCTCTGACAAGACATCTTGTGAATGTGGGGAATGCCAGACCTCCACCGTGGTTCGGATTCCACGTTAAACTGTAGGTCCTTCATTTCATCTCACAATCACCCTACCATTACACATTAGCGTAAGTGCGTAAACCCGAATGGGTAGTAAGACGCGGTGCTAATAATAATAATACTAAAGGGTTTTCCCACTCTTCCTCCAATAAAATGCGAGTACATTTACTTTATAATTCAACATTACTCCGCCCTATTCCATTACTGTAAGTACGAGGGTAGCTCGGACGGTTGGCAAGGCGCGGTGCACAGAACTTAATTTATCCACGCTCCTGTAATGGTGAAAGCCCCATTCCAAATCAATATTATGTGTCCGAAAATTGTGTTTATATGGCAGCATTTGTATTTTCGCCTGGATGCTTTCGAATAATTAATGGTCCTCAATTTGAATGTTTATAACTGCGTTAATTTAACAATTAAAAAAAGTTGGGTTTTCTGTGTCTACATTTACTTGATCACTAATTATGTGTTTTAGTTGTTACTTAGTAGATATTTAATTTAGTATTAGGTTGTAAAGATAATTTTCGGACACCATGTATTATTAAGTTAGACTTTTCATAGGAGCTAACAACACATTTCAAACCATTCCATTTAGTTTTCTTTCATTCAAAAGAACAAAGTAATCGACAAAACAAAACAAGAATAACAATTTTTTTTTATTTGATCAAGTGCTATACATCAAAGCTAGATTTAAATTTAAAACAAATCTTTTACCCGGTACATTTGTGTTTAACATGCTTGGGTGAAATCTGTTAGTTATTTAATAAGTTATGAATTATGAGTAGTACAAATAAGTTTTTGTTTAGTACTTAAACATACTTTGGCTGCAACCAATATTAAATATAAAACAAACATCCTTTTAATTTATGTTTTTATTTAAAAAAATAGATGATGTAATTAATACAAAATTATCTTTAAAAATAGAAAAGTTATTAAATAAATACTCTTTAGAAAATGCTTCATTCACTCAGTTTTGTTTACACTAAAAAAATTAAATAGTTTAAAAAGTAATACAGATCTTGGAAGTTATTAGGAAAAAAATATAGCTTCTTTGTCGACAAACTGAATAGCTCGATTCATGCTTACAGCAGTTAAGAAGCCCCTTCCACCCTACCTTTTTTTAAATAAAATAAACAAGGAAATTGGCTCCAGACCTGAAAGAACGAAAGTCTCACCAATCGATCAAATATTGTGACAGGTTATTTATATTTAGGGTACAAAGATATTTATATTTACTTCGAGAATATATTAAATTGCCTGTTAAATATGAATTAGTGGAAAAATGATAAACCCAGTGAGGAAATCGAATGCGGGAACTTTTAGATTTGCGCATTAATACTTTACCACTGATATATCCTGGTTCACCTAAGGTTATCATTAAAAAGAGGTGAGTCTTTCTTCATGCGGTAGATTTTTTTCCCCTCTGCGTCATACTACCCGTCCAGGCCTTTCGCATTTAATTACAATAGTAAGGTAGAAATGAGGAGGGTCAAGTTTAAATAAAAATGTACACGCATTTAATGGTGGTAGAATAAGAAACCATTTGGCAAAAACAACAACCGGTATTCGAGCCACTGACCTCCCGCTAACCGGCAAAATAGACTAGACAATCTTGATATTTATTCCGCGTGCCCACCGATGCTTGTTTTGTATGTGGTAGCTAATGCAAGCGTCGGATTATTATCATCATCATCATTCTTATAATCAGAAAGTGGTAAATTACAGAATTTACTTTGGGCGCTGGGGCATTAAGGTATAAAAACTGTTGTTTCGAAAGAAAGAAAAATCCAATTTTGAATTTTAAGCCGCTTTTTCATGAATATTGACCACCTCTGGGGGTCTAGAGGTCACAGAGTTCCTGGCTAAGGACCTAGAGGTCCTTGATTCGATCCTTGGTGCTTCCAGATTTTTCTGTGAACCAGTGGGTCGGAAACGGGGTCAATTCAGCCTCGTGAGGACAATAAGGAGCTACTTGAATATAAAACAGAAGAAGTAGCGTATCCGGTCTAGAAAACTGAGATTAACGGTCTGAGGGTTTATCGTTCTGACCACATGACACCATCTAACTGTAAATGTTGGCACTATCTTCGCCGCCACTCAGTCGCCTTAACTCGCTTGTGATATGACGGCATGGAGCTTTTTATTCATGAATATTAAATCGTAAACTTTAGGTTATGTATCTGACACATCTTTAGTGATCTATATTAAAGTTGTTCGTGTATTTCTTTAAGCTTATACTAAAACTATTTATCGGGAAAAGAGAATTACCCTCCTACTCCTAGTCTCTGAGTGTACCTACGACCGTTAAAGTTGATTGGGAAATAACTGTAAAAGTAATTATGTAATATATGAATGTGTTCTTACATACCACACGGACAAATACAACAATAGACCATTTTCGTGAGCCATTTTAAGACCAACAAAGGTTAACGAAGAGAGATTTAAATAAATTAATTACTGTAATTAGAAATATATTTAGGCTCTACTTGATGTTATTTTGTAAAAGGCACAATGATGTTTTAAAGAGAACTAGCCTGTTTGAGTCTCCTATATAAAACACTTATTCACAGTTTAAAAAAACATTAATCACAATTCAAAATATTTACTCTTATAAATGATCGGTTTTATCCTGCTAGGATAAAATGGTTTCTACAAATTTAAAAAGTATATATCTATTTGCTAAGAAAATCAGTTCAAAATCCTTATGCATTATTATATATTATAAATATTTACAAAAAGTGAGTAAAATTTTTAATGGAAAGAGGAAAATCAGTCATTCAATCTTATTTTCTCCTTTTTATGGAAATAAAAAATTTATTTTTAGAACATTATTTTACCTTATTTTTGGCAAGGAAATATGCCAATTAATCACTATTCTTTGCTTGTGACATTTTATAAAAATAAAGAAATTGAAAAAAAAAACACTAATACATATTTTCTCGCTAGGAATGGAAAAAAAAAAATTGTTCGACGATACTTTTAAGAAATTTCAATTTCGTAAAAACGAACGTAACGGAACAAAAGTATCCCTAAAAAAATTAAGATAGAAAATTCGCAACTGATTATTAATGTAGATGAATTTGCGTCGTGCCTCGAAAATAAACAAGCTACAGCCGTGTATTGACTAGCAAGTGGTGCAACGTAGCGAGCGTTGTGTGAACTATATACAAGCGGTGACATTGCTCGTTCGGTATATCTTAACAAAATTTAATGTCGATTTGTTTGCAATTATGACTTTTAGTTATCAAGTCTAAGGGAAAGGAGTAATTTAAATGAAAATCATCAACTACCGTCAGAAATACCAAAGAGAGAATGAGAATAAAATGTGAAATAAAAATTCTCTTTCGATTGAAATCAACCAGACGTCCAATCAGTGTAATAAATGCTAGAGCTAAACTATAGCACAATTTTTGTACTAATGGACATACACGACAGCTAGAACAAACAACTAAATCTACTTTCATGTATTCATACGTAAAGTCATGTGATCTACAGCAGTAATTTTTTATAGATATTATAAATACCGATAAAATAACAATAATAAATATTAAAAGATTTTTTAAATACAGGATCTTACTATCCGTCCTTGTAATATGTACACGCTAATTTGTTCTTATTAGGTAAGTTGAATTTAGATTAGGTGTACCCGCATTTGCGTGAATGTATAGTGGAAAACAATGTAGGTGTAAAAGTCCCTCAGTACATCCAACCATGATTCGATCCCCGCTATCCCCGTCATTGGCAGACTAGTCTACTGCGAGAGTGACGCAACCAAAGCGGGTCGTAAAAGGCTATCGATGTTGACAGTAAAAAGTATTGTTTTTTTTTTGTTCTACAAGATACCCCAATGTTAATTCGTAAAGAAGTCAGGTATGTTTTTCTAAATAATACTGAACAAATTTCTTGCTCATGACTACACATATAAACTAATGTAATTGTCGGTATGACTGTATAACAGTTAACATTACTCCAAAAATATCACTTTTTTTCGTTACTACTAAATATCCTATGCAAACTTCTGTGAGGTGACAAAATCATTAAAATAATTAATTTGTCATTATTATTATTATTATTATTATTATTATTATTATTATAATTATTATTATTATTATTATAAAGTATTTCTTGTTCTCAATTTATAAGTGACTTGATATGACTTTCATTTTCGATTTAGTTTTAGACACACTACTTGTTTTCATTAAAGTTGACGGAATTATTTTTTTCTTTCAAACTTTATAATTTACTTGTATAGTGATTTTACAAGCTCATATCTAATCAGGTTACTGGTATATGACACCTACTGAAATGGAATAATCCTACATTCACCAGCGAAGATTTTAACAAATAAAAAAATAAAATAGTTCTCTTGTCTAAAAGTGAATATAGAAGAGAAAAAAAGTGTTTGATATTGACATTTTTTTTTAAGTTTTAAGGATTCTAATTTACTTTCTAAATGTATCTTCTTTAGTGTTTTTTTTAAGGTTTTCTGTATGAAAAATAAAATAAAAGGTAAATGGGTTGTGCATATACTACGAGTACAGTTTTCGGAATGATATTTTTTAACAGAAAAACCAAGCAGTATATTCAGGCCAACACGGTAAATCGGAAATTAGTGACGCTTTAATTTGATCTAAAAACCAATTAAAGATATGTTAATTCTTCCTGTGCTAAAAGACATTCATTCATATACAAATACAAATATAATAAATCCATTCGGCTTGATTTCGTATCCAGTGCACTACGAGGTACTTATAAAAACTTCATGTACATTTAAGTTTTATTTTGATTTCTGATAGCTGAAAATGGAATCATAAAACATTAGATTCAAAAAGATTGCCGACATGTTTTTATTCGTTACTCCACGTTTTTCTACCCGTTTGGACTCTTCGAATGTAATCATAATAGTTTTGTTGGGATGAAGTTAGAATTTAGAGAAAATGTACCCTCATTTGTGTTGAAAGAGTGGGAAGTCATTTGGTAAAAAATAAAATCTTAGTACGCCAGGCCGGGATTCGAACCCCAACCTATTCGTCACCGGCAAGACAGGTTAGACGAACCCAACGCATAATCCACGTGTCCACCGATGCGGGCACCAAGAAGTTTTTAAAGTCGATATAATAATAATTTCCTCTATTGATCTCATGATATTAAGGAGTTAGCCTGTTCTATCACTTAACCAGAGATTAAATACAAAACATATTATTTTTACAAGAAATATAATCATATAATAATAATAATAATAATAATAATAATAATAAATAATAATAATAATAATAATAAAAACTAATTCAAACAAGAAAGTTTTACAAGTAGAAAAACTATTCAAACGCTCATTCATATACTCACTTAAAGCTCAAATTATTTCAAGATCTTATTTTAGTTTATTTAACAAGATATAGTGGATGAATAAACTCTTAAAAAGAAATTATGGATGTCAAGGGGTGAATACACTCTTAAAAGAAATTATAGGTGGTGAATAGATTTATCTAATACTCTAAAATAAGTTATATAAATGTGTGTATAGTGTACTTTTGGTATGAAAATAGGTTGAGAATATAAAATATATAGTATCAGCAGTGATATCATCGGCTAAAAAGTGACAGTGATGCATACTGTATTATATGACGTACGAATATAGTTCCAGTAACTTAAAATAAATTTCAGATATTTATCCAAGCATGACAATAACATTAAATATTACTCTTGAAGATTTGAGGCACAAAGAATTTCTCACAAACATAAAAGACGACAAAAACAGTTGAGAAATAAAAATGAATTTTCAGAATCACACAAATTATACACATTCCATTGTTCTTTTTTTTTTTTCCGCCGCTCACATCTTAAACATTTTCATTTTTCAAATTCGATTCAACTTATTAAAAAAAAAATGCTAGTTCTTATTTTTCGTTTCTTTATTTTTTTACTTTATGTTTCTTTAAAATGAAATTCCTCTAAAGCCTTGACTTTTTATTTACTCAAAACTAGGTTTGATTCAATATTTCTTATTCGCTTCGCACCATTTCCTTTTAAAGTTATTTCCAGTTTTCAAATCTCCTCCTATTATGTTTCCCTTTTTTTTCTTTATACATACAAGCCACGGAAGCATGACTAGCGGTAGAACTTAGAACTAAGCCCTATTTCAATTCAGAGCTTCATGTGTTTACTCAACCATTAAAGTCAATCCTTCTGGTAGAAAAGCATCTTCAGATCTCGCAAATAGCAAAGAGAATTGAAAGATAGCAAACAAAAATAGTTCATCCTCCCCTTTACCTATAGGTGTGCACGCACGGGGTGTGTTGGGTGCCCATGAACACCCTAATGTATATAAATAAAGAGTCTTGCGTTTTAACTTAATCGCATGGCATGCTCTTTGAGTTTTAAAATACATATTGTATTGTGTGTATTGTACTTAACGCCTAATTGATATATATATAATATATATATTATATATATATATATGTGTGTGTGTGTTATTTTTTTTATTATTTAGCACCGCGTCTTACTATCCTTTCGGGTTATACGCTTAAGTACTAACTACGCTAATAGAGTAGGAATTGGGAAGGTTGAATTTATAGGAAGTGAACCCGCATTTGCGCGTAGGGAGAGTGGAAAACCATTTAGGAAAAACTGCCCCCAGTTCACCCGACCGAGATTCGAACCTTGATCTCCCCGTCCTTGTGTGTGCTATTGATAATATATATCAAAAGGGACAGCTAGAGATCACATGACTTTGCAAATGAACATGAAACTTTCATATTATGAAAGTTTCTTTTGCACCGCGCCTTACAACCCGTTCAGGCTATACGTATACGTGATAATCGCGCCAATGTGTTAGGGATCAGGAAGGTTTAATTTAGAGGATGGATATCACATTTTAATGGAGAGAGAGGAAACAAATCAAAGAACAAAAACACATACACATAGGCTATATTTAAAAATATATATCATGTGTATATTTTATATAGTTAATATTTAATTATGTATTTTTGTTTTTTAATGATTTTCCTCTCTCTCTCCACTTCCTCAAAAATAAACCTTCATCCCTAACACATTTGCTTAGTTATTATATATACGTATAGCCTGAACGGGTTGTAAGACGCGGCGCTAAAATAACTTTAATATATCCATTCGCAAAGTCATGTGATCTGTAGATGTCACTTTTGATAAATATTATCAATACCTATAAAATAATACAAATAATATAATATATAGTAAAATGTTAGTCGTGTAAACGGCAAAGTTGTTTTTTTACAAAAGGCTCTTTCTTTGAAAATTGGACTGTGGCATACTTGATACAGAAAGATTATCGCAAGTACGTACTTGTTTCTCCGGGATGTAATCGTCTGGAATGGGTTAGTCGTGTCGCGAGATATTTGTGAAATATAAAATCAAAGATAACAACCATCAAAACGTCCCTACACTATTATCGTGTTCTGCTCCATCACCAAAAAGTACCGGCCCCCTAGGAGAAGAAGAGAACCTCAAGAGCCTATATCATCGCCAATCAAACTGGTTATTTTAAACACTAATAGGGTTAAAACAAGAACACTTATACAAGTGCGGATTTCTGCATTTTTAATTTGGCAACAGTGAAATTGGGATTAGTTTGATAGTTTTATATTATATCATTTTATTTTAGACTATATATTTTTAATTTTTGTTTTATGTTTTTAAAACATGGTAAAGATGTTTCACAGACCTCTCTATTCCACTGTTAATTAAAAGTAGAACACAGAAAACAGCAATACAGTGCTACATCTGGTTTGAGTGCTATCCGTAAGGGGTGAGGCGTTAGTTATAAAAAAATACAGCTTGAACCGAACGTCGCGTCTAATTTAGGTAGGTGACCTGGCGATCTAGGGATAAGGTGTCGAACTTCTATGCTGGGGTCCGGGGTTCAATCCTCGGTCCCGGCACAAATTTATCTGATTACCAAACCCTTCCTTCACCTCTGACAAGACATCTTGTGAATGTGGTGAATGCCAGGCCTCCACCGTGGTTCGGATTCCACGTTAAACTGTAGGTCCTCCATTTCATATCACAATCACCCTACCATTACACATTAGCGTAAGTGCGTATAACCCGAACGGGTAGTAGGACGTAGTGCTAATAATAATAATTTAGGTAGCCTGGAGTCTTCATTAGGAAATGGACTTGAGGTCATTAAAATAATTTTAACATATGTATAAAATCTATTAAAGAAATAAATATTTTACAATGGGAAAAAATCCTAAGTATTTCATTCGTTTCAACTTCTCTTTGGTAAAGTTAATAACACAGAAAAAACTCATTTCGATGATATTTTTGGTTCCATCGTAATCGTGTATTCAATTACCCACTGAAGTGTGAGGGAGCAGATATTAAATTAAATATGGCGGCAAGTGGTTAGGTTTAAGAGGGCTTGCCACCCGCCATGTAAGTAGTTTTTTTCCCTAAGAAGTAAGCAATATTTTTAGCCTTTCGTACATCCTAATAATGTACACCATCAACCGCGTTTATTCACAAGTCTATAGTACAGTTTAAATGTCATAGGAAAGGCCTTATCTGGCAGATAGAAAACATATTGAATATACTTTCAAGTAAGCATGCGTCAAGTAATGAGATCTGCAAATGCAACTTTTTATATATACTATAAATACCTATAAAATAACATTAATAAAATAGTAAAATGTTATTATTTTTTTGGCACCAAGAAAAGTGTATACTTTTCATCAGGCCTTTCTTATGAGAATTGGACTTTAATAAGGTGGCCGGCCACTGGAGCACTTAAACATGTGAACATTTAGAAATCAGTCATTATTTAAGAATAAGTTTGATATTTTAAAATATAGTTGCCTTCACATAAGAAGTTTAAGGTACTTGAAGCATTAAAAACCTTAAATTTTAAGGTTATATTATTTTTTAATTCAATCAAAACATGAAATTGGGTAATTTTCAACGAGGTTTCACTACAAATTATGGAAATAAAGGTAGATTTTGAGAAACATCTCTAAAACTAAAACTGTATTTAAAAAAAATCTAGTTACAAAAGACAATTCTAAATCAATTGGGTATCTTTTAAATGATTTTGTAGCTACGGAGCTTCTATTTACTAAGAAATATTGAGTTTTTTTTATTTGTCCCTTTAAGTAGGCGGCGCCCGTAGGAATGAAACAAGAAAATAGTCGTTTCCTTAGTCGAATTAATAAGAGATAACGTCTTGTTTATTGTGAAGGCAGTATTTTGTTTTTATTTTAGAAATCTTCTTTAGATAGTTTTTATTTTATGGGTTTTTTTTTAGAAAATAAAAGTTCACAGTACTTATTGAATATTCCCCCCGCCCCTGAAGCAAAGTTTCCCCGAGGGACGAAAACCAACTTGTTTCAAAATTTTACTGCGGTATGTACAACCAATATTTCATTTACACTCTACTAATAAAATTTATACATTTTTATACTTAATTCAAAACTAGTTTGAATGTTTGATAATTAGTTTACTTTCAAACATAGAAAAATATTACGAAACAAGACAAAGTGATTTGTTACTAAATCATTACAAGTATTTTTTGGCACCACGTACCTTTTCAGGCTATACGCATATATATTAATTATACTGGTGGGATAAGGATTAATAAGGCTTAAATGAGAGGAAGTGCACCCACATTTGCGTAGAGGGAGACTGGAAAATTATTTAGGAAAAAACCTCCTCAATGCCCCAACCGGGATCGAACCCCAATATCCCTATCTTCAGCAGTTTATCCAAACACTAGATTAGCGCGTTAGATCACGTGGCCACCGAAGCGGGTTACTACAAGCTAACTGGGAACTTATCAAATTATCGGGTTGTTTCGGTTTATGCGAGCCATTTTCAATCTTTGACATAATTTTGATATATGAGCAAATACAAACAAAAATAATTACATTTAAAATAGGTACAGATAATCAATCGCGTTTCATAAGAAAATATTTTATCTTCGTAATATTTTATTATATCAATATACTGGAATTATATATTTATATACAAATTTTAAAACAGTAAAATATTAAACTAATGTGCGATGTCCTCTTTTTAAATCCATTTAAAATATGCGAAAAAGAAGCTCATTTCTTATGCATGTGCTTTATGCCCTTAAATTTGCAAACAAGTTTTTTATCACCATGTCTTACTACCCATTCAGCTTCTACGCGTATTTATTAATCACGCTAATGGTATTAGGGATTAGTAAGGCTAAATTTAGAAGAAATGTTCCCACATTTGCATGAAGGGAGAGTGGAAAACCATCCACAGTACACCCTACTGGGACTCGAACCTCAATATCCCCGTTATCAGCAGTTTAGTCAACTGCGAGAGAAGCGCCTTAGTCCATGCGGCCAACAAAGCAGGTAACAAGTTGTGTTGAAATATTAATATTTAAATTAATGTTCGTCATCTAAGCACCCACAGTGGCCGAATGGTCTAAGGCGTCATTTTGGTATTAGGCTTGCTTTCCAAAGAGGGGAGATCAGGGTTCGAATCCCAGTCGGTTGTAATGAGGGGGTTTTCTCTAAGTGGTTTTTCACTCTCCTCCCATGCAAATGCGGATGGATTACCTCTTAAATATTTCCGTCCTCATCTCTACACCATTAAAAGTATTTATCATATATGCGTAAAACAGTGATATTGAGACCAAGAAATCCGTTTTACCATTAAAAAAACCATAACATTTTAATATAATTATTTTAAAATGAAAACACCATTAACTTATACTAATTTAGCTCTTGTCAAGTGAAGAATTCAGAAAACCGCAATTCGATACGTCTTCCTGTTCGAACGTAATCGTATAGCTAAAATTAGTGTTGGGTATTATCGAATGATATAGACCATCGATTGATAAAAACTATTGTTTCCAAATTATAGAATGTTAGATTATTCGATTGTTTTCGTTCGATAGTCACCAAGAGCAGTTCATATTTTGTATTCAAATGAAATGAACTATCTATACGTTTTCACCTTCTGATACATAGTCAACCTTACGTGCGTCATAATCTTAGTGTTAATAAAGATGACTGTTCAAAACAATAAGGCCTAATATAAATATCAAAACTTCTAGCTTGTGCCGTGCAATAGAAACATAACTAAAATAACACAAGATAAGTTAATAATGGTTTGAAAACCATAACTAGAATATTAACATTTCATTACTTTAAAAAAAAGAGTCACATATAATTATGAAAATTTGATCACAGTTATTTTATCATTCATTTTGGAATAACATAATTTTTTTGCATAAACTAATAGTAGAATATTTGATCATTCAAGTTTATTCTATGCCTGATTATAAAATAACTTTAATAGCAACGAATATTTTACATAAGGACGACTATCGATCAGTAAGGAAGAGCAGGCAGGGTACTGCTCCCCAAAAGTGGTCCTTATTGAAAAGAATATTTTGTGCGAATATGACAAGTAAAATATTCAAAGCGGTAAGCTTGGCTATATATCAGCAACAAAAGAATGATTTTTATACTTTTGATTAGAATGATTTTTAAACTAATAGGTAGAATGTCGATTAATATCGAATTATTCGATTGTTTTCATTCGATAACTCCAATATCTAAAATACCAGGTAGTCGACCTAAACGCTACCATAAGAAATTGCTAAGTAAATTAATAGTACCAACGTTAGTACTAATGTTTTTACCAACATTTTAAACATATGAAGGGTACAGGGAAAAGGGTGTAGGGGAAGGGGCGGAATTTCAAATTTTAACTCAAATTGAGTTAGTGATAACATCTGTTAAAATACTCATGAGACCTTTATGATGCACTTTAAATTATGGTTGAAAGAGGTATGCACTTTTTTTTTTATCGCCTGTCCAGATTATACGCGTATATGACATTTTTCTAATGGGGTAGGCATGAGGAAGGATGCATTTGCGTGGAAGTAGATCGGGAGACCATTTAGTAAAAGCCACCGTCAGTAGACCCAACCGGAATTCTAGCCCCGATCTCCCATAATCATCAAGCCAGTCTAACAAGAGAGTGACGCTTTATACTAATCGACCTCTGATATGGGTCATCACATTGAAATTAATCTAAAACAAAAATAGTTTTCTGGAGTCCTTATTGGGCTCAAAAAAAAAAAAAGTTGTCCCGGAAAATGTGTTGTGTAATGTGACGTTCCCCCTTTTCCCCTTGTATCTTTCATGCGTGATGAGTTGACCGCAATAGATATACTCATTATTATTACTATTCGCAACGCATCTTACTACCCGTTCGGGTTGTACGCACTTATGCTAATATATAATGGTAGGGTGATTGTGAGATAAAATGGAGGACCTACAGTTTAACGTGGGATCCGAACCACGGTCGAGGTCTGGCATTCCCCACATTCACAAGTTGTGATTAATACACGTCTTGTCAGAGGTGAAGAAAGGGTTTGGTAATCAGATACATTTGTGCCGGGACCGATTGAATTGAATTGAATTGAACCCCGGACCCTAGCACAGAAGTCCGACATCTTACCCCTAGACCGCCAGGTCACCCTAATAGATATAATCGGTATCCAGTAAATGAGGTAGCTGAGAAGTTTGTTTGGCTTTTAAAACCGCGTGGTTTTAAACGAGGAAATGTTTATCAATGTTTTCAAACATCGAAAATAGTGGCTGATGATGGAACGTGGCCGAGGTAGGTTTACTTTTAAATGGTCCCCCCCCCCCCCCTCCTATTCAGTATTCATTTTGCCTACCACACATGCACACGTTGATAGCATCACACAAGAGTCGAGTGCATGTGCGTCCATTAGCTTCCTGTAGACATTATCTCAAGATACCGCGTGGGAAGACTCGCAGGGACCGCACCTCTCTCCTGGCAACACTCCGCGAGCCGCCACTGATTCAAGTATATGTTCTTTTAACAGTTTTATATCCTCACAGAGAAAATTACCAAACGTCATCTATTTTTATTTAGCGTGGCGGGAAATGAAACAGCTCTCTTTACCCCCCCCCCCCCAACCCACGCGTCTTGTTAACCGTTCGGATTATACTGACACAGTAGCCTAGCTACGCAAATGGAATATGAACGTGGAAAGTAGATTTTTTTTAAAGGAAATATAACAGAATTCACGTGGAGGAATAGTGGGAAACCATTTAAGAAAAAACCACCCTCAGTACACCCTACTAGAATTTAAACCCCGATCTCCCCGCATAGACCTATAGGTAAAAAAAAAAAGATCCAAATCTTTTACAGGCCCGGATTTAAAAGAGTGAGACCGAAGAGAACGCGCCAAGGTCTCCCTACAAACTGTTGCAAAAGTAAAAAATATTAAAAATAAATAAATTAAAACTCACTTTAAAATTAACAGTACATTTAGTGAAGAAAAGAAAATAATGTCTAAGCGGTGAAAAGAGAAATATTTGTTTTATGTTGGGACCTTCCATTTGTTTTACAGCCCCGAGGCGTTGAACGTATATAGGATACTATTACATTCAACGCCCGAGGCCTCCACCCTTCTATATCCAACCCTGCCCTTTTGCGTAGTCAGTTTTTATTACCTTATTATAAAATATACATTTTTTAAATCAATATTTAAAATGGCTATTTGGTGCCGAAACAGCCAGTTAAAACATTAACGTTACTTAAAGGACTGCAACAGAAAAACCGCAGTGCAAACATCCTATTGTGGTATCAAAACCAGAATCATTTTCCATGTTATATCCCACTTGGGCACAAAAGAGTCGATTTATTTGTCTCTGAGACTAACATAGTACACTCTAATTTGCGTATAAAGAGCCCTCTCTATCTGGCACTTGTAAAGTAATTAGATCAACTTTCACATATTAATACGTCAAATAATATTATCTGAAGCTGTCACTTTTGATAGTCTATTATCAATACGTCATATAAAAATACACAATAATAAAGTAGAATGTTATCAATGTTGATCATAAAAAAATATGTTTTAAATTTAATACAGAATCTACCTATGAAAATTTGACTCGTTTCATACCCCTTTTCAATTTATAAACACATTTTTTTAATAACCTGTATAAAATCTCCTTGTTAAGTAGTAGATACTCCAGATATTTGAACAAGTAGTGAAGTAACATTAAAAGTTTGAATCCTCCCCTCCCCCCGCTCTCCCTCCTACGGATTAAAAATGCAATTTATATGTAAAGTAATTTAAAAGAAGACGGCGGAGAAGGATTGTGAAAGTAGCAAGACCGGTACTTGAAAAGTATATTAGGTCCATTTGTCGCCGTTCGTCCTAAAGTTGAGAAGTGGCCCTCAAGTAGAACTTCACGAACAAGCGCATGGGTTCTTTATTCACTCGTCCCCGGACTGAGACGGCTGGACCAACTGCCCCTAGATTCTAGGGAGATACTGCGTTCACAACGAGAGAAGCAGCTTTTGGAAAATCGCATGAAGCTTTTTCTTCTAAAAACAGACATCTGCGCCTTATTTCGGTGGCAGTAGAATAATGGCTTTAAGACGTTTATATAAACTGAACCATTCAAAGGCCTGTGAAGAAATATATCAACTGAGTCACACAAGGGCTTGTGAATAGGTATATCAACTGAACCACACAAGGGACTGTGAATAAATATATCAACTGAACCACACAAGGAGCTGTGAAGAAATATATCAACTGAGCCATATAAGGACCTGTGAAGAAATATATCAACTGAGCCATATAAGGACCTGTGAAGAAATATATCAAGTGAGCCACACAACGGCTTGTGAATAAATATATCAACTGAACCACACAAGGACCTGTGAGGAAATATATCGTCTAAACCACACAAAGACATGTGACTAAATATATCAATTGATCCACACAAGGGACTGTGAATAAATATATTAACTGAACCACACAAGGGACTGTGAATAAATATATTAACTGAACCACACAAGGAACTGTGAATAAGTATATCAACTGAACCACACAAGGGACTGTGAATAAATATATCAACTGAACCACACAAGGGACTGTGAAGAAATATATCAACTGAGCCACACAAGGGACTGTGAATAAATATATCAACTGAACAACACAAGGGACTGTGAATGAATATATCAACTGAGCCACTCAAGGGACTGTGGAGGGTTATATAAACTTAGGTAATTTTTAAAAAGCTTCTGACAGGATTATAATGCAATAAACTAAGTTTTCGAGGCGCTCTAGAATTGGATTACATAAATATTGCGTTTTAGAAGGAACACAATGAGAAAGTTTCTTCAATTCAAGAGAATTCGAAAAGTTTTACACAATTTATGCAATATCTATGTATATTTTTCATCTCAAAACGAACGTGATGTATAGACTATATTATTCGAAAATACAACTTTTTTTCCTTTATAAATATTGAGGAAAGTTTAGTTTGTATAGTAAAGTTTTAAGGGGGGAAAGAGCTTGGGCCTCGGGAGGATAGTGTGGAATATACCTAACACGAGACAATGTGTTTTATGCTTTTTAACTTAAATAGTTTGTTTCTGTGGCTGAAAGGATGGAGATAAACTTTTCGTCTAAGAGCTCTTGGTTCATAAACCTTTGGAGACTGGGGGCGGGCAGGGGTTTGGGGAGATAATAGTTTACAGAACGACTTTGTTGGATTCCCTCAATTACAGTTCCTGACACTAAGGTTGGATCTGTAGTAATGCATGTGGACTGTTCTAGGTTAAGTTATGGGTATGATTTTGCTAGTAAGAACAGTAGGAGTTAGTTACTAAGGTTTATAAAAACATTTTAATATATTTATACATCAAGTAATGTTATCTGCAACTTTCACTTTTGATAAATATTTTCAATACCGATAAAATAAAACAAATAGTATAGTAAAATTTTCTCTAAGTTGACCACAAAGAAATATTTTGAATTCTCTCTACCATTCTTCCAACTAAAATCAGGGTATATATAGTTGTGACCCGTGATCTCAATGATTTATATTGGGATTTAAAAAGTTAGCGTTAGCGTTAGGTAAATTGATTATCATGGTCATATTTACAATAATATTGATATTCTATTTGTGTAGGCACCAGCTCGAATCAAGAATCGTGCGGAATCGAGACAATAAAAAAACGTCATGACATCAATAATAACAAGTAACATAAAAGAGTTAAATTTAAAAAAATTGGTTACGTTCTTGCAGTGGATTCCCCTTTGAGAGCTCCCCTTGGTTACGTACTTGGGGTGAATTCCCCTCTGGGAGCTCCCCTTGGTTACGTACTTGCAGTGGATTCCCCTTTGAGAGCTCCCCTTGGTTACGTACTTGGAGTGAGTTCCCCTCTGGGAGCTCCCCTTGGTTACGTACTTGCAGTGGATTCCCCTTTGAGAGCTCCCCTTGGTTACGTACTTGGGGTGAATTCCCCTCTGGGAGCTCCCCTTGGTTATGTACGTGGAGTGTGTTCTCCTCTAGGAGCACCTCTTGGTTACGTACTTGGAGTGAGTTCCCCTCTGGGAGCTCCCCTTGGTTACGTACTTGCAGTGGATTCCCCTTTGAGAGCTCCCCTTGGTTACGTACTTGGAGTGAGTTCTCCTCTGGGAGCTCCCCTTGGTTACGTACTTGCAGTGAATTCCCCTCTGGGAGCTCCCCTTGGTTACGTACTTGGGGTGAATTCCCCTCTGGGAGCTCCCCTTGGTTACGTACTTGGAGTGAGTTCCCCTCTGGGAGCACCCCTTGGTTACGTACTTGGAGTGAGTTCCCCTCTGGGAGCACACCTTGGTTACGTACTTGGAGTGAGTTCCCCTCTGGGAGCACACCTTGGTTACGTACTTGGAGTGAGTTCCCCTCTGGGAGCACACCTTGGTTACGTACTTGGAGTGAGTTCCCCTCTAGGAGCTCCCCTTGCTTACGTACTTGGAGGGATATCACCCCCCCCCCCAGGAGCACCTCTTGGTTACGTACTTGGAGTTCCCCTCTGGGAGCACCCCTTGGTTACGTACTTGGAGTGAGTTCCCCTCTAGGAGCTCCCCTTGCTTACGTACTTGGAGGGAGATCACCCCCCCCCCCAGGAGCACCTCTTGGTTACGTACTTGGAGTGAGTTCCCCTCTGGGAGCACCCCTTGGTTATGTACGTGGAGTGTGTTCTCCTCTAGGAGCACCTCTTGGTTACGTACTTGGAGTGAGTTCCCCTCTGGGAGCACCCCTTGGTTATGTACGTGGAGTGTGTTCTCCTCTAGGAGCACCTCTTGGTTACGTACTTGGAGTGAGTTCCCCTCTGGGAGCTCCCCTTGGTTACGTACTTGGAGTGAGTTCCCCTCTGGGAGCACCCCTTGGTTACGTACTTGGAGTGAGAACCCCCCCCCCCCCCAATCCAGGAGCACCCCTTGGCTATGTACTTACAGTGAATTTCCCCCAGTTATCATTCATTACACAGGTGTAAGTGAAAGAGACGGTTTCCTTACCTTCTTGTTGGACTTGAAAACATTGCACTTGAATACGTTGCTGGCGCCATCTCGGGCTATGTAGCTGAAGATCTTGAGATCCTGAGAGTCGTGCGATACGTAGAATATCCTGATAAAACATAAGACACAATATCGTCACAATCCGCTTTGGGATTAAAAACAAAACAAGCAATTATTAGTTGTATACAAGTAAAGGTTTTTATCAGAAAATAATTGTTTAGGGTATTTAACATCCACTTCATAAACTAACTGATTATATAAGCACACGACTTATAAATTAATTTAGTTATATGACATACACGACACCCAGTTCTCCGAAGTTAATTTAGTACCGTTAAATGGGAAAATGGGAAACCCTGTTTCATCAAGGGTACATTTCTTGGCAAAGCTAGGAATCAAATCAGGGACGCTTTTAGTTCAATAGGTAAACACGCTATCGACTGAGCGAAGGGATTCGAAAAAGCAATGGCGAAGGTAACTTTTTAAATGCGAAGCGAAATCTAAGAGACGCTTTAAACTCGCGAATAAAAATCGAAGCCGAAGTCAATAATAAGGTTTATTCTGTTAAAATAAAACGCTACTTTTATTTTTATTTTAAACTATCCATTAAGTGCACCTAGGAAATAAAAAGGTTTGATGATAACATGTTTGATTTTTTTTCTCTGCTTACGTTATAAATGTTATTTAATCATTAGTCGGTGTTAAAATACTCTTTAGTAGCCGTTCTAAAACTTGCTATATGTTGAGATTTGTCATATCTAGTGAGATATTTCAAATCTTTTCACCATGATATTGAAATTTATTTCTTCCTTCGAAATAGTTCGAAGATGCGAATGCTATTTTGGGTCAAAGTCGAAACAAAGGAAATTTTGGCCTTCGACTTTGATATTTCGTAACTTCCCACACCCCAACATATTTGACTTATTTTTTCATGCCAGCCAAATCGTTTCATTTCAAGAAACGCCCTTTGTTATTCGATACAATATTGAATGAATCAAAACCATCTGTTATTTGAAATTTCGACAGAGCTAGTGTGATGAAGTAGGAGGTTTTAAATAATGCCACAAATAGGTGAATATTAAAATAAAAAATAATTGGTATTTGACTAGTGGCATATAAAACGAATAATATATTTTTTTAAAGCCATAGGGATACTTAGTTTTTTTTTTTAAAATGAAGGCAATTTTTAACGGAATAACATTATTATTATTAGCACCGCGTCTTACTACCCGTTCGGGTTATACGCACTTACGCTAATGTGTAATGGTAGGGTGATTGTGAGATGAAATGAAGGACCTACAGTTTAGCGTGGAATCCGAACCACGGTGGTGGCCTGGCATTCCACACATTCAACGGAATAACAATTTTAATGCAAATAGTACTAATGAAAACAAGCGCAAATGAAATTTTTATTTAGATCTATTAATTTGAGCTTAAAATAAGTTGCGACATTATATATGTATATATATTATTTTTATGTATTTATGTGTACTGTATCTATCAATTTTGACTGTTATAAATTCTCAATGTCCGATGCTCATTTATTTATAATAATCTAATTTTCTTATTGTGATTTAACTTGACGAGATAGGGCTAAGATATATATATATATATATATATATATATATATATATAATATATATAATTATCAACTGAGGCAGTATATGTGCACATAATTTGGCGGTGTGTGATGAGCTATAAGGAACACTGATATACCGTACTGACCCAAATCTGGTGCGGGCTCCCACATGTTACGACCTTAAAATTTTGATGGTGTTCTACATGTAAATTATATGGTAAATAGGGTGCGCAAATAACAAAAATACGAAGTAAAGTTTCCGGAAGAACATGAGGAGCATGTTAAATGTTAAATCCATGATTTCTAAGCTCATGCTTATAAATCGAACTTAAGGTGAGGCAGAAGGGAGCGCAAGTATTTTTGCAGTTTTTATTAAATTGAAATTTTTCGGCCAAAATAAATCAAATATTTCTCCAGTAGCAATATAGAGTGTTGTTTTTTGCACATGCTGATATCAACAGATCTTGAATATCTGTCAAGGGTGTCCTGGAATTTTATCAAAACTTTTTCTCCTTATTTAAAAGGTTTTGACAAAATTCCAGGACACTCTTGATAGATATTAAACATCTGTTGATACTAGCTTGTGTAGAAAACTAAACTCTATATTGCTACTGGAGAATTATTTGATTTATTTTGGCCAAAGGATATCAATTCTATAAAAACTGTAAAAATACTCACGCTCCCTTCAGCCGCACCTTAACATTTAAGGTTATAAAGATAATCGGATTTGTTTAGAAAATATTTTACTATGAAGGACTAAATATAATCATTTGTAAGGATTGAAGATTAAATTAAAACAAAAACCCTCTCAGTAAAAAAACTATAAAAGGGTTCATAGCGTTGTTTTTGTTGTAAGCCTTATACTCACTACTTATCTTTGAAATAAACTTACTATGTAAAACGAATAGTGCAAAATTCCTTTCATACAAAATTATTTTAGCGCATCTATTGGTGACAAACGCAACTAGGTGCACACATTTACAAGTCCCAATGGCTCGGTAGACCATTTCCGTAGGTAGAGCTAAGGAGAGGGTGTGTTTAGTAATCAATTTTGCTGGCGAGTCAAAGGAAGCGGTTTTAAAAAGCGAGCAAAATGACGGATATATGAATAACTAATTTTAATAAAAAATGAGATAGATAATTCACAGGCAAAAAGTTAAATAATGATGGCTGATGTAAATTAGCTCAGCCAAGTGCTAACACAGTGTTTAATTTAACATTTTTAATAGAAAAAACATCCTTGATAATAATAAAATATTTAAAAAAAGCTATAAAGAAGTTAATTAAAAGTTTAGGGGCACACAACTCAAGTTTCTTACCATCATATTGTTTTATTTTCATGAGTGTTTCTATCTTTTTAGCTACATAATTTTAAAAAATGAAATAAATATTTAGCTCAAATAATAAGTTATTCGTATAATGTAGCTATTTTTAACAGGTATTAACATTTTCAGACCGAATTCACTAAATAGATAGTTAAAAACCTTTTCTAAAAAAAAAAAGTTTAATTTCATACATGTGCTCATAGTCAATACATATGTTATTATTATTATTAGCACCGCGTCTTACTACCCGTTCGGGTTATACGCACTTACGCTAATGTGTAATGGTAGGGTGTTTGTGATATGAAATGGAGGACCTACAGTTTAACGTGGAATCCGAACCACGGCGGAGGCCTGGCATTCCCCACATGTCAATACATATGGTTTATTATACTGTGCTCTAACCAACTAGGGTGTAGATTTATTTTGATGTACATTAGTAGAGTTAGTTAAATTAAGTATAATTGTATTTGATGCATTTTATATAAATGAGTAAATATCTCCTTGACAATCATTGGATTTTTTCAAGCTGAATGGTGATGAATTCTGACCAACTTTTAAATAGTTATTATAAATTTTTATTTTTTATTTTGTAGCTAAGAAAATTATACAAAGTATGATACTATTCATTAATTTATAAATAAAAAAGGTAACCTTAAATAAATTACGAACGTAAAACTCGGAATATGAAAATTTCTGGTCTTGTTGCTTTCAATCACGGGTAAAGTTCGAGACTTGTTACCTTACCTTCAATGAGAGACAAAATTCGACACTTGTTACCTTCAATGACGGATTAAGTTCGAAACATGTTGCCTTCAATCACATATCACTTGTTGCCGTTACCTACAGATAAAAATTACACACTTGTTGCCTTTACTTACAGGTAAGTTACACACCTGTCTTTACTTGTGAATAAAGTTATAGGCTACACTTTTGCTTTAAATTAATGATAAAGTTCTATACTAAGTTGCCTTTACTTACGGTTTCTTGATAAATATGTTAACAAATTATTATGTTATTATAATTATTATTAGCACTGCGTCTTACTACCCGTTCGGGTTATACACACTTACAATAATGTGTGATGGTGGGGTGATTGTGATATGAAATGGAGGACCTACAGTTTAACGTGGGTTCCGAACCACGGTGGAGGCCTGGCATTCCACACATTCACAAGTTGTGATTAATACACGTCTTGTCAGAGGTGAAGGAAGGGTTTGGTAATCAGATAAATCTGTGCCGGGACCGAGGATTGAACCCAGGACCCACAGCACAGAAGTCTGAAATCTTACCCTTAGACCGCCAGGTCACCCATGATTATGATAAAAAAAATGTGCGATAGTTTCCAAAAAATCTACATTTAATTGTCTTTAAATGTTTGGATTTGTAATCCCGATTTTTTTCAATAGTTGAAAAATAACACTTGGAAATGATAATTGAATCCTAGACGTTTGTCTTCTTAGGTCAAATGTCCTAGCCTAGGCTATATTCCCGTGTCAGTTTCAACTATATTTGGTTAAATGATGAACCCTACAGACAACTGTATCCGTAACCCAAGATAATTTACAAATTAAATTTTCTTAACACCCTATATAAAATAAAATATTTGTATTTTTCGAAAACAACGTTCGTGTTGAAAGTAATCGTAAAATAATTGATAAAAAAATCTACCAATTTGACAAGTTAAATTCGGGTTAGAAAAAAAAATCACTGCAGTTGTTCCTCTCTTTATAGAAAAAGTAGGTAAATCTTATCAATACATAGCTACAAGGTCAATAGAAAATGGGAAATTCATTTTATTTCGCAAAGTAGAAGGAATAATTAAATAAAAAGTCCCCCTCGATGTAATCCCTCAGTAGAAAAACGGTATTGATAGAAGTTGCGCTGACGTAACGATTGTAATTGAACACACCCCTATATACCTCAGACCCATCTTCCCCCGCTTACATCGGGGTTGGAGGGCTACTATTGATTATTTGAAACAAGAAGGTGGGGTCCGTACAGCCAATTACATGGGTTTGAGATAGATTGACCCACACAATCTCCTGTGGCCACTAAACCACCCCCTTAGCCATTACAAGGGAAATTAAGAGGGAAACTTTCACCAAACTGTGAGAAGCTTCTAAATTTCGAATCCGAATATAGCTTGGATTCGGAATTAATTCAAAGTTTCCAATCTTAGTATTTGAAAAATTTTGAAATTCAAATCTTAAAAGTCAAACTGTTTTTATAATTTTTACTTTTTGGAAAACCCCTCTCAATACACCTAACCGAGATTAAAATCCCGATCTCCCTGCCACTGGAAGTCTAGTCTAATATGATAATGACGCCTTAGACCATGTGACCACTAAAGAAGGTAATAAATCATAAATACTGCTCTCTAAGGTAAAGTAAATGCACTCCTGTCTCTAATATTATGGCGCGTGGTTGTTCACTGAAAGTCACACGGTGGTTGTTCAAAGAAATGTTAAAAAAAAGTGTAAATGGTTTTTGCGAATTAGGATAACCCATCCTTCACTAAAGCCGTGCTTTACGTTTTTAATTATAACTAAACATATGTCAAGAGAACATTCATTCACCCGCCTCGGTGGCGTAGTTGGCTAACGCGCTAGTCGTGTTGAGCCCGACTGCTGAGGACGGGGAGATCGAGGTTCGAATCTCGGTCGGGTGAACTGGGGGGGGGGGGGGGGGTGTTTCCTAAATGGTTTTCCACTCTCCCTCCACGCAAATGCGGGTTCACTTCCTTTAATTCAACCTTCCCAATTCCTAATCCATTAGCGTAATTAGTACTTAAAAGCGTATAACCCGAACGGGTAGTAAGACGCGGTGCTAAATAATAAAAATAATAATAAACATTAATTAATTATAAATTATCTAGAATCTAGGTAAATACGTACAAACAGGCTAACAGGACATGACGACGGATTCAGTTACCGAATAAATACTAAAAGTAGAGGTCATGAGTTGTAATTTTAGTTTATCATTAAAAATATAAATACTTGAAGATTAAATTACCCAAACTGTTTGTCGAGTAGTCTTAAAACGTGAGACTCGTTAACAATGATGGGTAGTTCAGGGTTTCTATCTTGGCCGAATTTAGTGAAGTTTTTTCCTTGATTGTTTTATCCTCTCTCTCTCTCTCTCTCTCTCCAAGCAAATGAGGGAACATCTCCTCTAAAATTCTGCCTTCCTCTTCCATATCCCATTTTTATAAATATGCGGACAACCCTAAACGAGTAGCAAGAAGAAGGGGGTAAACATGCATATATCACCGACCACCCAGTTCTTTAACCTCTATGGAGGGTGACCTGGTGGTCTAGGGGTAAGGTGTCAGACTTCTGTGCTGGCGGCCGGGGTTCAATCCTCGGTCCCGGCACAGATTTATCTGATTTCCAAACCCTTCCTACACCTCTGACAAGACATCTTGTGAATGTGTGGAATGCCAGGTCACCACCGTGGTTCGGATTCCACGTTAAACTGTAGGTCCTTCATTTCATCTCACAATCACCCTACCATTACACATTAGCGTAAGTGCGTATAACCCGAACGGGTAGTAAGACGCGGTGCTAATAATAATAATTTAACCTCTACTAACGTGGGTAAGTACAAATGTCACATTTGGTAGGAAGTATTAGGTAGAGCTCATCTTTTAATGTCGCAGAGCGCTGATCCAGAATGGAAGCCCCATTAACACCGTTAAAGTTGGTTGCTAAGCTTGTACACCCGACTGCATAAAACCTCGAGATAAAATGCTGTCGCTGATAAGCAAGTAATGGTTACGTAAATAACAATTTTCATGGTCAAATAGTTTCTCAGCCTATCGTATTAGAAACGTGTCTTCAGGTGTGTCAAATTTATGAGCAATCGTTAATGAAACTGATAACTCTTAAGTAGTAAAATTATCGTTTGACAAAACGATACACTAATATTGTATAGTAGGATTCTGGTAGGAAGGGACTTTTAAAAAATACTAACTTTTTTTGAGGTCAATGTTGATAAAAACTATTATTATTAGTTTTATTAAATAAATATTGATATTATCTAGCAAAAGTAACAGTTGGAGATTACATAAACTGACGTATACATGAATGAAAATCGTTTTAATAACTGTCGACCCGCCTCGGTGGCGTGGTTAGCTAACGCGCTAGTCGTGTTGAGCTAGACTGTCGAGGACGGGGAGATCGAGGTTCGAATCTCGGTCGGGTGAACTGGGGGTGGTTTCTCATAAATGGTTTTCTACTCTACCTCCACGCAAATTCGGGTTCACTTCCTCTAAACTTCAACCTTCCCAATTCCTAATACATTAACGTAATTAGTACTTAGGCGTGTGGGCCAAACGGGTAGTAAGACGCGGTGCTAAATTAAAAAAAACTGTCAAAAAAGTATATTCCTACTGAATTCTGACCGTGGTCATATTAACTAACGCGCGATATGCAAACACACAAAGTATATCAGCCCACGAGCTATACAAATACAAATACAAATACAAATAGTATGCGAGTGTATTCCTCATAAGCCCTACCCCCTCATCGAACAAAGTTGTAATCAACAAATTTTATCAACCACTTCGCTGGTTGAATGGTCTAAGACAAAAATCAACCAATATACTGGACTGCCAATGGCGAGGAGATAGAAGTTCGAATACCGGTTGGTTGTAGCTAATGAGAGTGGTTTATCCTAAATGGTTTTCATCTCTACCTCTACGAAAATGTGGGTACACTTTCTTTAAATCCAACTTTCCTCGTTCATAACAGGGTAATAAGGCCATAAGAGTGCAACCTTAATGGGTAGTGAGAAGAGGTAGAGAGAAAATCTCTAGCCACTGAACCATGAGAATGGAAATATAAAATAGTTAACTAAGTCAACTTCATTTTTTTTTTAGTTAAAATGGTAAAAGATCTAATCACGTTTTAAAAAATGGAGTGATGTGTTGACAAGGTTGTTCCTACATGTCAAAGAACTGAGTATGCCACATTATTGCATAGCTAAATAATTTTAATTGTGCCAATTTTAAAATAAAGCTCGCCTCAGATAAAGCCACTTAACCGGAAAACGTCAAAACTTAAAATATAAAGAACGAAACTTGTTTGAAGCCGTCAAAGGTAGTGAGCGGCGCGGATAGTGGAGCTGATTCTGATGACTGGGATTTAACTTGACTGGGTAATTTTACAACTCTCCAGGAAAACAAATCGTCAGTTTATATTAAGGCGATTGGCCCTTTTCATTTGGCGTGGAAATGCAGAGCCATGGGAACAAAAGGTTATGTACAAGAATTTTTTTTGTTTTGCAATTTTCTTTTCGGGAACGGTTTGTTTAAGGATAGAAGCATGTTGATTAAGTTATACTTTTTATAAACACACCTCTATCATTTTAACAGTGATCAAATATCGATAAAATTGACTTTTTCAATAGGAAACTGCCGGCTTCATAAACAAAAAATAAGAAAATGTAACAATTAATAAACATTGATACATTATCTTAGAAGGGGCGTTGAAAATATTAACATAAAAATTTCAATCGTTCTAGAAAAAACTTATATTTCCAAACGTATGATTTTTTTCACAAGACCTGTCCGGCGCGGAAGGATACTTTGGTCGGTTGTGAAGCCACGCCACGCCTTTCACTCTCCGCCCACCATCCCACAAAATAGGTTTCAGACTTGCACTCGACAGGGCCAAGGGCCTTAATTACTTTTATAAAACCCGCCACTCGACTCAAGAATCAAACACCCAAAGGAACATCTATAATCTCTGGTGATTATAGGTAACTAGTGAGTGCATATATATTTGGCAGAGGTGGCTTTCAGCAATAAGAAGATTCTAATGGCCATCAAACTGGACCTTGAGATGAGGAATAAACTAGTAAAATATTACATAACGGAGCATCGATTTGTATGTAGCAGAGATATGGACGCTTATAAAAAGGAGAATAAATATTTGGAAAGATTTGAGACGTACTGCTGGGAGAGATTAAAGAGGATAAATTGTACAGATCGAGTGGCTAATAAATAAGTTCGAAGAAGAGTCAATGAAAATAAAACCATTCTGCAAACGAAGAAATACCAACTAGATGGTTCGCACATGGTGAGAAGAAATTATTTACTGGGTGATGTCATAGAAGGTAAAATGGAAGGGGGAAAGGTAGCTGGGATGATGACGAATTTAACTGAGTGATGACCTCAAATAAGTAAAAGAAGATGAAGTTTCAGGACCTAAAAACGGAAACTGATTTTAGGACATGCTATAGGACTTCAATTTGGAAAAGTCAAAGAAAAACATAAGCATAACAAAACATAAGAAAGACATAAGCGATGATGATGATGATGATGATAGTAATAATAATATATATTATTTATTTAACAGCCTACTTTAAGATTCCTTATGGGATATTTCCCATATTTTTCGTCAACGAATATAGATTCATGACGTCAGAGCAAGAATCAGTTAAATCTGACATGTGGGTTCTACATGGGAAGATATTACACTCTTAAGGGAGCCCACCAAATTTTTAATCTTATTTCTCATGCGTTGCTGAAAGGACGTTACACTCGTTTACGTTTTTTTATCATCCCAATGCCGCAGGGTGTTTGGCGGACGAATTTAGCTAGGCATGAGATTAAAAACGATGGCTTGATTTTTTTGCTATGATATATCACATTGATGGACTTTTTTTTTAGTTACAGAATTTCTTTTGATCTTCTATAGTTTTAAATTAGCTTACAAAAACATTCGTGAAAGGGAATCTGAGAAACGAATGTATGCAAACATTGAATGTTGACGTGAGTATTAAAACGTTACTCAGCCGGCATTGAGTAAAACTGGATCGCATCCTGGACGAACAAGTCAAATTGAGGTGGGCAGGTCACTAAATGTTATGAGGTAGAAACGAGTAAGGTTGAATTTAAAGGAAATGTACACACATTTTTTTTCGGAGGTAAAGTAGAAAGACATTTAGGAAAAGTCCCTTCAGAACACCGGCCAGACCAGACAAGACTAACATCTCAATCCAAGTGTCCATCGGTGTGGGTTTAGAAAAAAACGTTGTTCCTAAAACATACGTTGTTCATGAAACATGCGTTGTACATAACAAGAAGGTTGAATATATAAAATTAATGGCGATATGTATGAGATAAAATATGTGTATCTCATCTACAGTCGACACTAATTGTCTGAAGAGTTATGGTTTGCTTGTGACATATTCTTATTATTTTGCTTTATGTTTATTGGAAATAAAAGTCTACGTAAATAGAAACGCCCAGAACAAGAAAAGATTGTTATATCCTACATAACGTTCAAGAAGATTGGATGATACACGCTTTAAGTTTCAACACTATAAGGAAAACTTTTTCCATTACTTTTTAATATAGCCTTAGAGTACATTAGGGTGCTTAAGAGAGAAGGGAAGGCTTGACATTAAACGGTACAATGCAGCTATTAGGATGCGCAGATGATTTAGCTTTGTTAGGAAATAGTAAATAATGTGTGGTAAGAAATGCAGAAAATATATTAGACGCTAGAAAGGAAATAGGTACGGAAGTGAACACTGAAAGATAATGCATGATTGGGGACGATAATTTATAGATTACTGTGAACAATAAATCATTTGACAGGGTTAATAAGTTTTAATATTTAAGAACAATTTTAACTATCAATAATATTAGATTGGAAATTAAGAGAAGAATACAGCCGGGAAATGCATGGTATTATTATTATTATTATTATTATTATTATTATTATTATTATTATTATTATTATTATTATTATTAGCACCGCGTCTTACTACCCATTCGGGTTATACGCACCTACGCTAATGTGTAATGGTAGGGTGATTGTGAGATGAAATGAAGGACCTACAGTTTAACGTGGAATCCTAACCACAGTGGAGGCCTGGCATTCCCCACATTCACAAGATGTCTTGTCAGAGGTGAAGGATGCGTTTGGAAATCAGATAAATCCGTGCCGGGACTGAGGATTGAACCCCGGCCGCTGCATGGTATTACTCAGTCAGTAAGTTGTTGACATCTTGCTTGCTTTCAAGGAATGTAAAACTCAAAATATACAAAACAATCATTTTACCGGTTATTCTCTATGGGTGTTAAACGTGGTTTCTTACCTTAAATGGAAAAAAAGGGTGTTCGAAAACGAAGTACTTAGGAAAATATTGTGTCCAAAAGGGAAGTGGAAGAGGTTACATAATGACAAATTACATAACCTGTACTCATCAAAAGAAATTGTTAGGATAATCATTTCTCGTGGATTAATGCGGGCAGGACATGCAGCGCGAATGGAAGAATATAGAACCTTGTTCAGGGTATTGACTGTCAAAGCCAATGAGAAAAGACCATCGGGATGACCTAGACACAGATAGGAGGATAACATTAGAATGGATCTGATAGAGATAAGGGTGTAATGAGATGGACTGTGTAGAGCTTGCTCAAGATAGAGATAGGGTGTAATGAAGTGAACTGGATAGAACTAGCTCAAGATAAGGATAAGTGGCGTAATTTTGTAATTGCTACAATGAACTTTCTCGTTCTTAATGCCATAGGGAGTAAGTAAGGAAAAGCTCTTTTTACATCTTGAAGGAAAGAAGTTTAGAAATGTTCCCACTTTCCAAGGTTTCCGAGACCACAAAAAATGCATTTTATTAGTGTTAAATGGCAAATTTAGATATAAAAAATCTAGTTGTTTCGGTCGATTTAAATTTAAATTTTTGACTTTTCCATGTTTAGACATATAAGAAGTATATTAAGACATTATTTTATTAATATTGTAAATTAATTTAATAATATTTTTAGACACACATACATTCTGAAAGTATGGCAATTTATGAAAGGGGAGATATCATCCTAAATATTTAGGTAGTGTGATCTTATTGGGTCGTTAAAATATCACCTTACACCAGTACAGTTTAAAATTGTCGTGAGATATTTTCTTCTTCATATAACATAATCGAATTCTCTCACATGCGCATAGTCATGACTCAACTTTTGCTAAAAACGTGCGATAGACGACACAAGAATCATATTATGTTGACTTTGAGAATTGAGATTAGTAGGCTGGACGGGAAACGATGTGTTGAAAGAGATTTTCGGGTTGTATTAACGAGTACCCGTCATTTGGCCTAAAAGTCACTTGGCCTAAAAGTCATTTGGCCTAAAAGTCATTTGGCCTAAAGTCATTTGGCCTAAACTTTAGGCCAAATGATTTTAGGCCAAATGACTTTAGGCTAACTGACTTTAGGCTAAATGACTTTTAGGCCAACTGACTTTTAGGCCAAATGACTTTTGTCGAACTTAATTAAATCAATTTTTGTATTCGAAATACATTTTAGGCCAAATGACTTTAGGCCAACTGACTTTTAGGCCAAATGACTTTAAATAAATGTTCGATGTCTAAGTTTTGTTCGGAAACATTCGCTATAATATATTGTGATGTTAATAGAGGGCAGCATGTGTCCTACTTAGTTAAATAGTATATACTATCGTTTCTAAATACATGAGTCTTCTTTGGTGTAACTATTTACCAAGGTCTAAAGCAGTGGTTATCAAAGTGTGCTGAGCAACCTCCAAGGACGAGCGTGATAATTGCTAAAGGGGGGCGCAAGATGTAAAATTTATTTATATAAAACTGTTTTAATTCGAATGATTTTTAATTTTTACTAGACTAATTTTCTAACAAAATGTAACAATATGCATAGGTATACATAATTACAATAAACCAACATAATGTTTATATTCAAATCATACAACACTGGAAGGGGAGTGGGGGGTAGAGGGGTCGTGGCGCAACTTCCTCACTTGGATGTAAAGAATGTCACAGAGTAAAATGTTTGAGAACCACTGCTATAAAGAATACAGGCCTCACTGCACTTTAGTTCCTGTGATCAGGTAAGAAGATAGAGAGCGCTAGTATCTTTTCACAATAACACGCACTCCAGTTAACCAGTAGAAGAGTATGAATAACTAAGGTTTCAATTTATGGTTTTAACTTTTTAAGTACCGTAGTGATTAAAACTAAAGCACCCCAATCACCCTCCCCATATATGGTAGAAAGAGAATATACTTAATAAAGTACAACATAAATAACTTATTTATAATAAACATACTAACTACCATTTGTATTTGTTTACGATTGTAAAAGCACTTAAATTTGCTTTGTAATGTTTAATATTTGTAATTCTTTCGTTGATCCAGTATGGTTGAGTAATCTAACATTGGCGACATGAAAACCTCGCCCATAAATGCTTTCTTTTTTGTTATCGCCGTATTGTTGTGATACAATAATATGTTATGATGACTAACAATAAGCGTCTTTCAATAGCACATAGCGGTAGAGTGGAAAACTCTTAAAACACTTTTGTGGGCCTCCCACCCATCCGGTATTCGAAGCCCAACCTTCCCATTACTAGCAAACTGGTATATAACCCAATTTTCTTACGATGTGGGTAACTCGACTTACACCGCCCGGTCTTGGGGAGCATCGGACAGCTCTGTTCAACAATGACTTAGAAAGGCTGTTGGAGAGGGAGGAGAAGGGTGCGTGACGGGGAGGTCCACTTGCAAATTTTGAATTTTTTTCGGTTACACAGTTTTGTACCGTTTTGTGCCAAAAACAAAAAGTTTTGTACCCTACCCCCATTCCCCCATTTTGAGTAGTTAGCATATCAATGTACTCAATCTAAGTTACTGCAGGAGTACCACTTTAGAATTTTGAGCTTTTGTCAATGCCAATGTTTTATAATAGTTTTGTACCGTTTAGTACCACAAACAAAAAGTTTTGTACCCCACCCATTTTGAGTAATCCTATTAAGCATATAAAAATTGCCATTATAAATTAAGATGTGTTTACATCTTTAGAAGTTTGAGCTTTTTTTGATGCCAATGTTTTGTACTTGTTTTGTACCACAAACAAAATGTATTACATCCCCACCCATTTTGAGTAGTTAGAATATCAAAGTGATCACTCAAAGTTAATTCTGGAGTAATACTTTTGAATTTAGGAGTTTTTTATGCAAACAATTTGCAGTAGTTTTTTTACCACAAATAAAAAGTTTTTTACCCCCATCCATTTAGGGTAATTATCACAACAACGTGGTCACTCAACTAGAATAAAAAATTAAAGTGAGAATCACTCCAAATAGCTTAGAGGTGCATCCAAATTTGAAATATTTCTAGGTGAGAAACACTTTGTTATATGGCTTAGGACTTAAAAGAATTTATTTATTTAAAATCAAGGCGGGGAAGACTACTCATAGCTTCTAGTGTGATCAATTTTACAAAAAATTGTTGAAGGGGGGCCACTCTAAATAGTTTATAATATAAACTAACTGATTTTAAAAAAATATAAGAGGAGAGCCACTGTTTAAAAAATACATAAGCTCAAATATGAATGAGAAACTATTAAATGGCTTTAAACAGAACTCTAGTATTCTAAGTAACTATGTAATTTATAATTATGACACCCCCATTCCTCCCTATGAAAATGATTTGGATCCGCTTTTGAGGTAGTATATTAATTACATTATACTTTATAAATCTCGATTAATCTGGCGAGATATCATACGCAAACCAAATTTATGTTACAAAGCGGTACAGAATTATTACAAAAAGTTTGTATTGAAAAAAGTTCAAAATCATAAAGATCGAATTACCCTTTAATTTGGAGTGGCTATTTTGATATGCTAATTACTCAAAATGGTGGGAGTATAAAACTTTTTGTTTGTGGTAGAAAACGGTATAAAACTAAAACAAACTGTTGACATAGACAAAAATTCAAAATTTGAAAGTGGTTCTCCAAGTTAATGCACCTCGTGACGGGGTCTGCATGACTTTTGCATAGCGCGAGCGGTTATCAGGCGTTTGTCAAACGATTCAAACTTGACGCTTGATTTAATCGGGTTAAAAACAACACTGTAGCCAGTCGGGGACAACGTTAAGTAAAACGAGAGTCAGAGACTATTGACAACGTTTTAAATAAACAATGTTGTAATAGACAACGTTACAGCAGGGTGAATCAATAGGCTGGATTTTGTTGCAAGTGCTGAGACTGTTGAATATTTGAAAATATATTTTATGTAAAGCAACAATTTACCATACGACAGTGTTGGCCGTTCGGTATAAGGCGCAATACTCTTCATACTAGATGAATTTATACATAACTATTCAAGAAACTAGAAAGACTCGAAGCACATGTTAAGTGTTCATGTAGACCTGCCACTGGTCTGAACCCGCGTCTCTACACGAAAATACTTACAAGCGCTACTTCCCACTAGGGTTCACTTGCTTCTAATAAGTCCTACATCTTGGTTTCAATAACAACTATTTCTACTTATAGTATTTTCAGTAAAATGTTCATCGACTACTCAAACGAGACAATAATTTTAAATAATTTTCTATATTGTCTTTGTACACGTGAATGGGTTTTTATAATTATTTCATTCCATTTTAGTTCGTGTTTAGAGTTTACCTCATTGTTGACGAAATTCAAACGTTGTCTAATTGTTTTTAATTTTGGATATATATTTAGTAAAAAAAAATTATATACATGTTTAATTTTTTATTGATCACAGTTATAATATTGATTCAATTAATCATTATAGATGTGATTCATTAATAAATACTATCTAGCTATAAAAAATGATTAGACACATCACTAATCAAGGCTTTGGAAAAGGGGTCGTAATATAATAAAAAATATTTTCAATTATTGACTTATTTTTAAAATTATTTCCTGGAAGTGCGCCCCCATTTTCGGAGCACCTGCACTACACTAATTGGAAAGCACTTGTAGTAATCTTTAGCCCACATCACTAGTCACAAAGGAACAAGCCGCGCGTCCCAACTAATTAAAATGCACATGCGCGTGGATTTACTCAGAAGTCCACACAAACATACTGACTGACTATCTACAACTGTCTTGGGATCGAGGGATGGGGGGATTGCCCTAAAATATCGTGCTGGTCCCTATAGCATAGCTTAGTGGAATTGTAATTATTTAGCACCACGTCTTACTGACCGCTCTGGTTATAATAATAATAATAATAATAATAATAATAATAATAATAATAATTTAGTGCAGCAATGAGCTTTCGAGTTTTTAATGCCATAGAGTAATTAAATAGAGTAAATCTGTGTTTAAATAAAGTCTATGTTTTTAGAAATATCTTAACACCATCTACCATCACTTGTGCTATCTATAATCAGATAGAAAAACTAACAGTGCTTATTTTACGGAGATACCCGAGGGTTTAAACATTATATTTTAGGCCAAATGACTTTTAGGCCAAATGACTTTAGGCCAAATGACTTTTAGGCCAAATGACTTTTAGGCCAAATGACTTTTAGGCCAAATGACTTTAGGCCAAATGACTTTTAGGCCAACTGACTTTTAGGCCAACTGAATTTTAGGCCAAATGACTTTTAGGCCATCTGACTTTTAGGCCAAATGACTTTTAGGCCAACTGACTTTAGGCCTACTGCCGCGTCTCCGTATTAACCGTAGAGAGAAAAAAGTAGTTTTTGACAAAAAGTTGCATTTTTTGGGGGTGAATATACAAAAATTCTAGAAATTCGATGAAAGTCCTTAACTTTGTCCTGACCAAGCAAATTCCCGACATTTCCCTGCTTTCCAGGTTGCTGCACACCATGAGACTAAACGTATCTATTTTTGTCAAAACATTTGTTTGCAAAAAATACTTATGAGACCTCACGTTCCGACCCACCATAGCTTTAAGTCCTACTCTACACAGCGTTACACAAAGCACGAGTAAAGAACGATTGATCGGTGACCATGATGTAACCAGCTAGGGGAGGGGAAGCCAAGCTAACCCCTGACATTGGCGGGTCTTCTAGTCCCCATTCTCTACGACACGAGATGTTAGTGGGCGTTCCCTGAGGATTAGTTAGGGGCCCGCTAGAGCCAAGGACTTATTCCAGGGGAAAGTCTCTACTTATTGCATCGATCGCTACTGAATTAGTATTCGTCTTACCAGGGTAAGTAAGCATTATGCGATACTACTTTAGGTTTCACTTGTTGAGGTTATTACTTTGTATCGACTTTTTTACGTGATTATAATTATTATAGGAAGGTGAATAATTCAATTAGAAGTGTAAGCCGTTAAAATCATGAAAGCTGTTAGGTTAAGTTAGGTTCCTTTCAGTTACTCATCTATAGTATTGTGCTTTCTGACTCAATTTACTGTAGTAGTCTCGTGTTCGGGCAAGTGGCGCTGCTAGCATATTTTCCAAAATATTATTATTATTATTATTATTATATTATTAGCACCGCATCTTACTACCCATTCGGGTTATACGCACTTACGCTAATGTGTAATGGTAGGGTGATTGTGAGATGAAATGAAGGACCTACAGTTTAACGTGGAATCCGAACCACGGTGGAGGCCTGGCATTCCCCACATTCATTTCCAAAATACCCACCGGGTTCGTTGATTCTTTTTTTCTACATCTAAGTAGCATTTGTACAGTCACTAAAATATAGGATATATATTTTTAATAATAATGATATTTTATTTGATATGGGGCAATAAATGACAACATTATTTCCTCTTTATTTTTAGTCCCTTATTCTAATTTGATAATAGTATTATTATTAGTACCACGTCTTACTACCCGTTCGGGTTATACGCACTTACGCTAGTGTGTAATGGTAGGTGATTGTGAGATGAAATGAAGGACCTACAGTTTAACGTGGAATCCGAGCCACGGTGGAGGCCTGGCATTCCCCACATTCATTTCCAAAATACCCACCGGGTTCGTTGATTCTTTTTTTCTACATCTTAGTAGCATTTGTACAGTCACTAAAATATAGGATATTATTTTTAATAATAATGATATTTTATTTGATATGGGGCAATAAATGACAACATTATTTCCTCTTTATTTTTAGTCCCTTATTCTAATTTGATAATATTATTATTATTAGTACCACGTCTTACTACCCGTTCGGGTTATACGCACTTACGCTAGTGTGTAATGGTAGGGTGATTGTGAGATGAAATGAAGGACCTACAGTTTAACGTGGAATCCGAACCACGGTGGAGGCCTGGCATTCCCTAATTTGATAATAAGGAGACGGGGATGAAAATAAAGAAGATATATAATTTGGTGAGCTATTTATGATGAAATTAAAACAAGCATTGGAGGACAAGCTAGTCTTGCGTCACACTAGTTTGGTTTGTCGGTGAAGGGTCAGGATTTGAATTCTGGGTGGGTGTAATGAGGGTGACTTACTTTCACTCATTACAAGTAAAGATGCATTTCGTTTAAATCGTACCCATCACACTAATGTAATTAAATGCGGATAGCCCACTTCAGTGGCGGAATGGTTTAAGGTGTCACTCTCGTAATAGACTAGACTGCTGATGACAGGAAGATCGATGTTCAAACACGGTTGGGTGTACTGAGTTTTTTTTTTCTAAATGGCATTCGATTCTCCATCCACGCGAGTGCGGGCACACTTTAACTAAAACCAACTTTTTTCATCCTTAACTCATTAACGTAATTATTAAATATGTCTATTACCTGAACGAGTAGTAAAAAGCAACGACGAAACAACCCAACAGGATTGATAACAACACAATAAAATAAGTAAATATGAGAAGGTAGCTGAGAGAAAGTGCGGAAGAGTTCATCTGGAGAGAGAGCAGAAAATCACATCGTGGATTAAAAAAAACACCTCTCTAATAAACCCATCTGGAATTAGAAACGCGGCCTTCCAACCCAATCATAATAATAAACAAGCACTACATGGAGTATCATTTCACTTAATGTTGCTTGGAATTTCGATGGAATTGTTTAAAAGTTTATAGATAAAGGCGAGAGCCAAGTTCTTGACGTTATTCAGATTGAATGAGATAATATAAATTTAAAATAGCAACGTTAAAAAAATCATAAAAATGTGCTTGAGACTATTGATAATTAACATAATATTTTTGAAAATGTTTCTAACCCTAAAAATAATTAAAAACAGCTGCCAACGGGATTTCATTTTCGGTAAAGTTTGTGACAAGAGTGTTTGTAACAGAGGTACTGTTTATCTTTAAGCACTGTGTCGCTTCCATCCAGCAAATGTGTCAATATTAATTAACCGTTCTAAAAGAACGCTTTGAAAACCGTCAAAAAAGAAAAATAACTACACAAATATAATTAAATTTGAGAGCCTGGGTAAAATAAGCCTGGGTAAAATAACTTTTTTTTTTTGCAATAATTAATTTAAACATTCCGTTAAGTTTGATAGCTAAGGGTAATATTTTGTAGCTAAAACAGGTTTTGAAATATAATGAAAAGTTTTTAAAAAGAAATGAGATGTAATATTTAGTGATTTAATTGTAAAAAGTATTTTAAACATCTATATTTATATCTTCATTGTAAGCAGACTAAATAATAAACATAATATAATAAATTAACATAGATATAAAGACACACGTACAGTACATTATACACAAGTTTAAAATGTAATACATTATTATAATTTACCATGCAAGAAGACCCAACCTCCCGCTTAGGTGCCCGCATGGTCTAACGCGCTACTCCCGCAGTAGACTAGATTGCCGATGACATAAAGATCGAGGTTCAAATCTCAATCGGGTGTACTGAGGTGGGATTTTCCAAAATGGTTTTCCACTATCCCTCCACGCAAACGAGGGTACACTTGCTATAAATATAAACTTTCTACATCCTAAAATAACTAACGTAATTAGTTCAAGAGTTTATAATCCGCGATGCTAAGAGAAAAAAAACCTCTACCAATAAACTGAATGCGTGGACGCATTAATTAAATATAATTAATTTTATATCCATTACTCCATTAGACAAAACAAGACGAAGATTTTAAACAAACGTGAGGTAAAAAATATTACTTTGCAGAAAGAAGCAACTTTGTTTGACTCTCTTAACGAAAAGGCTCTTTCTTTGTTATATTCTTTTAAAAGCTTCATATGTTTTAGAAGAATTGGTATTTTTTTAAATTAGTTATTTGATTTGTGAATATATTGTTGAGACATACACCTCGGATGAACTAAATTCCCCAAAGTTCACTGTGTGTTGAAACAGTATTAAAATTCCCAAATATAGATCTTAAGTAATTCTACGCCCAATACGATGAATATATACACATTGTATGTGCCCCCAAAACTAAAAAAATGGGGCTTTCAATAATTCTGTTTGTACTTGAAGATAAACTCTTATGTATTGATGGATTTCGTTCAAACTTAATGTTATTTGGCTATACATAGAAGCCAATTTGTGATTTTGATTATAGCGCCAAAATTAAGGGTGGCTTAGTGATAGTTGATTTATGAAAATTTCGAAAATTCTTGTAGCAATTTTGTTCGAAATTGATAGCTGGATAGTGCTTGAATGATAAATAATAGTTATATATATATATATATTAAAAAATTGTTTTAGTGTAGTTTACAAATGACATATTTTTGAAAATCTAAGAATTGTTTTTAAAGTGTTTCATATGATTATCAAAATAATATGTTTCATTCTCATTGAAAACCATATTAAAGGACGTACTGATAACAGATTTTTGAAAATAGTTTCGATAAACTATAATATTATGTACGATTATTTTCTACTATTTAATTTAGTTTAGTTAGTACAAGACTCAGTTGTTTTGAAAGGAGAGACTCTTTAAAAAGATCTGACCTGCGACCAAAACGACAATTTATTTCGTTCCCATCAAGGTTCTAGTGCTCAAATTGTTAGGCCCAAGTCCGAAACTGTGTAACCATCTCATTAGTCCGAAGTATCCTCCAGCAGGACAATTAAGTCCAATTACTGGCGTGGTTACGGGGAGTGACTGTGACAGGGAGTTCCTGTCTGCTCCATTTCACCGAATAACGAACAAGGGATGCGACGGGTTGAAGAGTTGAGACTTGGATAACTTTAGGCAGAATGTAGTAGGAGGGCCCGGTAGACATTACGATATGTACACTCTCCTGAAAGGTATCATCAATAAGTTTTACCTTGACGGACTAAACTATGGCCTAAAGCTACGTCATAGTAAAAGCTTACAATTCAGGATAAACAAAGTGCACAGTCTGATTCTGATCAGAAGACAATTTTTAGACAGTTACAAAAAGTTACTAACATTTTTTTATAATTGTGTCTTACTACTCGTTCGTGTTGTACGTTTAAACACTATTCAGGTATAGGACGTTCGAAAATATACTAAACCCATGGATGGAAAAATATAGTGTATTATATCATTGCACCCTATTGCTTTTTTTATTATTTTCAGAATCAAGAAGGTTTAATTAGTACTTTTTATGAGGATTTTTAAAAACAACACTGGGTATTCAAATTAACCTCATGCACTGGTAGATCTACGTGTAATATATCTCAATTTAGAGGTTAAAAAATATGTTTGATGGTATGATTTGTCGTGTGCACTTAAGTGCAAACCGTAATGTCCAACGTATTCATCAATTTGTTTTAATTTACTGATAAAAAATATATTATCAATATCTATAAAATTACAATAATGATATTGTAAAATGTTATCAATGTCGACTACAAAATAATATGTTTGTATTTTCTAAGGGTTTTTTCAAACAAAATTCTACTGTAGCTAACCCAGAATACTATTTGTGTAACATTTGGAAATAAATGTGTTAAGACAAGCCAACAAGAGAGAAAAATATTGTAGGATAGTAAGATGACTAACGAAGAACGCAAGATAAATGGGAAAAAAAGAAATAAAGAGTGTGATGGCTATAATAAACGATAAAGAAAAACTGGAGACCGAATCATACATGAGGAAAGAAGAAAGGACAAGAGAAAACACAACAGATTTAGAGAAATAAAAATGATAAAATAAGAAAGAAACAAGCATAAAAATGTTTGTCAGCAATGAAGAAAATATGAAATAAAGATATGTTAAATAAAAAATAAAACGAGAAATTAAGAAGAAAACACAATAGATAGAGGTGGGATTATTATGGAATAAAGAGTATAAAGAATAGCCAATAGAGAAAAAAGAAAGCGAAATAAATGGGGGGAGAAAATAACCGAAAATATAAATAAACCATTTAAATTAAATAAGCAGAAGATGAGAGAGAATAGGGAAATTGGGTAAAATCAGGATGAAATTTAAAGTTAGAGAAAGAAAATAAGTGTCATGAAGAGAAACCTTAATGTAAATAAATCTAAGGATAGGAGGATAAGGAAAAAGAAAGTTAAAGTTATAGATAAGGAGAAAGCGTATAAAAATAGCTAGCCTATAAAAGAAAAGCTATAAGAAGGTATTACATCACTACATAAAGAAAGTAAGAGAAAAGAGAGTAACAGACGTACAAAAGAGCAACATAAATTTTAAAAAAATTGAGTGAAAAATGAAAATACAAGAAGATTGGAAGAAAGATAAAGGAAGAGATAGAATAAGCATGAAGATATAAACAAGGATGGAGTGTTTGTTACAAAATTTAATTAGATCTTACCTGTAGATGGGGTGATGCATCAAGATCATGCTTTTTCATCTATCCATTGTTTTTTCTGAAACATAAATATATTACATTAGTTTTGGTTCATATAAGTGAATAATATTTAATATCTCAAGTTTACACCCACTATCAATTATTCAAGGTAAAGACTAAAATAATTTTTTTCTACTTTTTAACAAAATAAAACAGGTCAAGACACCCATCCATATTGTGACGTTATTTACTCAGCACTCAGTAAAATACATAGAGCATTAAAATAAATAAGTTATGGCCCTATTATTCTAGTGTGAATTAATTCTAGCCTATCCAGTTATTTACTTTCTTAACTACACTCATTAGTAACTAAAAAGTTCATTGCCGCACTTACAAAAGAATACCACTTAACCATATATTGAGCTAGTTATATCCAGTCCACCTTATTACATCCTATCTCTTTCAAGTTCATCCTAATGTTACCCTCCCATCTGAGTCTAGGTTTTCCCACTGAGCTCTTCACAATTGTTTACCAGTTTTTATCGTATGGAATATATGACTGGGAGGGACATGGCATCCAGGTTAGTTCACTTTATGTCCAGACTACTAGTTGCTCTGGTGGGACAGAACGTTACCCAGGGTGCACTACAGGAGGTTGTCTACACGTCGTAGCCGTGATAAGATGTTGTGATGATAGTTATTATGAAGTTATTGATCCAGTTTGAGTCTTAACCTAACTTAAGCCTAATTAATCAAACCTTGGTGACCTTAGGATTATTCCTCTTAATGGAAAAAATACCCAAGGTACCAGCCGGACCCTAGACCTAGGCGCAATGACCACTACACTACGGGGTCGGTTAGTTAATACCTTTCCATTCGGTCCGCGTGTCCTGCCCACTGTAACCTGCGAGATTTTATCACCCTAATAATGTCTGGTAGCTCATTTAATAATGTAACCTCCTCGCTCTTCATTTTCTTCGTCCTTATCACGTTCAGATATTTTCCTGAGTACTTTGTTTTCGACTACCCTGAATTTCGTCTTGTCATGTAAGGTAAAATACCATGATTCACAACCATAAAGTTACGGATATTAAAAGGAGATAGGAAGGATCTATAAGAATCTTTTCACAAACTAGGCTCGGAAGCACTTTATTAATTTAGTGAAAATCCTTATTATCCCCCCAACCCCTCCCTTCACTCAACCATAATATATCCAACGTGGAACGTGACTCAAAACTTTCACTTCAGAGATAAGCTAGTTAAAGTAAAAATTCAACTATATTTTTTTTACGCATGCAATGTATAAAATTAAAATATAAATAAATATAAATATAAATGCATCCACCTTACTAGGAGTCTGCTTCGATTAACTTTACATAGCACTTCCAGACAACCCTCTTTTCTTGCATACACGCCCCTCAAACAAATCTCTTTTCCCGCACGCTATTTCCTACATCAACACTAACTTCTTATTGTCACCTTATAACCCCAATACCTCCCTTTCTCCCTGATGGTATTAGAGCCAACTTCAACTTTTCACAAAGTTTGACGACGACTCAACAGTATCAACGACAACATGTGCTAACATCGAGTTACGAACTAAGTCAACATTCAAACACTCTTGCTATTTCCCCCATTTAGTCTACTACCCAATATTTTAACTAGAGTAGGATTATGTTAGCAAGTAACTTTTAGAAAATAACAACACTTTTTTTCTGCTGTCGATATAAATAGCATTTAATTAGTGTTATTTTAACAATATATAATAATAAATAAATAATAATATCATCATCATCATCTAGCAACCAGATAACCTTAGATCATGCGCTGACCTTAACAGCTGCCTCCTTCTTATCCTGTCCTGCGCCCCCTCCTTCCTAGTGTTTTTGTAGTACCCCATCTTACTGCCCGTTCGGGTTATACGCTTATGTGCAAATTACACTAATGTTTCTTAAGGTTGAAGGCTGTATTTAGAGGAATTGTTACACCCAATCGAGATTCGAACTCAATTTACCCGTCATCGGCCATCTAGTCTTCTGCGAGAGTGACGCATTAGACCATGCGACCACCAAAGCGGGATATGTGTTATTATTTTATAGGTATTCATACTATCTTATCGAACGTGACAGTGGAATATCACATGACTCGACGTATGAGTGAATACAGCTTACAGCTACTGATGCTTCTTCCATCCATCCTCTTACCCCCTCCCACCTCTTCACGGGGTGGACCAAAACTATGGTTCACAACATCTTAGCACCAAGCCTTGGGTAAATTAATTAAAGCCCGGTGCCGGACACCTGGTACCCAATCTGGTCATTTGCGCTGGGGGATGAGTCCTGGAGATCCGAGGCTGCAACCTTTCCTTTTGGGACTTGTGGATAGCACTCCGCGGGGAATGCAAGTCGTGGGTTCCTGAGGTTCACGAAATTTCTCTGAGGGTGAGTTTGGGGTTGTTAGATTAGCGTGGTCCAAACTGCCCAACATTTGGGAAGGCGGATCCCCCACCTGAGTCAGTCCTTTGCCTTAAGTGTCAACCCGGGATAGTAGACGGCGAAGGACGAGAGACATCCATCCCTCTCTCCGGTTTGTTGGGAGCAGCGGAGGAAGAAAGTAACACAGAAAACTAGTGTGACAATCAGATTGAAAGGGGACGATGGCAACGTCTAGGGAAAGCCAAAGGCAGGGTAATTAGCTAAATCCCTTGGTTCTGAAGGTAAATAAAAATAAGCTGGAAAAGCTTGGAGAGGATCTGATCATCCTGGTGTTGAGTATGGCAAACTAGGAAGGTTAGATCCTGCAGGTGGAAAAGGATAACCAGCGCCTTAGAAGGGAAAAAGAGCTCTCGGGTACCCGAAAGGTGGCAGATGCATGAGCCCAACGTAATCCAAGGCCTGAACCTTGTCTTGAAATTTCGGAGGGCATTACATATAGGAATAGAGGACCATACGGATAGATGTAAGGAACAACTTCGGCGTTTACCATGAGCCTGAGTTAACTTGGAAACCAGTGATACGATGGGCCAGAACCGACGGGTCTCCCAGCCCGTCAACCGGCTTGAGAATGCAACAGCCGTATAAACAATTAGGCGAGTTTTCGCGATTGACTTGGTTACGTCTTGGTATCGAGTGTTTTCGACCAAGTAGTTCTGACCAACGTGGAGGGCAAAAGCGATTTTAAGATTAAAAAAAAAAAATTGCAATTGTGGTGGAGTAGATCTAACAGCTGGTAGGTGAATTTATGTAATCCTAATACATGTACTGCAAATCGACGTAAAATGGTTTTTTTAATTTTATTGTTATTATTGACTAGTAATAAAATTTACACAACATGTCAAGCTAAACATATCTTTCTAAAAATAACCTTAAGAAAACATGATATACTTATGTAATATTAAATAGGCCTGAATCATACAGTACTCTCTTTTATCAATAACTAAACGGTTTTTAAGTACCTATGTGATGTATTTATAGCTAGTAATTGCTGTCCATTTTAATTTACAAAAACTTAAAATTCATTGACTACGAAATTATACTCGTTTAAATCTATACTTATAAAATAGCATGTCCTGACTGACTGACTGATTCATCATCGCCGAGCGCAAACTATCAAGGCTACAAGCATGAAATTCGGACTGTATATTCATTTTGTTATGTAGGCACCCACTAAGAAAGGATTTTAGAAAATTCCACCCCAAAGGGGTCAAAATAGGGGATGATAATATGTATGATAATATGTATGAAAGTTCGTCATTTTGAAAGTTACATAAACAAAATTTTGTATTTCGGTTATTGACGTAAAATAAATAAATACGTGTTTCAGGAATTTTGGAAATTTTATTTAATAAGGGATGAAAAAGGGGGTGAAAGTTTGTATCGGACTTGCATTATTTATGATCTGTGGTCAAGTTATGGTCATCAACGTAACGTAATATTTTAAATTAATCTGTAAATACATATGTATATTTTCGTATTTGTATATAATCAACTTCCACGCGAGCAAAGCCGCGGGAAACAGCTATCTAGTCTAACATAAGACGTTATGCTGCTTTAAAATTGGCGCACAAATTATCGGCTCATTGGTCGTAACCATACTCTTTAGTCTGGACAAGGAAAGCGTTACCAGACCGAGCTCTAATATCGTCTTGGTCATAAACATTTCGTTAACATCGATACCAGGACAAGCGTGAAAACTCGCTTAATAACACCAGTAAAAGCTCACCAAGAAAGATGCAAGGGCAACGTGAATGAATACAGCTGAAAATACAGTAAACAGCATTATTTTTGAGTTAGAATAGGGAACTAAGCTGACTTAGATGGGCGTATATAGTAATTAGAATTAAGGATTGATTTTTGGTGATGGTAATTTGAGTTTAAAAAAAATGGATAGTCAAAGTTAAAAGAATATTAAAAACTCTAAGGTGTAGTATATTACGACCCATCATTCAATACAAAATGACGGGTCACGATATAGATGGAAAGTGAAAATTGTATCATGTTCAAATAAAATTGAAATTTTATGATGTTCGGTGACAATTGATTTTTGCAGAAAGGGGAAAAATGAGAAATATAAATCGTTGTAAAGATTGTGTTGCTATTATGTCCATGTGAATGTAAGCAATTTCCACCGGAGTAAAGTAAGTGTGTGTGTGTGTGTGTGTGTGTGTGTGTGTATATATAATATATATATATATATATATATATATAGAGAGAGAGAGAGAGAGAGAGAGAGAAATAAATAAAATATATGTGACTGAATGAAAATATGCCTAGTAAATTTTTTCTAGCCGTCAAAAATGTGTCCATTCGTAAAAAAACGGGGTATACTTTAAAAATGGTTAACCATTGTAGGAACATGTTAGGAAGACGGTGAGACGGTGAGAAAAATTACTAAAAAACTAATTTCATATAACTATTCACAAGTTGAATAGTGAAATCTGCAGATGTCATTTATTAGAGAATACAGACAATACAGTTTTTTAAATGGTGATGGAAAAAAACACTATATTTTCTTAAATACTTGTGTTATTATTTAACTTATTAAAGTGATGTGTAAAGGAACCCGAATCAAGATCAGTATTTTTACAGTTTTTTTATGACGAAAAACCTATTTGGAGAGCAAAATAGTAAAATATTGTCTTTAAATTAGCCTGAAAATGACATATGAGAAGCGAGCACGGACTTTTGACTTAGCAAGCCAAAGCTCTATCACTGAGCTATCCAAGAACAGTCAATATGTATGTACTTCGCTAATCAAGTACGATTAAATAGTGAGCGAGCTGTGATTCAATGATAGCTCAAAACAGACAATGGATCCACACGTCCATTATATAATCTGCCTTGAACTAGGAGTAAAGAATAAGGGCATTGGCGCGATAAGCCAAAAGTCCCGGGATCAATACCTGTGTCCAGGTGTCCTGTTTATACTAATTGAAATGTGATGTTAGTGTCCGCAGCTTAAAACCATTCCATTTTTTGAAAAAAAAAAAAAATCTGTAAACACATCAAGTGTAATTGTATACATAATTGATTGTATTCTCAACACTATTTGAGAGGGTGACCTGGTGGTCTAGGGGTAAGGTTTTCGAACTTCTGAGCTGGGATCCGGGGTTCAATCCTCGGTCCCGGCACAGATTTATCTGATTACCAAACCCTTCCTTCACCTCTGACAAGACGTGTATTAATCACAACTTGTGAATGTGAGGAATGCCAGGCCTCCACCGTGGTTCGGATTCCACGTTAAACTGTAGGTCCTCCATTTCATCTCACAATCACCCTACCATTACAAATTAGCGTAAGTGCGTACAACCCGAACGGGTAGTAAGACGCGGTGCTAATAATAATAATAACACTATTTGAATATTTGTTATGAGTACTGCAGCATTTGACAAGAAACTTTTTAAATTAGACGGAAAAATTCTGGTCAATTAATGGAATTAATATTTTTAGCACCACGTCTTACTACCCATTCGGTTATACGCTTATGCACCAATTACGCTTATGGGTTAGGGATGAAGAAGGTTAAATATAAAGGAAGTGTACTAAAATTTGCGTGGAAAGAGAAAATGGTAGACGTATTAGACCATACGGCCACTGATTAAACACTATTGAGGTTCTTATGGGTAGAAAGTTCTACTAAGTTAATATACAGGCGCCATATTTTATTGATTCGGGCCAAAAAATATGTTTATTTGTCTCTAAATACTGAAAAATTACGGCGCTTAACTCTCGTTATCTGACAGCACTCCTTAAATCTAAAACAAAAAGTATACTTTGTATGGTAAAAAAAAACACAAATGATCCTCTGGATTAGCGTGATAAATATATTAGTTCCCAGAATAAAGCGTTGCGTAGACTTATGTGCGAATCAGTCCGAAGGAATGGGAAAAGGTTATTCATTGGTGCGGAATAACACTTCAACGCCGCCTGCCGGCAGAAGAGACAACAAACTGTCTGGCTTGACTCTCGACTCATTGTTCAAGGGATTATCAGCAAAGCTAGGACTCTGGGTACTGCTGCTAGCGCTCCTACAGATAGGCGGGAGAATTACAACTTCCTCCTATAAAGAGAAGTTTGAGCGGTCTACAACGATCAAGCGTGTGAACTGTACCAATGCCTTCATTAAACTTGTCGAGGTTTAAAAGAAGGGATGGTGAGTTAAGATTAGTATTTGTAATTTGTAAAGTTTTTATAACTAAAAACCATTTTGGTTAAAATAATTTAAATATTGATACATTAGATGCATTTTCATTGCCTTAACTTAATTTATTTTAACATATAAACACAAATGAAGGAAGGGTACGCAAAAAAAAAAAAAAAAAGTTTTTAAAGTTTTGATGGCAGAACAATAAAATATTGCTTCAGTACAAACATAGAACTTAATTTTCTTCACATGGTGACCTCCAAATTTATTAACTATCTGTCAAGGGTGTTCTGGAATGTAATGACAACTTTTTATCTACATTTAAAAAGTTTTTTAGATAATGCCGCCATGCTGACCGATATTGAGGAACTGTTGATGTCAACATGTGAAGAAAATTAAACTCTTTATGTTTGAACTGGAGCAATATTCTATTTATTTTGGACAAAAAAATATTTTGCCATAAGAAATTCAAAAACAATGGCCTTTTCTCGCGTCCCCTTCCATTCCCCCTTAAGGATACTTAACCTAAAACAACACAACATATTTTTCTAAACTAGAGTGAATTAAAAAAAAATTATTTGGGGTATTTAACGTGCACTTTCTGAACTGACTGGTTATATCAGCATACGACTTATAAACTAACTTGAATCCATAACAAACCACCGCCACTTAATTCATCATTGTGAAAGGGGAATTCCACATTTCACTAATGATACATTTTTCACCCATGCCGAGAATCAAAACCGGGACCCTTAGCTCAGTAGACAGACACGCTACCGACCGAGCTAAAGTTTCGGACTCCATTAAAAATGATATAATCTAAATTATATATATATTGTAAAGTATTTAGTATTAGTAACAATGCAAAGGTCAAACGTACCCTTCCCCGGCACCCAGTCACCCAAAACTAAGGGTTAAATATTAGTTTTAATCTTCAGTTTAGCCAAATTGTTTTAATATTTGATATCTGTAAATGCATGCATTGTAAAAAGCTAGCTTATTATTGTAACTACACAGTCTTAAAGATCAATAGTATCTTATAATAAGAATCCATTTTTTTAAAATAACTACAAGATCTAGTGTGCAGGCCGACTTAGGCTGAGATGAGCGTGTTGAGTGCGGGTAAACCAGTGTGCAACCGCCAACGAAAGACCGACCAGGTCACATGTGTAGTGTAGGGGGGGGGGGATTGTCACCCCCCTACGAACAAAAACATTTAGTGAGCCCTATTTTGGGATGGACAAAATTGAAAAACTTTTTAATTTTTAACAAACAGACTGCATTATTCAAGGGTTGGAGTATCTTAATTTATTTATGTTTGCACAGTAATGTTTTAATCTATGTAAAGAGTTAAATTGAAATAAATTACTAATGAAAGAAAGAAATGGTTTATTATTTTTGAAGTGTTATCTTTTCATTTCAAAAACCGTCAGTAGATAACGTTTTACCAGCTCCCAAAGGATTGAAATTATTCTCCACAACATTTTGTCCCCGAACCTTCTTTAATATCTAGTATAAATGTGATATATACATAAATATATTATTTTTTATGGGCATAGACAAAATTAAGCATGTGAATTGTAATATATTTAACGTGAATGTGCTAAAATATTGTCAAATTGTATGTGGATTTGTTCAGTTCTAGAGAAGATACCTTCAAATAATAATAACTTATCTTCTACTCTGTAATTTGTATCAATAAGGGAGTATCCAATTAAATTCTTAATTAATTAACTAGCTACAGCTGAAGCACCAAAAAGTACTAATAGCATGAACGCGTCTAAAGACTCTATAAATGAAGTCATTACTGTTTGTGTTGTTAATTAGAAGAGTATACTGCTTCACGTCATAGTCGAAATATGGAGAAGAAAAAAAATAAGGATAAACTTGGGGGAAAAAAGAGTTCATCCAATATTTTTTGTGGGGATTTTTTCGGAAGAGTAAAATGTTTATTAAGTTGCTTTAAAACTTATATACATATTTTTATCATTATTATTACTTCCAGAAAGAATATATATTTTTAATTAATTATAAATAATGTATGGCCATTATAAATAAATAACCTCGAAATTAGTACACGAATAAACAAACGTCTTATCCTACAAAAATGTCTTGAAACACCTATTTTTCTAGTGCAGTGTTTCCCAGGCTGTGGTATGAGTACCTCCAGGGGTACGCAACGTACCAGCGTGATTTATCAATCATGTAAGATTTTTTTTAAAGTGTGATAAAAAATTAAACCAGATTTTGACCCGATGCCATGGACTTTTGCTTTTCTTTACCTTTAGTTTACCACTATACATTTATTTTATTTTAGATATTAACGTGCACTTTCTGAACCAAATGATTATATAAGCAAACGACTTATAAACTAACTTAAATCTAGACCAGATACAGCACCCAGTCCCACAGTCGTTAATTTATCAGTGTGAAAGGAGAAACTCTACATGCCGGGAATCAAACCCGACACCCTTGGTTAAGCAAGCAGAGATGTTACCTACTGAACTAAGGTGTCGTACTATATATTGATTAAAATGTGAAATGATCGTTTATTCTTTACAATATAACGTGTATGTTTTTAAGAACTTGGTGGAGTGTGTTAGTTAGGCCATGCCCGCTAAGAGGTAGACCGGCTGACAAATGTTTGGGACACAATGCGCTGGTACATAGACTGCGTGCCACATGCTCATCTGGATTGGGTTCTCAGGAAATGTGTCAAACTTACATTGTTAAATGAAAATGGTTACTTTTTCCGTAAATAAAACCTTGAATTTAAAAAGATGAAATTTCTTATTTATTTAATCTAAGATACAATGTAAAAGCATATGTACTTTTTGAATGTTTTTACATCGAAAATTGACCGCCTCTGTGATCCAGTGGTCAGAGTTTTTTGGCTACAGATCCATAGGTTCCGGGTTTGATTCCTGGCGCTCCAAGCAGCTATGTAAAGCATTGGGTCTAAAATGGCGTTTCCTTCACGCCGTTCCTTAAGGGCTAGGCAAGAAGCTGTGCATATAGCTCAGAAAACAATAACTCCGTATTTAATCCATCCTGACTAATTTTATCTACACTTACCTACTAATTACCAACTAAGTCAAGGTTGATGCACTTTTAAAATTCCTTGAATATTCCATATTGTCCAGATTTTCTAGAACTTAAAATACGTATTTTCCAGTTTTTTACATGCAGAGCTACTAAACTAAAATCTCGTTATTTTCAGTTTTTACTTTCTCGTATCAAGAGAAAATATCTCGAAATTGTGATAAATATTTACGTTTTATGTGAGCCCGAATCCAAAACAATGGATATTACAATTCTGTATGTACCCATGTCTGTCTGTCTGTCCCTGGCCAAAGATCCTAAAGGGTTGGATGGATTTTGCTCAAACTTGATATTTATATTTTATAGAGTTATACTTGATGAAGAGTTTTTTTTTGACCCAAGCCCTCAAACTAAGGGTAGTTTACAAATGATTTTTAAATACACATTTTTCTAAATTGACTCTAACAATTTTTATAAAAATACATATCTAAGATTTGTGTAACATGACCAATACATTGTATCATTAGTTTTAGGCCAAGAATTCGCTGAACGGTAGTTTACTAATGGGCAAATTTTGAAAATGTATCTAACGATTTTGTTTAATATAAATATCTAGGGAGCGGTTGATCTATCAAATAACAGTGTATACTAGTTTTTTTAGGTAAAAATTCGTTAGAGTAGTTTAATGATGAGTGATTTTCTAAAGAAATTTTTTGAAAATGGCTCCAAATAGTTCGTTTAAACTGTATATTTGGGGAGGTTTAACATGCCAAATAAAACTGTATGGATGTTTTTTGGATTAGATTCGTTTAAGGGTAGTTTACTGATGACGTTTTTTAAATTTGAATAGTAATAAAAATGGCTTTAGAAATTCGGCTCAAAATATGTATTTATTAAATTTTCAACGTAGTTTTTATTTATTAAATAACGATATTTATTAGGTTTTGTTATTTAAAAAATCTCTAGTAGATTACTGAAGAATGATTTTGGTAAATTTTGAAATTTTTGAAAATGTCTATAATTATATTGTTCAAAATTGACATCGGGGGACTATTTTACATGATAATGAATACTAACTATATCTTTAGTTTTCTAAAATAAATTAATTTAATGGTAGTTTATCTACGACAAATTATATAAAATATAAAATTGTTTAAAATTGACCTTAAAGATTAATAATGAGTATCTGAGAATAGTTTTTCATTATAAATAAGAATGAGTTTATATTTTACATATTACAAATAATTTTAGGATGTTTTAAAATAACTTATTTGTGAAAATTTGTAATTTGTTAAAAATATTTAAACAATTTGGTTTAAAATTTATTTGTCAAGAGTTTGTATTGTGTTGTTTATTGTGATGTGTTAGTTTTTATTTGTAAAACTTAGTTGAGGGAAATTTACCGAAAATATAGTTTTGAACATTTTCTTCGAAGCTAATTCACAATATGAGAAATTTCTTGGAATGTGTCGTACCATTTCTTTATAAATTAATGATACAAAAATTAACAGAGACAAGTGTTTCAGTCCCATTAGAAAAAAATAACTTTATAAAATGTAACTAAAACCAATAGTTTACACCGGATTATTTGTTTTGTATCGTCATCATAATGATTTCAAATATATCTGAAAATATGAGTGACTTTTAAAACTATCCCTGTTTTTCATGTGCGTACCAACCCTGTGACCATAAAAACCACCATACGAGTAATTCAGTCACTAAATTGGATAGCGCTACTTTAAAGAGTGACGTCAAATATGCCTTATTTAATTAAACTAAAAGTTCACAGCTCACCAAACTCTACTGCGTTAAATTAATTGGAGAGTTTCTAAAAGGGGATATTTCGTAACCAACGTAGATTGTTAACATCACTGGTTCTCTAATGTAATTATCCTGTGAGCCACTGAGATCGGTCATAAGTTCCGTGGAAAGTTGGGTTGTCCGGTAAAGGCAATGCTGAGGTGACATTACCATGACTACAGGGACCAACCATGACCAACGTTCTCTACCTGTGCTCTGTGACGTCACAATTCCTCTCCTCTCCGGCGGAGACTTACATAGGAAGTACCTTATATGACAGAGAACAGTTACTAGATCCTCCTTCACGTATTCACACGACAGATCATGTAATATGAAGCTGTCACATTTGATAGATATTATCAATACCTATTTTAATATATATCAATTTTCTGTGTTACATGTATATCTGTTACAGTGTTACAAAATTAAATAAATCCTTATAAGCAAACAAACAAACAAAAATATATTAAAATGTTATAATTTTGTCAAAAAAAAAGTTTATATTTTCTATAATTGACTCTTTTTATGAAAACGTTATTATAAATAAATATTTGGGGTTTCTTTTAGAAAATGCAAGCATAGTGTTAATTGTCAACATAAATACAATCTTAATATATTATAAATTTGATTTCATAATATGCCGATCTGGATACCCGGGTTCAATCCCCGGCGCTTGCATATTTTCTGTGAAGCAGTGGGTCTGGAACCGGTTCAACTTAGCATCGTGGGGACAAATGATTAACTACTCAAATGAAGAAGAAGAAAAAAAAAGCAGCGTCTCCGGTTTAGAAAACTGAGATTAACGGTCATGAGGGTTAATTGTGCTGACACATAACACCCTCTATCCGTAAAAGTTGTCATTTTATTCGCCTGTAGACAGCGGTTGCTCGATTGCGAGCTGACGCAGTGAAGTTGGAAGATTGAAAGTGACCGTTGCAGGTAATATGACCTGACGCGTGGACAGCTGAAAGTAGAACTAGTTTCTAGTTGTCAGTTAAGTCTATTCGTAAGAAAATTGTGGTATAGTATCACTCTGATGAGAGTGTAAAATCTTCACGAGTCATACAAAGTATGTTAAAATAAATTATTTAAGGAAAAACTTTTCAATCACATTTCTAAACGATTTTCAAACGTTGATGAAATATTCAGCTCACTTGATTAATTCAAACGTTTAATGTTTCATGCTCCAGAGGTCTAGAATTTAATTTACGGGGGTTTGTTCCAGGTGGCGTTTCGAAACGTTGAACGTTTGTTCTTGTCTAGTGGCTTGAAGAGAAAGAGACCCCTCGTCAGGTCCTGAATAAAGGGACCGGGGCCCTCGGGCGGCTCCTGGGAGTAATCAGCCGCAGCTCCCAGTTTGTGCTCTGTTCCGAAAGACGTCCCCTCCTGGGGCATTGTGACGTCACTTCTAAAGTGTGTACCTCAGTGTGTGCATGATTAAAAAAAGAGTAGAGAATCTACTTCCACCTGAGATAATGTGAAATAAAATATATATAGATTTAAAAGGAATGTTGTTATATAAGTAATTGTATTGTAAATACGTAAAATTCAGAATATACAAAATAATAATTTTGTAGGTTGTTCTACGTGGTCTCTTACCTTACATGACGAAAATAAATTTAGTATATTCGAAAACAAAGTGCTTGGGAAGATATTTAGTCCAGATATGGATGAAAATAGGGATGGGGGTTTGATGAGGTGGACTGGATAGAACTAGCTCAAGATAGGAAAAGCTGGCGTACTTTCGAAGTGTGGAAATGAATTTTCGAGTTCTAATGCCAAAGATTAAGTATAGACGAAAAAAAATTAGTAATTCTGATATCTTAAGTGGTAGTTAAAATATGAACAGGTTAAGATGGTCAAGAAAGTTTGGATTAAAAAAAACAAAAACATTTGTACTCTTTTAATCATGAGACCTGTATTATAAAGAAAATATTATTTTGGACTAACTCTAATTTTGTAATTGACTGAGCGTAGCGAGGTCCCGTTTTGATTTTACCATTTGGCATTTCGTCCGTATCTTTGCTCCGCGATAACTGTCAAATGCGTGGACCAAATTTAACGAAACTTCGCAAAGACATTCTTTGAACGTAAACCGAACGATATTATTAAGCATGCAGTTTTTCAAGCGGGTTATGTGTTTCAATAAGGCTGCCTCTCCAAATAGATTTAGTTTAGTAGCCCATTTAAAGTTATTTAAATTCAGAGTTCTAAGAAATCGATCGAGTACCTAGGACATATTTTTAAACGCGATACTGACGTCTTAAGCCGCGTGAACAACGGTTATTCTCTATGAATATAATGTACTATTGAATATAGCATTAATTTTTTCTCTATCTAACTTGATCACTAAAGGAAAATATCAACTTAGAATCCAAGGAGAAATTATGGAATATCTTTCAACTTAAAATCTTGAGAGACTGTAGAAACGATGATAAGGGAACGAGGTCTATTCTTCACAGAACTACTATTTTACATATGAAAAACTATTAAAATATCATTTAAAGTTATAGTAATTTATCAGTAAATCCTCAATAAACTTCAACAAAGACGTTTAGATGGGTTTTTTTATAGCAAAGAGAATGCTAAGAAAAGTCCACAACAATATTTATTTTAGAACAAAAGTTTGATAATGAGGAGATTAAACACAAAATAGTTTCTCAACAAAAACAAAATCGATGTTAAAAACTATTCATGTATCACTGTGCACCCTTAAGGCTTAACTCTCATACATGTTTAATGAATCATAGAAAAAAATGGATTGCTGTGATGTGAGTCACAATTATTTGAATGTCACTACAAAATATTTGTATAAATATAATAAGCTTTCCCAAATTTTTCCTAGAAGAGAATTTGTTTTAAGACTTATGTGTTTAATAGATGGACTATTTAATAACTTTTTGCTTTTATTTGGACGTCTATTTTCTTTGTTTGATTATGTGTAAATGGTTCTCTTACAGTTGGAGAACTCAATAATAAATTAAAGCAATTCAATAATGCTAATATTTTTTTCAAATTTGTGAAATATGATGGCATGATTTTTTTTAAATACTTTTTTAAAGTGTGTATGGCGCCTTTGTATTCCCAAAACGTTCTCGTTCCTTCCTATTAGTCGTTCTTGGCAATAAACACGAGAACTGACATTAGCTGCTCAAGTTGTGTGGGTAGATAAGGCAATTTGGGGCAGTAAGATATGACATGTTACAAGTCGTACGGTGGGAGTGGGAGGAAGAGAGGTTGGAGGGGTTTTAAAAAATAAAGCAGAATACGTGAGTTTAAAGATTGGTTGGATGTATAAAATTGAGTGTCCATAAGGTTCCATAAAAGGTTTTAAAATTTCTATTATTATGGCTACTAGCTCTTTTCTCACGATGCCCTTTTGTTTTTAACATACAATATTTAATAGCAAAATTACCCGCCTCGGTGGCGTAGTTAGCTAACGCGTTAGTCGTGTTGAGCTAGACTGCCGAGGACGGGGAGATCGAGGTTCGAATCTCGGTCGGGTGAACTAGGGGGGAGGTGTGTGTGTTCCTAAATGGTTTTCCACTCTCCCTCCACGCAAATGCGGGTTCACTTCCTCTAAATTCAACCTTCCCAATTCCTACTCCATTAGCGTAATTAGTACTTAAGCGTATAAACCGAACGGGTAGTAAGACGCGGTGTTAAATAAATAAATAAATAGCACAATTTCTTGTAGATTTGTCCTTGTAAATGTGGGCATTCTTGTGCCCACTCGTACCTCTCGGAATCTTAAAATATTTTCCATATGTAGCTCTTGCAAACTCAACCCTCTTTAATGGCCGGTGTTTAAACAGCGATAATTCTAGATTTCAAGAATTTGATTATTATCATAATTATTTTAAAACCAAAATTATAGCTATTTAGGGAGCACCCTTATCACTAAGTAAGTTACTTGCCATCTTCTCTGCATCTTAGCCGGTGGCGTTTTTGTATACTGAGCTAATAGTCCGGGGTTCACTTCTCAGTTTGGTCGAAAAATGTATAATTGGTAAAATTTGGGTTTCTCCTTTCACCGTGATGAATTAACGGACGGGGTCTGGATGTTGTGTCTGTTATAGATTTAGGTTAGTTTATAAGTCGTGTGCTGATATAATCATTCGGTTCAGAAAGTGCACATTAAATATATATATATCTCTCTCATAATTTATTTGAATCACAAAATCTTTCTCACACACTTTTTCTCACACTCCTTCCCAAACACTCTCTCTCACGCACAGACACTCACACACACACACTATATTGTAATCACTCGCTAGAATTTACTCTCACTCTTTCACGATCACATTCTCACACTCACACTCACTCTCTAACACTAACAATCTTAATATCCCACTCACATACATAATCAGAGACTACATTTCCCACTTAGTCTCACACACAAACACACACACCTACCACTCACTATAGCATTCTCTCTCACTCTCTCTCCTCTCTCTCTCTCTCTCTCTCTATATATATATATATATATAAAAATTTTGATAAGCCCATTAAGGGTAAATGTAGCCTAAAACTAAAACCCAATTTTCCTAGCGAGTTTTTCATCTTTTACTTCTGTAAGGGCAGTTGCTCATCTGGACAAGCATGCATTGTTTACATCACTATAGATATTATTATTATTATTATTATTATTATTATTAGCACCAAGTCTTACTACCCGTTCGGGTTATACGCACTTACGCTAATGTGTAATGGTAGGGTGATTGTGAGATGAAATGAAGGACCTACAGTTTAACGTGGAATCCGAACCTCGGTGGAGGCCTGTCATTCCACACATTCACAAGTTGTGATTAATACACGTCTTGTCAGAGGTGAAGGAAGTGTTTGGCAATCAGATAAATCTGTGCCGGGACCGAGGGTTTCACCCCGGACTCCCAGCACAGAAATCCGACACTTTACCCCTAGACCACCCGGTCAGCCTCAGAAACTATTATTTGTTGTGTAGTTGTATGTCAGTAAATAAAATATTTATATTCGGTTAAAAATAATAACAGTTCAATTCTTACTTGAGTGATTTGGTGCAACTAATAGATAGAGCTGGAAGAGGGGTCGTTTTAAAGTTCTCATCTTGGCGTGAAGAGGGAAAATTTACGTTTTGATCCAAATTAAACACCGAAATCTAAATATATTTGTAAAGTTGATAAGCTTTCCGAGTAAACTTTTAATTAGAAAGTCGCTTAGTATCTTAGCCAAATAAAAAAACTATAATACATTTTAATGCAATATTCTGCAGCCATCGATGCAACGATCCACTGGTTAATGTATAAATTTAAAAAAAATAACTAGATTTAAATAGATTGACCACAAAACCACTATACGACATGAAATTGAAACCAGGAGAGTTTTTTTCCAAAATAATATAAAACGTTACGAATACAAAATACTTTAAAAATGTTGCTTATAATAGTTTTTTTAAACGTTTAGAAATCATCCAGAAATAGAAAATTATGGTTTCGTCAGTTAGCACAATTTTTTTAATCACAACGTCTTAACTTTTCAGGTTATAGGCACATGTACTAAATACGATCGAGAGTTAAGTATGAGGAATGTTGAATATATGGAAGTGTACCCACATTTGCGTGGAGGGAAAGTGGAACACCATTTAAGAAAAAAACCTTTTAGTACACTCGACCGGTATTCAAACCCCGATCTCCATATCATCAGCAGTCTAGTCTATTGCGAAAGTGACACCTTAGACGATGCAGCCACGGTTCAAGCAGGTCACGGAATTATACATATTTTATATAAATTTGTTGAGTGTTTGTAATAAAGCCCCCGAATCGAGGTAGAAGAAGAGAAGACTAGGACTCACCTTTTTCTTCTTCCTGAGAGTCACTCGCACGCCATCCACCGACACCTCGACGGTCACTTTTTTCTTCTTGATGCCCTTTGCTTTGAACTCGTACTGAAACATTAATTAATAAGGAAATTTGAAACCTTGCAGAGCGTTCTAGTGAGTGGAAGTTTTAAAGGGACGTTTCAGTGACCAATAACAACTTTGAATATGTCTTGTCATTAAAATAATATATAAGAGGTTGGAGCAGGGCTATTCAATTAGTTATCCAATTGGGCCACTCCAAAAAATCATAATATTTGGTGGGCCAAACATTTAATTCAATCTAGTAGTAATTTGAAACGTTATTAGGAACAGATTATACTTTTGTAGTTTAAAAAAAGAGGGGGAGGGAAGCAGGAATGAAACGCAATTTGACATTATATATAATATTGATATATTTCAGTGAAATTAATATTCATCGCCAAGCTTCCTTTTCTTACTATTCAAAGTAGAAAGTGCCATTCTAGAAAACTTACAATAAGATTAATTACAAGTAAAGTACTCCACTATTACTATAAATAACGTACGAACAATAAGTCAAGCAAATATAAAATGGAGATACATCGGCTGCTGTTGGGTGGAGGGGAGAAGAGGTGTGAGTCACTCTCAGCCTCCCTGTCACTTACATTGTCCAAGGTCAAAAGCAAGAATATGTTATATAGCTCAGCCGTAATGTGGAGGAGCTTGGAGGGAGAGATACCGGGTCTAGAGTGGGGGGCGCATGCCATTGGAGGGTAAACTCGCACTCCCCTGTAAACACACGATGTTGGTGGCGGAAAGGACCGAGTAACACTGGGTTGCAGCTTCATTCACCCATCACTGATAAGAGACTGAAGATCTCTCTAACCGTTCAAGGTCAGTCGCCTCTACATACCATCTGAACTATACGACGCATCTCCAGTGATACAGTAGTTGGACTTTCAATCCACGGGCCGATCTGCGGAGCTTGGCGGGCCGGATGTGGCCCACGGGTCAGCAATTGAATAGCCCTGAGTTAGAGTATTAAAATTCATATTGCTGAACCAATAGTCTCAGATCCAAATATTATTGAAGTCAAAAAAGTTATTAGGAAATTAAAGAACCATAGATCTCTAGGTATAGATTTAATTCCAGTAGAATTAATATAGGGAGGTGGTGAAAACTAGTAATAGAAATTCATAAATTGTTATGTTTCATTTGGAACCAATAGGTTTTACCATGGGCCGACACCTTAGTTCAGTCGGTAGCGTGTCTGCCTGCTAGGTAAGGTTCATGGTTCAATTCCCGGCATGGCCGAAAATTTATCATTGATGAAAATATGCGTTTACCCTTTCACATTGATAAATTAACGGGCGGGAACTGGATGTTGTGCCTGTCCTAGTCTTAAGATAAATATAAGGCATATGAAGCTACAACAGGCCTAGTCAGCCGGTAGTGGACAAATATATGACTTGAATAAAAAAAACTGACTCACTGGCTGACTGGAAACAGTCATGTAGGTAAAAAAAAGTTATTACCAGAAGAATGGGTGGTATTATAATACCCATTTTCAAAAAAAGGAGATAAACGTAACGGCTATGGGGGTATCTCAAATACTACAAACACGCTATAAAATTGTATTTAACATAATTTTAATGAATTAAAGCCTTATGAAAGAGGAAATAAATGGGGACCATCAGTGTGGATTTCGACTAAATTGATCAACAACGGATCATATTTTTACCACTTTGCAAATATAAGAAAAAAAGTGAGAACACAACAGGACGGATAGTTAGTTATATATACATTTTAAAAAGACCTACAATTCAGTTAAATAAATTATATGACATTTTAAAGTTAAGTTTGAGATATCTAAAGAACTTATAAACATAAGTGAGGTATTTTTGACCACACGCGTGACAGGGATGTCTCTTAACAGATACTAAAAAAAAAAAAACCCAACCACATAATTGTTTGGAACAAGGGGGTGCACTTTCCCCATTACTTTTTAATATATTCTTACAGTAACCTATGCTATTAGGGTAATGAAAGACAGTATGGAAGGGATAACATTATATGGTTCAACGAAACTAATAGGATATGCAGATGATTTAGCTTTGTTAGGCAATAGTATGGGAGCTGTTGCAATAAATAGAAAAAATATATTAGAGGCTGGTAAGGGAATAGATTTAGAAGTGAACGTTGCAAAGACAATACATATAGGGACGATAATTTAGAGATGACTGCGAGCAACAAATCAATTGTTAGGGTTAATGAGTTTAAATACTGAGGAACAATTTTAACTAGCAAAACAATATTAGATTGGAAATTAGGAAAATAACACAGTCGGGAAATACATGCTATTACTCGGTAAGTAAGTTGTTGACATCTCACCAGCTTTCAAGGAATGTAAAACTCAGAATATATAAACCAATAATTTTACCGGTTGCTCTCTATGGGTGTGAGACGTGTTATCTTACCTTGCATGACAAAAACAAATTTAGGGTTTTCGAAAACAAGATACTTAAGAAGATATTTGATACAAAAAGGGATGAGGCTACTGGGAATTGGAAGAGGTTACATAATGATGAGTTAGCCAACATAACCTGTACTCATCACAACAAATTGTTAGGGTACTCAAGTCGCGTAGATTACGGTGGGCAGGACATGCAGCACGAATGGAATAATCTAAAGCCATGGTAGACCCAATGGGAAGATACCATCGAGAAGACCTAGACGCAGATGGGAGGATAACATTAGAATAGACCTGAAAGAGATAGGGTGTAATGAGATGGACTGGATAGAACTCGCTTAAGAAAGGGATAGGGTGTAATGAGATGGATTGGTTGTAACTAGCTCAAGATAGAGATAGGGTGTAATGAGTTGGACTGGATATAATTAGCTCAAGAGAGAGATAGGGTGCAATGAGGTGAAATGGTAAAACTAGCTCAAGATAGGGCTAGAGTGTAATGAGGTGGACTGGGTAGAGCTAACTCAAGATAGATATAGGGTGTAATGAGGTGGACTGGATAGAACTAGCTAGAGAGAGGGATATGTGGCGTACTTTTTTTTAAGTGCTGCAATGAGCATTTTAGTTCCTAGTGCTCTAGACTCTAGAATAAGTAAGTAAAACAAGAAAAAATTAACCAAAAAGAAGTGTTTGGAATAGTTTTACCAAGAATTGAAATACAACACGGTCCTGCTAATCCAAGCCTCCCATAATTTTGTTCCCATCGACCCCACTCAATGTCACAATGGTATTTTATCTTTATGGCAGCGTGAGAAGTAACTGTCGACGTCTCGTCTTGCTGGTGTAGGAGTGTTTTTACGTGAATTTATTGCAAAATGATGTTGACAAAAGAAAACATTACATGTTACGGTGGGGATGTAGAGAATGCGAGCTAAAGGAAGTGTTTTTACAGTTTTTATAGCAAAACATTTTTTGGACAAAATAAATAAATATTATTTTAGCAAAAACATACAGTTTAAATGTCTTCACATGGTGATATCAACAGTTCATGAATAACTGTCATGAGCTTAGCGGCATTAGATGATAAGCTTTTTAAAAGGATTGAAAAAGTTGTCATTGAATTCCAGGACACCCTTGACAGATATTCAACAACTGTTGATACTGATACGCGAATAAAATTAAACTTTATGTTTCTAATGGAGAAATATATTTATTTAGACAAAAAAAAGTTTTGACATAAAATCTGCAAACGTACTCCTTAACTCGCGTCTCCTACACTCCCAACTTAAGCCTTAAACAAAAATGTATGATTTAGATGGAACTTTAGATAGGCACGGTATTAATAAAAAAAATTATCTACGAAGTATTCTGTGGGCAAGCCCACCATATTTTTATAAATAAAAACACCACGAAGATACGTGACTGTGTTTCAAAGAACAAATTAATAAAATTAATATGTGATTCAATTTACGAATAGTTATATATCAACTAGAACATATTTTTATGCTATGTTATTTTTTATCGCACTTAATAACGTCTTTGACGATTTTAGGTTCGGGTTAGCAAGAACATTCTGTAATATTAGAGTAAAAAATCAAAACAGTTCAATTTAAATCCTGTCTTGTTTAAAATAATTAATATGAATACTCTTTTGTTATAACAAAGACATGGATACATATCAACGTCAGTTTATAACCTATTGAACAACAGCGTTGTGATTTTTTTTAAATCCATTTATAATTAAATTTTTAATCAAACTAATTATTAAACTTAAGCTCGCCTGTTTAAACGGGTGGCTTTTAACATTTTTGTTAAAATGTAATTGATTTAACCATACAAAATATTTGATTTATACATCAAAATAAAAGAATACTGCAGAGACTACAAGGTAGAGTCCAATTTTCATAGTAAAGGTCTTATCTGACAGCTATAAAAGTTATTAGATATACTTTGACGTGTTGATACTTTAAGTCATGAGAAATGCAACTGTCACTTGTGGTAAATATTATAAATACACATTAAATTACACTAGAAAAAAGTATATTGCTATCAATGTTGACCGCAAAAAAAAAGTGTATTTTATAAAAGACTCTTCCTGCGAGAATTAGACTGAAGTGTGTAGTACATCCATGAACGGTCCTCTTGTTTACTCCTGCCTTTCATACACACATGCCATGCAAGTTGCGTTTCATTCTATCTCGCGGCGCTCTATCGTTAGATCAGTATAGTCACGCGCTAATATTGTGGCTACCCCCTCTTCGCCTGGGCAAGATCCGTGCTGCTTGTATCGTCTAATTTTCATAGGATGGGCCTTATTTGATATATATACAGGTTATTAGATCTGCTTTCAGGTATTCATACGTTAAGTCATATTATCTGCAGCTGCCACTTTTGATAGATATTATAAATATCTAGGCCTATAAAATAACTCTAGTAAAATAGTAAAATGATCTTAATGTTGACAGAAGAAAATTAATTCGTATCTTATAAAGAACCCTTCTTGAGAAAATTGGATTGTACTTCTTGAGACAGCTGCGTAGTAGGTGTTTTTTTTCCTCTCTCTTAAACCAGGCATGCTCGGCAAGTGATTATGTTTCAAGCCAAGGTTTAGTTATCATAGCCATATCTCAAATGGGAACAAAAAGGGCATAAAGTAAGAACATAGGAGGCGAACGACTAGTGTAGTGTACAAAGGTTCGATTACCATAAACATAGCCGAAATTGTAACCAAAAAGGCCTACGGATAACCGAGTAATAGCTGTTTTCTCTCAAACGACAAGGAATATCTGGTAGAAACACCCCGGAAATACCCATTCCGACCTTGAGCTTTTTTAAAAGTAAAAATGTGTCAAATTTTTGCGTAGGGATACATACAGTAGCCCCGTGGCTTCTTTGGTGCTGACTGACAGCTCACAGCTTACTTCTGACAGTCAAAATGTAGGTATATACCTAAATTTTGACCGTCAGAAGTGACATCTGCTAAACACATGTTTTTGCAGATCATATGGTTCGGCGTAGGGATACATAATTTGGTCTGGTAACTTTTCAAAGTTTTTAGCTGTGAGCTGTGAGCTGTCAGTTAGCACCAAAGAAGCCATGGGGCTACTGTAGTCATGCAAAATGGTTACGTATTCAGTTAAAAAGGTTTATATATCTTAGCAAAACGGGTTTGTGTTCACGTTTTTTTTTTTTTTAAAAGTGTATAGTTGAGCAAAAGGTGTGAGTTAAGGTTACATAGGCGTTTAACGTACATAACTGAGCTAAAGGGGTAAGTGTTGAACAATCTGGGGTAAATAGTTTAGAGAAAGGGGTCATACATATTAATATTGGTTTAGTTGTAAAACGTTAACTCTTACAAATAGAGGAATCACCGAACAAAAAACTATAACCTATATGTTTTTGCTAGCTGCTCTAATACTACAAAATAATGTAGCCACCATCACTTAAAAATTGACAACCATCATCAACAACAAAAAATTTAAAAATATTACTATTGACATTATTAAGTAATCAGAACTAAATAGCACAAGAATGAATTGAAACAATAAGACCGAGTAAAAACTACTAAAGAAGGAGTGAGTTGTAAAATGCTAAGATTAGGACGCTGCTAGTGCAAATTGCTTTCGAATAGTAAGCAGGGAGTTCATTTCCTTCAATCAGATTCTTGAAAGCACTTTTTATCAATTTCAACCAATCCTACCACAGTAAAGGAAAGCCCACGACTATATCGGAAACCCAAAGCATGGAGTAATTTATAACAAAAAAAAAATTGAATGAAGGCCATAGAAAAGATATATCTTTCAAAAGAATGAGAGAGAGAGAGAGAGATAGAGAGAGAGAGAGATAGGGAAAAGTATTTACAAAAGGCGCTTTTCAAGAAAAAATGAAAGTTTAATTCTAAGGCCATGTAACAATCGATTAACCGGAATGTAAGATACATAATTACGCTAGAAACGAAAATAGAAACGAAGTGTTGTTTTATGTGTGTGTTGACAACAGTAAAGTTGGAAACAGTGATATAGACGGTTGTATGCGAATTGGGCCCCGGCTGTTGTGGTATTGCACAAAGAATGGATGTAAATGTTTTTTTAGGGCGAACAAAAAAATAGCAAGTGATGTATAATATGAGGCAAAACAATTCTATCCTTACCTAACCCCATCTAATTTATGATACAGCACAGTCATAACCTAACCTAAGACACAACACAAACCTAACCTAATCTATGACACAACACGATCATAATCTAAACAAGCAAAGCATAATATAAGGTACAGCACGATTCTAAGTTTGTGCAAAATGAGATTGAAAGTTTTTGGCTGGTTTATATGGCTGGGGCCAAACTACAGCTAAAGGATTGTTGGGGCAAAATTCGTATTTCCCCAAAGAGATTTTTCATCACAAAATAATTATTGCACACACTTAAAGTGTGGTCTATTCTTACTTACATTCTTGTCGATGTGCGTCAATAAAATGATCTCATCAGATCAGATTCCTCTTACAACCGACATACACATCTACTCTTTCAGAAAATATGAATCTGAGATCCACAAGTCCATAAGATTTTGGTTTGATTGAAATTCATCTTGATGTAAAAAAACAAAAATAAATTTACTAAAGACTTTTTTGTGGTTAACAATGATAACACTTTACAAAATCAATAGTATCATTTTATATGATTTATGCTACATATCTAAAGTGACAGCTACAGATCATACAAACAGACGTATGAATATATGATATACGTAGTAACTTTGTTAACTCGCAGATACTTCCTACTGTAGTTACATTCATTATATGTAATGCACGTACTGTACATTGTATATTGTGAGAAAATTAATTTGTGTTATGTTGTGAACTTACCTTTTACCCGCCATTTTAAGGTGGAGAAGGAGACGCGAGTATAGGTAAATGATTTAGCAGTTTACATAGCAAACAATTTTTTTTTTCGGTAAACTAAATCAGATATTTCTCCAGTAAATCAGAGAATTTAATTTTCTTCCCATAGTGACCTCAACAGTTTTTGAATATCTGCCATGATCAGCATTTGACAAGATACATTTTAAATGACAAGGGAAAATTATAATTAAATTCCAGGACACCCTTGACTGATATTCAAGAACTGTTGAAATTACAATGTGAAGAAAATTATACTCTGTTTCTATCGGGGAAATATTTGATTTAGTTTGCCTAGAAAAAAAAAATGTTGCTACAAAAACCTGCAAAAAATACTCTTCCTAACGCACAATCCCCATTTCACTTTAAGCCTCCATCTGTTTTGCACGTGAGGGTAGCTGTTCACTTGTACATTCCTCTTGTTTACCTCGAAACAATAGATGTACAGGGGAAGGGAAATGTATGTTGGAACGCGCGTTCATCACCAGCGACTCAATCGTACACGGAGAGACAATCAGAGCATTGTTTGTTCAGCGTCACGATGCAACTACGCGCCTCAGTGAAGGTACGTTAATCGCGCAAACAACCGACAAGATGATACAGATCTACAGAGGTTCAGAGCTGTTTACTGTCGCGAATGGTTCACAGTAATTTAGTTCGCTGAAAGCGGCAGTTATATTTCGGAATTTCAGTAGAATAAAGTGGAAGAAACAGAAGAGAAATCAGTGAGAGAGGGGGCAAGCAGAAGGTTTTTCCTTCTTCAAAAGAGTGAAAAGTCTCATTTGGAGCAGGGATGTGCGGAAAAGTGAAGAGGAGTTATCTACAAGACGTACTATGTACCAATATTGACATACGCAACGAAAACGTGGGTAATGAAGTAGCAGGATGGAAACGGAGTTCAAGCCTGTGTAATGCAATTCCTAAGAACTAGTATAGAAGTGACAAGAATGGGGATGATTTGAGAAATGAGAGGGTGGGAGGGATAGTTAAGGAGGAGCCAGTGTAGGACAGGGTAGAGAAGTCACGACTTAAGTCGTACGACCATAATGAGGAGAAGAGAGGATAGGGGAAAGGGAGGAGGCCAAGAGGAAGATCAATGGACAGTGGCGGAAGGGAGTGCAAAGAATTGTGGAGGTGAGAGGAAGAGAGTGGGTAATGGTGGAGGAGGATAGGTGTTGGTAAGACATCGGAGAGGCTTATGACCCAAATAGAGCCAGTGGATGGAAACTGTTCATGATGATGATGATGATGATGATCAAACTTCGAATAACTTAAATAGAAACATTTACTTTTCACCTTTCAAAGGTTTTCCGTACGAATATAACTCTACTAGAGTTATCCGAGTTGTTTTTATAATCTTAGATGGCCACTACAAATAGCTTCTATATGCATGACACATGTTTTTAAATCCAAGCCAAGGCCACTTCAATTATCTTCTAAAAGCATTCAATTTTCCAAAATGTGTTGGGAAAGAATACCACTTTCAATAAGTTATTTAGGCAATCCAAGCAAGAACTATTTCAAATATCTTCTAAGGGCATTCAATTTAAAAACTTGCTGATGGAAGATCACTTCAAATAGCTTCTAGAGGAAGCTAGTATATATAAATAGGCGAAGAACATTCCTAGCTTCTAAGGGTATCAAAATTTATTAAAAAAAAGAACAAAAAAATCTCTGTGCGGACCACTTCAAATAGGTTCTAAGGAATCTAATTTATAAAAAAAACTTGTGAACACATCTTAAAATAGATTTTATAGGCATCTAATTTTTTTTTTTATTTCGAAGAAGGGTACTACAAATTTCGAAAAGAACTATTCTATATAACTTTTAAAAACTCTCCAAACGAGGACGACTATAAATAGCTTTAGGAGCATCCAATTTTCTAACATTAATTGAAGGAAAAACGATTTGAAAGTCCCTGAACATCTTTTGTTACGTGCCCCCCTCCCCCTTCCCCTTTAAACAAATAAAGTTCCACTACGACTGAAACCCCCTCCTTCAAATTAAATTTTCCCTACGACCATGATGATAGTTTACTCATTACTCTACTTACAGTTACTCTTACTTACAGTTTTCCGGTAGCCGAGTGGTCTTAAACTGTCACTCTCAGAACAGACTGTACTGTCATTGGCAAGGAAATGGAGTTCAGATCCCAGTTGGGTGTACTAAGAAATATTTTTTAATAAATTGTTTACTGTTGTCCTCCCTTGCAAATACAGGTACATTGAATCTAAATTCAAATGTCCTCATCCCTAACATATATAATATATAATATATGCGTATGCCCCAAATTCTGGTGAGATGCAAGGGAAAAATAAAAACATCAGAAACTTACTCTTATCCGTCTCATCGCGGCGACAATCTCCACCCGGCTGGTTGGTCTGGGCACGTCCAAGGTTCCAATGTACTGCAACACAAACACCACACAAGGTCAGAGAGGTTAGATCTAGGGGTGGGTTGGGACGTCGGGATATAGCCTTGTAGACAGGGTGGACTGGGACACTGGAGATATCCTTGTAGACAGGGTGGACAGACACTGGAGATATCCTGAAAAGGGTGACGGGACACTGGGAGATATCCTTGTAGACAGGGGTGGACTGGGACACAGGGAGATATCCTTGTAGACAGGGGTGGACTGGGACACAGGGAGATATCCTTGTAGACAGGGGTGGACAGGGACATGGGAGATATCCTTGTATACAGGGTACAGGGACACTGGGATAATCCTTGTAGACAAGGGTGGACTGGGACACTGGGAGATATCCTTGTAGACAAGGGTGGACTGGGACACTGGGAGATATCCTTGTAGACAAGGTGGACTGGACACTGGGAGATATCCTTGTAGACAAGGGTGGACTGGGACACTGGGAGATATCCTTGTAGACAAGGGGACTGGACACTGGAGATATCCTTGTAGACAGTTGGACTGGACACTGGGAGATATCCTTGTAGACAAGGGTGGACAGGGACACTGGAGATATCCTGAGACAGGTGGACTGGGATAGTGGGAGATATCCTTGTAGACAGGGTGGACTGGGACACTGGGAGATATCCTTGTAGACAGGGGTGGACAGGGACACTGGGAGATATCCTTGTAGACAAGGGTGGACTGGGACACTGGGAGATATCCTTGTAGACAGGGTGGACTGGACACAGGGAGATATCCTGTAGACAGGGTGGACTGGGACACAGGGAGATATCCTTGTAGACAGGGGTGGACAGGGACACTGGGAGATATCCTTGTATACAGGGGTGACAGGACACTGGATATACCTTGTAGACAAGGTGGACTGGGACACTGGGAGATATCCTTGTAGACAAGGGTGGACTGGGACACTGGGAGATATCCTTGTAGACAAGGGTGGACTGGGACACTGGGAGATATCCTTGTAGACAAGGGTGGACTGGGACACTGGGAGATATCCTTGTAGACAAGGGTGGACTGGGACACTGGGAGATATCCTTGTAGACAGGGGTGGACTGGGACACTGGGAGATATCCTTGTAGACAAGGGTGGACTGGGACACTGGGAGATATCCTTGTAGACAAGGGTGGACTGGGACACTGGGAGATATCCTTGTAGACAAGGGTGGACTGGGACACTGGGAGATATCCTTGTAGACAAGGGTGGACTGGGACACTGGGAGATATCCTTGTAGACAAGGGTGGACTGGGACACTGGGAGATATCCTTGTAGACAGGGGTGGACTGGGACACTGGGAGATATCCTTGTAGACAGGGGTGGACTGGGACACTGGGAGATATCCTTGTAGACAGGGGTGGACAGGAACACTGGGAGATATCCTTGTAGACAGGGGTGGACTGGACACTGGGAGATATCCTTGTAGACAAGGGTGGACTGGGACACTGGGAGATATCCTTGTAGACAGGGTGGACTGGACACTGGGAGATATCCTTGTAGACAGGTGACTGGGAACTGGGAATCCTTGTAGACAGGGGACTGGACAATGGGAGATATCCTTGTAGACAGGGGGACTGGACACTGGGAGATATCCTTGTAGACAGGAGTGGAAGGACACTGGAGATATCCTTGTAGACAGGGGGACTGGGACACTGGAGATATCCTTGTAGACAGGGGTGACTGGACACGGGAGATATCCTTGTAGACAGGGGTGGACTGGGACACTGGGAGATATCCTTGTAGACAGGGGTGGACAGGGACACTGGGAGATATCCTTGTAGACAGGGGTGGACAGGGACACTGGGAGATATCCCGGCGGGCCTATTTGATTCAGGCTGAGGGTGCCCACAACACATTAACTTACACATTTATTTCAAGTACTCTATAAGAGTTATTTATTAGTTATATACTATACGCAATAATAAAAACTATTATATTGCAAAATTTGTATTTATTGTTACTAAGAATTATAAAAACTCAAAGAATTTGAGATAAAAACTCAACCTGTGCGTACATAAAAAAATCTCTAAAAAATATTATATTCGGATAGTATTATCTGCTTACTAATATTAGATACGATACCTGTGGTATCGTACTTTTTTCAATACTATAAATGAGTAAAGTATTGATACTTTTCTTCTTTTATTAGAAATGAGTTATGAGTAAAGTATCGGTAGTTTTCTTTCTACTCTAGAAATTAGAAACGTATCGACACTTTCTTCTTACACTGGAAATGATTAACGCTGCTTCGTGCTTGCTTTCCTTTCAATACCCCATCCCTACTCTGGTCACCAAAGATTGGAACGGAACTCCACCGCAACAGAATGATACGTCTGGTACCAGTATCACGGTAGTCAACGCAGCGCCGCCGAACCGACAAACATTTCATTTGGGAATATGTCAGTAACAGGAGCGAGAGAGGGGAAACTTGTCAACACAGCTCTGTGCCGACGTCCATCAACCGCTCGCGTTCACAAGACGCCCTCGTCGAGAGGAGAGTTGGGAGTGGAGGTGGAACACGTGACTCGCTACTACAACACGTCAAGGGACACGGAAATAAATAGTACCTTCAATTTTAAAAAGAATAACGTCTTAACACCCGCATCGTTGGGCACGCGATCTAAAAATAAAGCTAGTCCTAGTCTGGTTTGCCTTGGACGGTGAGTCAGGATTCGATCCTGGCCGGGTGTACCGAGAGTAATTTTATTGAATGGTTTCCCACTCTACCTCCACACAAATTCGGATACCTTTCTCCAAATTTTGCCAACCTCATTTATACAAGTTTAATTAAATGCTTCTAAAGGGGTATTAAGATGTGGCGTGAAAAAAAACCTAAATCTCTAAATTACAAATAAATTAATAGCAATCAACACTCATTTTTAATATTGTGGTTTTTTCGCACCACTTTTTACTACCAGTTCGGGTTATGCGCATATGTACTAGATTAACATAATGTGTTAGGGATGAGGAAGGTTAAATTTAGAGAAATTGTACCCTAATTTGCAGGAGGTTGATAGCAAAACCATTTAGGAAAACTACCCCGGTACACCCGATCAAATTTGTTCTAGTAAATAAGATACAAAAATGTAAACTTATATTTAATATAACATAACTTGTTGCTGAACTTTTCAATGTAGCTGACTTAAGACTGTCCAAAGAAACAGCGGTTTAAATTTTAAAATAATTTATAATTTAAATACAATTGAAAGTTTGAAAAAGTATCTAAAGTAAATGAATTGATAAAATTGACAAATCAAAACAAACTTTGTAAACAGTTTTTTTTTCTCATTAATATCACAGAAATACTTTGATGTCTATTATTGTGATTTGAAGTATATATATATATATATATATATAAATATAAGATTCAGAATTAAATATTTTGAAATTAAAAAAAATATTATATATTCAAGTTTGGTTAAAATATGGAAAATAGATTCGATTTTAATACGATTTAACCAAAAAGATTATTCAAATATTTATTTGGAAATTGTCGCTACTCAGTTCTTGCAATTTTTTTTCTTGTGATAAATTTCCGGTAGGATGAAGAGTTTTCATAAATAATATTTCAAGTGAACCCCTTCAATAACATGTGTAGCGTTCAAGTAAGAAAGTCACTGGAACCCAAGAAATGTTCTATATATATGTTGAAGGAGGTTTAAAAAGTTACAAAACCTTATCTCAATGGGTAGCACGACTGTATACTGTATTAAATGTAATGTGTTCGACTTTGGTACAGCCAAATAAATATTATCGATTAAATTGGGGTTTTACCTTTAATAATGAGAATTTTTTGTCTCGTGGAATAAATGTAGTGTCTTTTCTGTAGTTATGTTTGTTTGTAAGCTATGCGTTTATAATAATAAGTTGAGTCAGAAAGTACATGTTAAATACCATCGGAAAGTATTATAAAATACACTAAAACATTTGGTAGTTGAAGTAGGCTAGGTCGAATTTTGGTTTTACCCATTTAAATAAATAATTGTTAGTTACAATCTCATATAGTCAATTATTATTAGAAAAAAAGGTTGTTTTCAATAACTACCCTTAGATAATTTTTTTTAGCAAAAACATAGATTATTTTGTTACTCATACTCGTTAAGATTTAGATTTTGAACAACATTTTTAGAAATGTCTTTGAACAGTTTTAAATTTTCCAAAATCATTCTTCAGTAAACTACTCTTGAAATTATTTTTTCTACACAAAAAGTACACAATATTTATGATGTTTCTTATGAAAAAAATAGTCATTTTAGAAGAAAAAATTGAGCAAAAAAAATAGTAATTCATTATTTTAGAGTTAAATTAAAATCACAATTTTGCCTGTAAGTTTGACTATAATAATAATAATATTTAGCACCGCGTCTTACTACCCGTTCGGGTTATACGTTTAAGTACTAATTACGCTAATGGATTAGGAATTGGGAAGGTTGAATTAGAGGAAGTGAACCCGCATTTACGTGGAGGGAGAGTGGAAAACCATTTATGACCCCCCCCCCCCCAGTTCACCCGATCGAGATTCGAACCTTGATCGCCCCGTCCTCAGCAGTCGAGCTCAACACGACAAGCGCGTTAGCCAACTACGCCACCGAAGCGGATAGTTTGACTATAACATATATATAAAAGGAATGAAGGGAACCCATAAAAGATTTTCGGGTGTAGACATAGGTACAAACAAAGAGGCATATTATAGAAACGTAAAACATAATTATTTAATTGTCAAGGTACGTCCAAATTCAAAATTGATCACAATTACAAAATTTCCCAATATGAAAAAGTAGAAATCTGTGAGAGTTGTATGAAAGTAAAAACTGTTTCAAATTTTGCAATAATTCCTTATACTCTCCCCAACACGTGCTTAAAAAATAGCAATAGTAAAAGTGAAAAAAGTAGTCCATGTGTGTGTTGGAGTATGATTTTAAATGTCTGGTTGAATCGCATCGTTACTTTTGGCGATAACAAGAATAAAATAACTAAAATAGGGTCTTAAAATCATGGTACTAAAATAGAGTAAATTATAATCCCTAATTTAATTTCAAAAAACTAATTTTCGTGTGTATTACTGTATGGAAGAATAAAAGAAAGTATTTTCACATAGAAAATCTATAATTGTATTTATAATATGCCCTTTTAGAATGATTTTGTGCCCGTCTAGTAGGAATTAGCCCACACACTCAATTATCTCAACCTCCAACAAAGAAAATATCGAGTCTGCATGAACAGTGGATAAGGTTTGACTTGCCATGGCCAGACCAATACTATCGTTGTTTTGGTTGATCGTTATCGATGGGCCGCATTTCACTCTACTTGAATGGTAACACCCGGAAAAATATTGAAATAAATAGTTTCAAGATTGTCTCTCTCATCATCTGCTCTCCGCGCATGCGTCAAGACCCGCTACAGGTACCCACCACCTCTCTGAGCGCTGTTGCTCTGTGGCGTGATTGGTCGATTCCCCTTCTCTTCCTTTCCTGGTCAGGTGTCAATCGGGGAGCCTATTTAATATGATGTATCGCCTAAACTAGGCACGACAAAACTATATTCACTACGATGCAGTACATATCTAAACCTTTGTTTTTCTTCGTTAATAAACAGCTACAACTACTTCACAGGGCGCAATGACGTCTGATTCAGCCGTGGCCAGGATCTGCGCCAGGTAGCACCCCGCCACGTGGAAGTAAAACAACCAGGGAACTTCGTGGTCTGACTATCCAACTTAGAGAGAGGTCCGTTAATTTGTGTACATGTCTTATAATCCTACTAGGGATTTTAGGGTATCGTCTAAAATTCACTTTCTGACAGTTATTTGTTAACCTAAGCCAAGAATTTGGTGTAGCTCTACTGTACAGTAATCTGTGTGTCTGATTTGACAGGGTAGCAATCTGTCGCTTAACGACATTGCTATGTTTATTTCTTGGTTAGATAGATATCAATATGTATTGCTCTTAATGTCTAATTATACCTGTAGATTAACTGCGGGTCATTTGGACAAAACTTATTTATTATGGCAGTGTACGCCTTGTTGGTCTGGCTTGACCTGTCATGTTTCACGTCGCTTCAACAGTAGGTTAGTGTGGTTAGTATGAACAGTTTGCTGTATTAGGTGTAAACACAGCTACTAGCGTTAGGTTAGTTACCCTTATAATCTGAATTATCAATTAGGTAAATGTCACCTAACGGCTCCTTGTAGTTCATTATTTTGTATGCTCAGCCTACCAGCTCCAAAGATGTCCTTTGGCAACTTGAGATACGCAGGCTCCCGTTTTACTGGAGGAACGTCACCACCTAGAAACTAGGGCCAGCTATTAGGTGTTTATGGCCTAATTAGGCCTTTGCCCGAGTCAATTGCCTCGTGTTCTCCTTATTTATGAACACTCCCAATTTAACTTGTTTGCCAGAAGTGTTCAAGAAAGGCCTCTCAAGGCACTTGTAAATGTTAGTATTCAAAACCACTAATACGGGTTCCTTAAGAGAATTCTAATGAATGTAGCAGCGTTCTAGTGTATATTTTTTCCAGCAAGTTTTGATAGGGGGTATTTCAGTGAAGTGATTGTCTTGTCAGTGTAGTCCTAATTGGGGCTTATGTATTCCTAATGTATGTGATCTTGTTAGTTGCCCCTACCCATGGCCTTGACGTTCTCGCAGTTGATAGACGAGCTCACATGGGCTAGAAACAATATAAAGGTAATCGCCTAGTATCCGGGCAGGTATATATTGGAGAAATAAAGCTATTTGAGTTTACATTAAAATTATTCTAGCTATGCACTTACGAGTTTGTTTATTATGAGCATTTAGTTTAATAACTTTAAAATGAACCTATTGCAGTGCAGGAGATGCCTGATTAAAACCTTAGAATCTACTATAGATGCCTAGTTCCCCTTTTTGTAGGAACTATCTACTCAATGTTGACAGTCTGATTAAGTTAATTATATGCTTTCTAATATCACCTCATACAGCTCCATTAATATTGGAATTAACCCAGTGAATCAGACAGCCTGTTGTTTGAGTGCTAGGTAACTCTCAAGTTATTAGTATTAATTAAAAAGGGCTATTTATGATGAGCCTAATTAATTGTTCATTGTAGCTTACTTTCTCTACTACATGCTCAATATATTTGTATAATGTTGTATACTCAGAGAATTCAACACGGCACCCATAAATGGGTAACTTCAGTTGTATGTAATTTATTATATGTTTAGTAAAATATTGTATGCCTTGTATGTGTTCTTTCAAGCATAACATTCCCCTTAGTGGAGGTGTGTGTCAGTTTTATTTGACGGCAGCTTATGCACGAAGCATTAATAAAAACATGGTATGTATAGGTAGATAAAGTTATAGCTTTAATTGTGAACATACCTTAAGGCCACCAACTCACTCGTTCCAAGTAAACGCTCAACAAATATTCAACGAGATGAAGTGTAGAGAAAAAAAAAACAAGCAGTAAATAAAACGGAAACAAGATAGAAATGCAGATGAGAAAATGGTTTATAGGAAAGGAGGTTCATGTGTGTGTGTGTGTGTTGGTTGTATTTTTGCTTTCGCTGTTTCACTGAGCTAGGGAAGCTACAGGCAAGTTTGAAATTGAGGCGAAATAGATCGCACAAGAATAAACAAACAATTTTCAAACTATATGAACCAACATTCCTGTAGGTAGAAAAACAATCACAGGAAAAGGTAAAGAAAAACGACATTTTTTGAAAAGAGAAAACAATATATATATATATCGTAGAGAAAGAAAGGCTCCTTGTTGAACTACACGTTTGCTCTAAACTGCGATAATTTGTTTTTATTTATTATTATTATTATTATTATTATTATTATTATTATTATTATTATTATTAGCACCGCGTCTTACTACCCATTCGGGTTATACGCACTTACGCTAATGTGTAATGGTAGGGTGATTGTGAGATGAAATGGAGGACCTACAGTTTAACGTGGAATCCGAACCACGGTGGAGGCCTGACATTCCCCACATTCACAAGATGTCTTGTCAGAGGTGAAGGAAGGGTTTGGTAATCAGATAAATCTGTGCCGGAACCGAGGATTGAACCCCGGCCGCCAGCATAGAAGTCTGACACCTTACTCCTAGACCACCAGGTCACCTTGTTTTTTATTTCAAGCACACTATAGTAAAGTGATTTTCAATACTTTGTAATTACTTTTATTTTTAAATTTGACAACAAACGACCACCTTTGTGATCTAGTGGTTAGAGTTCATAGATAAAGATCCAAAGTTCCCGGGTTTTATCCCAGCCGCTTGCAGACTTTCTGTGAAGCAATGGGTCTGGAAATCCGTCAACTTTGCCACGTGAGGACAAATAAGAAGCTACTTGAATAGAAAAAAAAAAGTAGCGACTCTGGTATAGAAAACTGAGATTAACATCCGGAGTGTTTTGTTGTGCTGATTACATGATACCCTCTATTCGAAGAGGTTGGTATTATCTTCACTAACAGACGGCAGTCGTTCGTTCGGTACGGCTCGACTGCAACTTGATGCCATAGTTTTTTTTATATAGTTTACGAGTGAAAGTGATGAACAAGGTTAATATAGCGTCGAATTTATAATGAAATTGGGTATAGCAAATAATTTACAAGAGAAAGAGAGAGAGAGAGAGAATGACACAGGAAAAAGCGGGAGCTATAAGAAAAAATTTAATTCGGTGGATCGACTAATCGCAAGGTGCGAGTGTAGGGAACGAGAGAAAAGGTAAAAGTTTTTTAAGTTTTTATAGAAAAACATTTTTTGGCAAAAATAAATAAAATATTGCTCCAGTATAAATATAGAGTTTAAATTTCTTCACATGGTTATATCAATATTTATTGAATATCTGTCATGAACATAGTGACATTAGATGACACATTTTAAATGAAGATAAAAAAAAAAGTTTTAATTGAATTCCAGGACACCCTTGACATATATTTACGAACTGTTGAGTGTTGTTATCACCTGTGAAGAAGATTATAATCTATGTTCCTAGTGAAGAAATATTATATTTATTTTCAATAAAAAATGTAGTAATATAAAAACTGCAAAAGCATTTATCTTTTCTCATGTTCTATACATTTACACCCTAAGAACGTTAAATAAAATGTTAAAAGTTTAACAAAAAATTGCTATTTATAATTTAATATAATTGCACGGATATAAAACACGTATAAATTAGAGATAGATATAATATTACAAGGTACAAGAGCACCAATAGCTTAGTTGTATGAATTGCTTTGAAAATCAATTAAAAATAAAAGATCGAGACAGAAAGAAAAAAAAGAGGGGGAAGGCTTTTTGTACTCTCAAGCATTTAATGAATACATGAGAGATGTATTATTTTATAGCTAACTAATTTATTGACATATACAATTATTTACAGAAACCAACAGTTGAACATAAAATCATGGCTATGGGTGGAAAAAATGTTAACTCTACAATACTAGAATATGCATACTAATTTATATTTTAAACTACATACTATGTTAAATTACTGAATTCAAATTGGTATGTTATCCAGTTATTTTGTTCCAGGATGAACTCCGGGTCATCCAGAGACCTTACGTACTATCTGGAACTGCATGTTTGCAGAAAAGAAGCCATAGTCTCACTCTGGGAATTTTATCATAAGCCAGGGTCATCATGACTTCCAAAGTTCCTACTTAAGTTTCTGTGTATGTACACTCCACTTTGAGTAAACTCTGTCTAATATAATGTTGTTCACCATTTGGGTCCCAACAATATCCAGCGGAAAGACTGGCCAGCAACGACTTGAACCATCTAACTTAAAAGGAAAATAGAAAATTCTAAGAAATATACTAGTCAACTCTGGAATGATGATCATGAAAAATAGTAATGTTAAAAGGGAAATATTTCTTCAAAACCTCGATCGTTACTCGAACCTAGATCTCCTGAAACTGATAAGCTCTGATTTTAAAAATTATAAAGAACATCTGACTTAGTCTATGTATTAAACTAAGGCTACTCGAAGCTACCCGCACCGCACTATCTATCATGTAGGCTGACCTACCAAATGATATGCTGTCCGAAGTAATCTTAAGGTGCGCAGAAGGGAGCACGGTAATTTTACAGTTTTATAGCATTACATTTTTTTTTTGGCCGAAATAAATCAAATATTTCTCCAGTAGCAACATAGAGTTTAATTTTCTGCACATGCTAATATCAACAGATCTTTAATATTGTCAAAATGTTATCTCTTTATTTAAAATGTTTTCACCAACATTCCAGGACACCCTTGACAGATATTCAAGATCTGTTGATATTAGCATGTGAAGGAAACTAAACTCTACGTTGCTACTGGAGAAATATTTTATTTATTTTGGCCAAAAAATTTATATTCTATAAAAACGGTAAAATATACTTGCACTCCATTCTGCCGCACATTAAAAAAATCCACAAAATATATTTACGGTTTATAACAAAAACCCATTGAATATAAATAATATTCCTATATACAGGTCCACCCTTAGGAATGTGCAAAGGTGCGCTCCGCATTTATCTCCGCGATTTGGGAGGGGGAGCGCTTTCTTAGTTAGGGAATTGAGGATGGGGGGGGGACAAGTTAGGGCGGAAAATTTGCTCGCGCGCTTGTTTAGTATCCCTGCATAGGCGATCTAGCAAATACTTTCATATTTAAAAACGAGTAAAAAACTTAAACATATGTTTGATTTATTGAACACGTGACGCGAGTTCTCCACTTTTAACTCACCGATTTACATTTGTCTGTCTGTGGTGGATATGTCTCACGATAACATTTGAACGCATAAACAATTTCATTCAAACTTAGCAAAGTTGTTTGTTTGTACCTTCATAAAAATCAAGTTTGTTGGGGAAGAAAATCTAAGAAAAGGTTGCGGACAGCGGAGAAATCAACCCTTATATGCATAAAATCACGGATTCTAACTACCTTCTAAACCATTTCCTGAACTTATAAGCAGAAAATTAGTATCTAGTTGTAAAATAATATAATAACATAAAAAAGTTAAGATTTTTAAAATTATTACTGGGGTAGGAGGAGGGCCGGGGTGCGAGGCAAATAGCTGGGACCACAAAATAATTTTTTTTCCGTTTACCACGTTTTTAAGGCAACCCTGCATATATACATATAATACACTTGCTTCGTAAAATTTTTATAAATAAATAATACTGAAGAGAGTGTTGTAACGATTTGAATAACAAATTCAAGAAAAAACAATACACTTTTTTTTTCAAACAAATAATAATGTAAATATATTGAATTTATTCGATCATCTATGGCCTCGCGGGTCTTGTATCATTGTAGGTTATGTAACCTTTAACACTTGTAGGATATATACAAATTAAAATAACACTTGGAACAAAACCAATAAAACCAGTACAGTCAGTGACGTGACAGATATAGTATTTGTGATTGGAAACTTTTTTTTTGTAATTTTAATTTAAGTTCATATAGTCAATGTGCAAAATAATTATTGTTGTGTGATTGCAATTTACCTACGTTTTATTTTATAATTACTAACCTTAATCTCACCAAACGTTTATATTTGCAAATAACTCAACAAGGTTCGCAAAATTTATATAATGACGTAGTTAATTACTTTTGATCAAATGTCATAAATATGAGCTTATCTATGTAAACAAATATAATCTTCAATTAGATATTGAAAACAAAATCCCTTTATTATTATTATTATTATTATATATTATGTGACAGAATATTTAGTCAAGACAACATAGTTGAGTTTTTAACACAAACAATACCCGCGTCGGTAGGCAAGTGAACTATTTAAAGTTAAGCTCGCCTAATATAGTTTGCCAGTAAAAAAGAGATGAGGTTTCAAATCCTAAACTGGGTGTACCGAGAACGACGTTTACTAAATGATTTCCCAATCTACCTTCACGAAAACGCGAGTACATTTTATCATCTCTACTTCATTAGTAAAGTAAAATTCTGATAGCCTTAACGCGTAATAAGAGGTCGTGCAAAATAAAATCACCTAAAATAATAATTATTTCAATTAGACAATTACATCACATATGACTGACCACATATTGACATTTCTTCATGCATTTCCCCTAGAAGAACATCGCTTACAACCTCACAACAAGATAATTCGTAGTGATGGCGACAAAAACGAAGCGTTATTTTAAAATTATATTATGAAATGAGAATGAACGACCTTGACTATCAATAACGTCACACTTCTTCCCTCCTTTAAAAGAACCGTAGCCCTGGTTTGTTTCTCCCTTATATTGGCACTACCTCTTTAATTCCCTTCGTAGATTTGCGTTCTCCCCCCACCCACTATTTATTGGGTCAATATGGGCGGGCCAAGAGGCAAGAAAACACACCATCTGTTAGCCCAGTTCGATATGAAAACAAAATTCTAGCCACCTAAACTTGCGCCCATCCCCGTGATTCAATAGTAGGGGTCGGAGTAGAGACTCTAGATATCCGGTGATCAGCAGGTTGGACTCTGGATACAAAGTTTGAGAGCTTCAGTTTCTTAAAAAAAAAATCTCGCATATATTTTAAATTTATTTTTTTCAGAAATGCGTCTTAATAACTATTTAGGTTATAAGCATATTTAATAAATATTTAATAAATAGTGGTTGGTGACCTGGTGGTCTAGGGGTAAGGTGTCAGACTTCTGTGCGGGCGGCCGAGGTTCAATCCTCGGTCCCGGCACAAATTTATCTGATTGCCAAACCTTCACCTTCACCTCTGACAAGACATCTTGTGAATGTGGGGAATGTCAGGCCGCCACCGTGGTTCGGATTCCACGTTAAACTGTAGGTCCTCCATTTCATCTAACAATCACCCTACCATTACACAATAGCGTAATTGCGTATAACCCGAGAATGAAAACCAGTAAAGATCAAAATCTGAAAATTAAGAGAATCAAGAATGCAAAACAAACATTTTAAATTCACTATAAAGAGAACAAGAAACTGTTTTTTCATAATTTATCTAAGCTCAAGGTTCGCTTTTATATGTATTTCAATAACCTATAAAGTTTTTTTTTAATTTCATGTTTTATCAATAAGAGTGTTTTGCATGTCCTGTACATTTTGTTTTTCTTCTTTACCTGATTTTCATTCTCAGATCTTCAATCACGCTAGTGAAACAGCGTTTAAAGAAGGTTGAATTTAGAGGAAGTGTACCCGTATTTGCGTGAAGTGAGGATGGAAAACCATCCTTAGTACATCCAACAGAGATTTGAAAGCTAATACACCCCTTAATCGGCTTTCAGTCTATTGCGAGAGTGAGAGTTTCGGCTCTAGGTCAAGAAACAGATAGACGGGAAGACATACACACGCAAGGCATCACGAAAACAACTTTTTCGGTTTTAAGGGGTCATGAAACTTTGATATCCATCAAAATCTAAAATTCGATTTTTATTTGACTATCACAATACTCTCCGTGGGGTCGAAAGAAAGTATTATTATTATTATTATTATTATTATTAGCACCGCGTCTTACTACCCGTTCGGGTTACACGCACTTACGCTAATGTGTAATGGTTAGGGTGATTGTGAGATGAAATGAAGGACCTACAGTTTAACGTGGAATCCGAACCACGGTGGAGACCTGGCATTCCTCACATGAAAGAAAGTAAAAAGACTAATTGTTTGGTTAATTTTTTAATACATTCCATGAACCACGAAATACTATCCATTCAGCTTATCAGCATATTTACACTAATGGGGTAAGGATGAGGAAGCTATAATTTAACCATATTTTCGTGATGGAAGAAGAGTGGATTTTAGTAAAAAAACCACACTTAGTACATTCGGCTGATATTTGAATCCCAACCTCCACGTCAGCGTCAAACCATTTGGCAAATAAAAGCCAGTTACATCTGCTAATATTTAAGCATATTTTTCATTGCTGATGAATATATAAATAAAACTACGTTTAGCAACTAGAAAATAGTTTGACTTTTTAAGACGTTAACAGATTTTAAAATATGTAAAAATATATTTATTTATACGGAAAAATATATCTTAACAGTACTTCCTTTGACCCTTGTGAGCACATAGTTTTCTGTGATAGAGATGATGTTTTAATGGTACGGTAGCAAATTAGTTTTTAAAAGCTAGATAAAGCTTAACCTCGCCATTAATCTATACTTGACTTCTTTTTGTCTTAAATAAAACCTCATTTATAATTAATTTCCTTCGGTAGTGATTTATTTCATTATTTTTAAATATTTAATCGCTTTTCATTTTAATTCAAATTTGCCTTAAAAATTACTAGTAATAAATCAACTAGCATAAAGAAATTTCTAAACCTCAATAAAAAAACTTAGTTTGCAACTTCATCTTGGCCTCCATTTTGCCCGCATATCTTTACCGCTTCGTTGAATATCTTGTCATTTCCCATCTAAAACGAAGAAGATATAATGTGACCTAGATATTAAGATATTGGACGTTACATTCCAAAATGCACAGTAAGATTTAAGAAGATGGCTAGATAATTGAATCCAGAAACAAATTACACAGTAAAATATATTTCTAAAATAGCGACATGATTTATCTCCATAAACTAAAAAAAAAAAAAATGTATGCTCTCAAATGTTATTTGGAATTGTCTTTCCCTGGAAATGTTAATGATTGGATTCCTTTAGAAGCTATTTGTAGTTTAATACAAGACTATTTTTCATCTTAATATTCGATAATATCAAAGGGGAGTGAAATAAATTCATGGAGGGGCAAGTTAGTTCCAGGAGAAAGGGCGAATCTATTTCAATCGGGAGGAAGGGGATACAAATTTTGTCCAATTTTGTTCCCCCCCTCGGCGCCGCCTAGTTTTTACACCACTGCTTGACTTAGATTTGTACACTTTTTTTAAAAGCGTTGGCCACTTTTACCAAACAAAAGCATGCAATGCAATGCAATAGTAGCTGAAAATTTAAATGTTACGCCCATGATAAAAGAGGCCACTTGGATTTAAAATGAGCTTAAACCACTGCCTGACTCTCTTCACGCGGCAAATTTAATTTAAATACAAAAATAATATACTCCAGAAACGTTCGTATAAAGTACAAGATTAACGGACCAATGATATCATTGTGACAAAAACCAATAAGCTTTGTCAGAGAGGGGATCCCAAACGTTAGGCTGGGCATGCACTGTTTCTGTGGATGGGCATTTTATTGCTAAAAAAATCGTATTTTATTTTATTTACTACATTCACTTTTAAATTTGTTACTTTGGATCTTATGCACGGGCCCCTGGTAACACCGGGCCCGGTACCATTGTACCAATAGTCCCCCCCCCCTCCCCACCCATCCTCATGGTGGGCCTGTTGACCACTGATCATTCGATTCGTGGTGATGCTGAAAATATATCATATTGGAGCTGGGATTGTGTTATCTTTGAAATAGTTTTAAATTACGCTCTGGAATAATTTGTAATTTTATAATTGCATCACAACCTTTTATTGTAATTTAATTTACATTTTAAAACAAGTTTCCCAATTTAACTCTCTTTCTATCTTTGTTTAACTTCCAGACTGAGGACTTTTGTGAAAAATTTGATTAAAGACGTTTGTTATACAATCCTTAAGGATGATTGTCGCTCTTTTTCACGTTGTCTTTAAAAATATAAATCAACCTTATTGGATGGATAGGCATTTTACAATGTGAAATAAAAAGGGTGATAAAAATGGATGGACGTTAAAGGAAAAATGTATATGTCTCTATCGATACTTTGATATAGAAGTTCCTTCCTTCACCTCTGACAAGACATCTTGTGAATGTGGGGAATGCCAGGCCTCCACCGTGGTTCGGATTCCACGTTAAATTGTAGGTCCTCCATTTCATCTCACAATCACCCTACCATTACACATTAGCGTAAGTGCGTATAACCCGAACGGGTAGTAAGACGCGGTGCTAATAATAATAATAATAATAATAATAATAATAATAATATCGAAGTTAAATAAAAAACAAGCATCAATTTTTATAATAAGCACATGAGTTTTTTTCTAATCGATTAAACAACTGTAAATGATATAAATTAAACTAATAACTAAAATTCAATTTAAACAAATTGTACCCATGAAATGTATAAATATATATAATTAAAAAAATACTACTTGTTCCATTCATTGAGTTATCGAAGGTTGCTGTTTGTACAAAATACTCATTTGGTGTAAAACTTATAAAACACCACCATTACTCATTTACTTATCAACTTACCGTTGCAAACGAATTAAAAATTCAATTGTTATTTACAAAATCAATCATAGACATATTTATGTTCCCCAAATACGTAGCCCCACTTTTTTTTGTATTAGTCCGTTTAACATTGAGGTTATTAAAGGCTCAATATACGAGAAATGGATCATGAGGGCTATTTATAAGGATTGCACCAGCATTAGCGTGGAGAGAGAATAGGAGAACCAATTAAAGCTTACTCAAGAAAAACCCACTTAGGTCTAGCAGGTCACCGTCCAAGTTCCAGTCTCTCTGTCAAAGGTGACCTTGTCACAACACGATCCTAACGCCTTAGGCTAAGGTAACACCGGTTCAGTACTCAGCCGTATATTTTCTCTGCCGTATACGGCCGCACAGTCAAAGAAACAAAGCCCTACTAACTAATGTGAACTGTCACAGTAGCCACGGGCTACACTTTCACACACAGTCGAATTTCACAGATCAATGGCCGAAATCAAACAAGATTTTTATTTCACCCGACCGTTATTGCCAGTGCTCTGAATGTTCTCTACTGTAGCAGCTAAAATATATTTTAAATACAGTTTTATATTGACACACAATGGTTGATTTTGACAATTTAATTTCATTAGTTCCAATAATTGAGGGGAAAACGTATGAAATTCACGACTTTTCTTTCTTTATACATTAATTTTGCTTATCCACACTTTTTTTGCTCTTCAAACAATAGGATTGTTAAGAGAGGACTTATGTTTAATAAATATAGGCCTATACCATGCAAGTTAATGTCTATCTTTAACGACTCCGCCTACTTTTATGAAAATACCGTATACACATGTCTCGGTGAAAATGTGTGTACTGCCGTAACTGAATCAATGAGATTACATTGTACTGACGTGCGCCTTCGGCCATATTATACGGCAGAGCAAAGATACCACCGAGTACGGAGTCAGTGCGACCTTAGCCTGAGATCACGCGGCTACCGGTGAGGGTCCCATGAAAAGTGTGAACTAGATGTGAAGTAAAGTGTCAACCTTCTCTCTGTTTGGTGTGAAATGCAATAGGGGAGTGATTCTATTATCCTCCCAATAGACGTAACGTACGCCACAGTGAACATTCTACAAAGAAGACTCAGCGGGTTGGGAGGTGGAGAGGTCCTTGCAAAACTCTTGTCTGCCAACAGCTCGCCCGCATTATACCGTTTAAACACTTTCTAACTCTATTTGTTATTTAAAATGTTCGTGAACTAGGGATTGCCAGCTAGACAAGAGGGCCAACGCTTCAGATGTGAAACTAGAGTAAGATTCTGGTAAGAAGGACGCTTTAGAGAAAAAAAATACATGTTTTGCGTTCAACATTAACAATATTTTAATTCATTATTAGTGTTATTAAAAAGGTGTTGATAATAACTGTAAAAAGTAACATCTGCAGGTCGCATTTCTTGATGTATATTAAAGCAGTTTTAGTTTAAAAAAAAAACTGATTCGCAGGTCATCTGGCTACGGAGTCACTCTCGCAATAAACTGGACTGCCGATGACAGAGAGATTGGAGTTCTAATCCCGGTCAGGTGTAACGAGGCGGGTTTTTCTAAAATGGTTTCCCACACTCTCTCTCCATGCAAATGGCGGTACACTTCCTCTACATTCAACTTTACTCACTCCTAAACCATTAGCGTAATTAGTGCATATGCATAACCCAAACAGTTAGTAAAATGTTGTGCTAAAAAATAAAAATGTCAACTGTCATAAAAGGTCCTTCCTTTCATAGTTATATTATAGAGGCAACAAAACGTTCGGGGTGTGGCGTTCAAACCATTAGCACAGTACTATATTTAAAATATTCTCTCAAACTATGAATGATTGTGATAAATATATGTTAATAATTTTAATATTTAGCACCCCGTCTTACTACCCGTTCGGGTTATACGCTTTAAGTACTAATTACACTAATGTATTAGGAATTGGGAAGGGTGAATTAGAGGAAGTGAACCCGCATTTGCGTGGAAGGAGAGTGGAAAACCATTTAGGAAAAACCACCCCCAGTTCACCCGACCGAGATTCGAACCTCGATCTCCCCGTCCTCAGCAGTCGAGCTCAACACGACAATCGCGTTAGCCAACTACGCCACCGAGGCGGGTGATAAATATATGAACCAATATAAATGGTTAGTTCTGTTTCTTTATTGATGAAAATTTGTATATTATAATCTAAAAACATCTCCCTTAACTTACATACATAGCCTTCAAGAGGCCCTTTAACATCTACAACCCACACCCGAGTTGGTATGTTTCAAATCTCAACTGTAATTTAAAATGGAGTACAACGTATGATGATGTGTGTGTTTTTAAGTCAACTTATAACCGGAAAAATAAAATAGCTACTAATCGAGATGTATTACAATGCCTACAAAATCACAACGTATGTGTGTTATTATTATTATTATTATTATTATTATTATTAGCGCCGCGTCTTACTACCCGTTCGTTTTATACGCACTTACACTAATGTGTAATGGTAGGGTGATTGTGATATGAAATGAAGGACCTACAGTTTTACGTGGAATCCGAACCACGGTGGAGGCCTGGCATTCACCACATTCACAAGATAACTTGTCAGAGGGGAAGGAAGGGTTTGATAATCAGATAAATCTGTGCCGGGACCGAGTATTGAACCCCGGCCGCCAGCACAAAAGTCTGACACCTAACCCCTAGACCACCAGGTCACCTGTATGTGTGTTACTTGTGTAGAAATAATAGTAATAATAAGGCACACGTCATAAACTCGTGAGCTGGACCGGTCTCTTCAGTCAGTCAATCAAGTCTGTCACCGGCTATTTCCGTCCAGCTCGTCAACAGGCGGTTTGAGGCCAGCCAGACGACAGACGAATTTCACTATCAATCCCACCCGCGAATCAGTCGCAGAGCGTCGGTCAGACAGACGTGTCGTTTGACTTGCGGTACACATAAAAGAGCTTTAGGTCCAAGCTTTCGAGGCCACGTTTATGTCCTCGTAACTTTAATTGTTTGTAAAGTCTAAGGCCCTTCGTCAACCAAGAAAACTAATGCAACGCGATACATCGCGAGTAACTGGTCACTTACTATAAGTTGCTCCGTTTCTCGTCCACACAAGAAAACTATTTTCTATAAGTCGTGAGAATGTCATCGTCGGATGAGGTCCTAGTTATTGGCTACATATAAGTCTATTTAAAAGCTCGTAAAAATGCCCGGAAACCATTTTGGGTTCATCCGGATAAAAGAAAAGTTTTTCTAAATTACAGTTATTTCAGGGACTCCATTGAGTTTAAACAAATGTATAGGATCAGTATAGAAACTTTTGAAGAGAATGAACGACTCGTAGGTCAAACTATCAAGGCATTGGCATTTTTTGTAGAATTTTGTCACCTAGAAGTAAAAACTTGCAGGAAATACGCGAAAAGATCGAAACTTAAGCTTACACAAATGAAAATTAAACACTGCGTACAGCTCCGAAAGTGCACTCCCCAGCGACTAACAGGCAACTTATAGCCTGGAGACCAACATGTTTGGGCTCCTTACGATGTATTGCCCAGCGCTAAAGTCGTAGTCTCCTTGGCGGACGAGAGAAGCATTGTTTAAATGCAAAAGTTTCCTAGGCGATTGATTTCTTGGATAGAAAGCACTTCTCTTGCTAAGAAAATTTTGCCAAAACTACACTAACAATAAGCCTAAATCTAGACGACCAATACAACAACACCAACCCGGGCTCGATTACTGAAACAACCGAAAATAAATTATCGCTGGAGCAATGTGTGTTTCTCCTTTCAGAGTGATAAATTAAAAGCCGGGTGCTGGGTGTTGTGTCTGTTTTAGATTTATGCTATTTTATAGGTCATGTGCTAATTTAATCAGTAAGCTCAGAAAATGTACGTTAAATACTTCAATTTTATTTTAATCTAAAAAATTGTCTATGTTTTTGTGATGTTGGACCACATCCTACTTCCCATCTGGGCTATGCGCGTGCTAATCACGCTAGTGGTGTAGAGATGAATAAAGTATAATTTAAAGAAAATGTACCCGCGTCTGCTTGGCGGGAGGCTGAGAACATGCATATGAAAAACCAACCTTAGTACTTCCGGCAACCCACGGAAAACCAGACTATCCGAGCTTAGCATCCGTATGCCCACTGACCCGCCTCGGTGGAGTAGTTGGCTAACGCGCTAGTCATGTTGAGCTCGACTGCCGAGAATGGGGAGATCGAGGTTCGAATCTCGGTCGGGTGAACTGGGAGGGGGTTCCTAAAGGTTTTCCACTCTCCCTCCACGCAAATACTGGTTAACTTCCTCTAATTCAACCTTCCCAATTCCTAATCTATTAGCGTAATTAATACTTAAAGCGTATAACCCGAATTGGCAGTAAGACGCGGTGCATAGTAATAATAATAATAATAATAATAATAATATTATTATTATTATTATTCCCACTTCTGGAGGTCACACTCTTATTCTCGAGTCCATGACTTAACTAGAGCTTAAGGTATGGACGGAAGAAATACAAGAAAAGGCCAGTGTTTTTGCAGTTTTTATATAAAAAAAAATATTTTTTTTCCCCTAATAAGCAGAAACATAGAGTATAATTTTCTTTACATGGTATATTAACAACTTTTTAAAGTTTTCATTGCATTTCAGGACACCCTTGATAGGTATTCAAGAAACGGTGATATCACCATGTGTATAAAATTATACTCTTTGTTTCTGATGGAGAAATATTAGATTTATTTTAACCAAAAAAAAGTTGTAGTACAAAAACTGCAAAAACACTTACCTTTTCTCGCGTTCCTACATCCCCGAAAATCCATGGCTGTCAGAACTTAAGGTCGTCATTCAACCCTATTCTAAGACACTTTTATGCAAAACATACCCTGACACCCAACCTCCTTCAAATACAGTTTCATATTATCCTATCATCAATGTCTTGGTCTACCAAGAGGTCTTGTAGCTTCAGGTTCCCCAACTAAATGTTGTATACACGCCTGCCACCACCAATATGCGCCATACCCCAATTTAGCATGCGCTTTATTCATATATCTTCCCTCTTTTTTGTAATATATTTTTCAGCGCTTTGTTTTAATCTATTATCAATTTATTATCTTGGTACAAAGTGAATGACCAAACTACACATCCGTAAAAAAAACAACAGGTAGGATTATAGTTTTGTGAATTTCAGTTTAATATTTACAAACCGATGACGAAATGACAACAGCTTAAAAACTGAATAATAAATAGCAAGCCTTTCTAGAATTAATTCTGTTTCTAAACTAACTTCTCTCATAAATGTATACGTAACGTCATGTGATCTACAGCGTTCACTTTTGGTAGATTTTATCAATACCTATAAAAAAACACTGATAATATAGTAAAATGTTAACAATGTCGAAAGCAAAATAATATGGCAAATATCTTCTTACCAAAATCCTACTATATAAAATAGCGTCGTTATCTCCTCTTCCATTGGAGGCACAACCTGTTAGGTAAGAAACAAGACGACAAACAGACGCTTGGCGTCCATAGTTAGTACCCTCAAGCGTCAAGGTCTGAACACAAAGGTGAGTTCTGTTTGGTCTGGAACCACGAGGAACGGTAACATGTAAAAGGATTCTAGAGCATGTTTGGAATTGTTATAACGCTTCGACGTGTTTCTGTGGAAATACAAAGAGTATTTCCTGGCCAGGTGAATTAGGGCCGTAAATATAGTCGAGATTCGATCGTCAGCCAATACCCTATTTTACTAACTGCTTGTTATTCGTATGTATTGGAAAATTGCTTGACTTCCTAGGCTAGATTATAGATACGGTCCCTAGACATTTCTACGATTGATATTTATTAAAAACCTAGTGTATGGATATTTTTCTCGGCCTGGTGAATATTTGAGAAATTTAATAATATTGTCAATACTTAACAAAACGGTTTAGTATTAAATTAAGGTTAGATCAAATAAATGAGATTTTTCCGCTTTGTAGTTTGTAAACCGTACTCGGTAATAATGATAACTTGTGTTGTTTTTTTAAACTACCCTATTTTCTTGTTCATTTAGGAAATATAATTTTCCGGAATACTAACAAATTTACAGTGATGTTATAGAGATCGTGAAGGCGTAGTTTTGAGGAAATGTATCCAAATTTGTGTGAAGGAAAAGTGAGTAACCACTTTGGAAATAACAACCTCATAACGCTTGGACAGGAGTTTAAGCCATACCTCCCCCTCGCCAGCGAATCCCAACATACGAGATTAAAACTTTAAACCTCATGTACACAGCCGCAAGTTGTAATATAGCTTTTTTTCATCGCGTCACAATATCCGTTCTGGTTGTACACATATATATATTAATTATGATAGTGTGGTACCGATAAGGAAGGTAAAATGTAATGTAAAACGCAGATGCATTTGCATGAAAGTAGCGTGGTAAATCACTTAGGAACAATCACCCTCAATACACCCAGTCAGGATTTCAAGCTTTAATGTAAAAAAATATTCCCTCCATACTTAGTGGGGCTCGAATTTCAACCTCCTAGACAAGAGTAAAAAAAATTAAATACGTATATTAAACTAACCTTGTCACTAACACGTCTGTTTTATTACTTTAAAACACGTTTGAAATACACTAACAAATTAATGTATATCACTAATAAGAGAATGTGAAATACTCATATCTCTCTTTAAAAGGTTTCCAAACCATGAAAACGTGGTTATGCGTCGAAACCAAAACCAAAATAGCTTTCTTTTTATTTAACAAAAAAAAGAAGCTTTAAGTGGACCGTAACCGACGTGATAGAATTACAAAACTATCCCTAATATGGGTTTTCATTACGAACTCTCCCTCCTTTTTAAAATCTCGTTCCCCGACTTTCCCGGGCATCTAGGTCCTATCACGTCTGCATATCAATGAACCTTCTAACGCGGATTCTAGAAGAAAGAGATAATGAGAAAGTTAGCGCTCATACACTTCACATATTAACAAATTAGATTGAAGAATTAAAAAGTGTTGTAGTATATAGCGAAAATTCATAAACACAAGAAACCAAGTGGAGATGACCGTAAGAAGAAAACAGGAGAAGAGGAAAATACAAGTGAAAAAATCGGTATTTTGTGTGTTGTGTATATATATATATAGTAGCTAGTATGTATAGGTAGCTGATTTACTGCTAAACATATTATGTTACGCTTATTCTAAATCTTGACAAAACCTTTAACATTCCACAAGTTTGGTCTTTACTTTACTGGGATGATTATAAAACTATTTTGTAATCATTCCAGTATAGTTATATTTTATATATATATATTTGGAATGATTACAAAACTATTTTCTATAACTTTACTGGAATGATTACAAAACTATTTCAGTAAAGTAAGGACCAAACTTGTTAAAGGTTTTGTCAATATTTAACGTAAGCGCAACATAATAGCTTGTATGTTTGCCAATAAATCAGCTACCTAGGCAGCCCCCTTAACAAATAATGCCACCCCTTTTGTAGTTTTTCCGAGGATCCATTAATACGCTCCAACAAATAATTGATTTTCTTAAGAATCAAATTTAATATACCTATTATCTTAGAGAAGATCAATTTTATAAAACCCACTTAGTTGGCCGCATGGTTTAGGGCGTCACTTCCACAATCGACTAGACTGCCGATGACAGGAATATAGGGGTTTGAATGAGGTCGGGAGTACTGAGGGTAGTTTTTCCTCAATGTTTTTCAACTCTCCCTCCACGCCAATGCAGGTACACTTCCTCTAAATTTAGCTTTTATCAACTCATTAGTGTAATAATTAGTATATATGCGTACAACCTGAACAGGTAGTAAGACACGGTGTCAAAAAAAAATTCTTGATACAACCAATGGAATAATACTAGACAATAAAATCGATTAGGATATGATTTATTTAATAATACATTCCAGATCAAAGCACAATTTGAATTTCCAATTCAATAGTTAAGAATTTATTAAGCTTAAGAACCAATACTAAAATCAGATTTCGTAATAAAAATGTAGGTTGGGTGATTATACTGCTCTGGTAACTGGTGAAACTTTGAATAGGTCTACGTCTTTAATATTATTATTTTTACTTCATCTGACTAATACAAACAAGCGCGTGGCACTCAACACGTGCGATTAAAAAATAAATACTTGAATGTAAAACCTGAAAACTTGTCTAAGAGGAGCGCACAATAAAGAGAAAATAAACGATTACGCTACCATCTTTGAAGAATAAATAGGGAGACACAAGCTTAGACACTTTCTCATTAATCTACTCAAGGTAGCGACTTTTTTTTTCTCCAAAATCAGTACACCAACCATTAATAAGTTTTCTTTAGAAAAACAAACATTATTTTAAAAATCTTATGAAACATTCTTCAGATATAAATTTCGAACAGAACGGTTATAACAGATTTTTTTTAAATATAAATTTAATCGTCATCAGTAAACTACCTACTCTATGTATCAAGTTTGAACTAAAGTCATCAAAACGTAAAACTGTAGCCCAGGGACAAAATCGAAAGACCTACTTCTTTGGGTTTCGTGGCAAACAAAACGTAGTCTCGAGGTAGAAAATGTTCACGATTGCAATAATGTATTTATTTATGTGATAAAATAAATAATGATGACTTGAAAGAGTTATTTATTTTTAATTTTCTTCATGGGTACATTTGCTACACTGATCTGGCTAAGTTTTTTTTTTTTAATTTTCATCACCGCGTTTTACTATCTGTTCAGGTTATCGCATATATGATGGGGTAAGAATGAGGAAGGAAGCGGTTTAATGGTTATTTACCAGCATTTGCGTGGAAAGAGAGTGGGAAACCACTTAGGAAAAACCACCTTTAGTAGACACAACCAAGATTAGAGCTCTAATATCCCCGTCATCAGCATGCCAGTCTAATACAAGACTGACACCTTAGACCATTCAGACACTGAAGAGTGTTAGTTTAATTGAAGAAGGTTAAAGTAAAATAAGTTAAGTTAATTGAAAGAGAAAAAATAAGCACTCATTAATGGAGTAATTTGTTATCTGACTACCCTTGAATTAGTTCTAGTACAAACATGCACTGATGGTAACATGATATAAGAAACCCATCTTATAATAGACAAGCTTATTTGTCTATACTAATATTATAAAGAGGAAAGATTTGATTTTTTGTTTTTTGTTTGTAATGGATAAACTCAAAAACTACTGGATCGATTTTAAAAATTCTTTCACCAATATAAAGCTACATTATCAGCGAGTAACATAAGCTATATTTTATTTTGAAAATTTAATTTATTCCTCATAAAAATGTCGATAGTATATTATACAGTCGTTGGAAAAAAAAGTTGTTGAAGGTAAAGTGGGGTTGGTGAAGGGGGCGAGGGGGTAGGGGTGAGGAAAGAGAAATGAGATGAAAATAGGAGGAAGGATAAAAAGAGGGAGGGGGCTATACAGTGATGGTAGGACTGTATTTAAAAAAAAGTTTTGTTTTTATATTGACATGATGGATGATTTGAAGCTTTGTTTTACAGGATTCTTTACAATATTTTTTTACGGGGAAGGGGGCTAGTATTAAATAAAATTTTCCGACAGGAGCATACCTCTTTAATAACATTATATATTAAGGGTTTGAGACCTGGAGGACTCAGTTCATACATATCATGATCTAAAGATGTATCAGTGAAGCCTCGGCCATTGTCGAATGACAAAGCCAAGGGTTTGTACGAGGAGAGAAGATTCTACTTGGCACGTGTTCTTGGCACAGTTCACTTCAAACTGATCAACGGCGGCAAAGACGTCGTCTGTTTTGTTCGTCTTGGATATCAGGGATCGCCATAAAATGCCACAAGACAAAACAGGTGGTCTCACTTTTTTTTTCTCATATGGTACACCGACACACTATTAAGGATGCTGTTATTAAGGATTCACACGTTCGTCGAAAGATAAAGGCAAAAAAATAAAAGTAATCACGTGACGCTCAAAGCCAATCGCTTAATATTATTATTATTATTAGCACCGCGTCTTACTACCCATTCGGGTTATACGCACTTACGCTAATGTGTAATGGTAGGGTGATTGTGAGATGAAATGAAGGACCTACAGTTTAACGTGGAATCCGAACCACGGTGGAGGCCTGGCATTCCTCACATTCACAAGATGTCTTGTCAGAGGTGAAGGAAGGGTTTGGTAATCAGATAAATCTTTGCCGGGACCGAGGATTGAACCCCGGCCGCCAGCATAGAAGTCTGACACCTTACCCCTAGACCACCAGGCCACCAATCACTTAATAAAGACTCGAAATAACTTTGCGGATTTCCCTTTTCTGCGAGATATCATCAGCTTGGATGACCCAATCAGATTGCAAAACCAACCAACCAACTTAATCAGTGCGCACGAGATATAGACAGCTGCATTTACTGTGGGGAAAGATGTATAAAAAATCAACTTCAGTGCACCCAGCCATGATTCGAACCCCGATCTCCCCGTTATTCATTACAATAGTGAGACCCTGCGACTACCGAAGAGTTTGATTTTGTTTTTTGCTATAATAGCCCCCAAGTATTATGTAAGCCGAAAATTGCAATTCACTATGCATGGGCAGTGATAGATAGATTATCCAGTTGCAACATACATAATTTCGAGCCCTATCATAGGCCAGAGCTCGGAAACCTTTTGGGGCCCCGATTGACTTATAAAAGTATTAAATATCCCGTGATTATCTATAGTTTCTCCACTATAAGTTTACTTTTTTTTTGTTCTATACATTTTACATTTATTCCTTAAATTCAATATTTACTCAAATAATTATGTCCCCTGATTTATTGAAAAAAAATTTATAGATTAAATAAAATTTACATTTTCATTTAAACTATTTAAATTTCTTATAATATTACCGATTATGACTATTTTGGTCACACTCAAATATTATGTGAAAGTACTTCACGATGTATTTGCGTGTTTAAAAGACTCGGAGATCGACTTTTAATGAAGATGTAGTTTTATATTACAACAGCGACCTGAGAATTTTCGCGAGATCGACCAAAAGATAATTTCTTACGATTAAATTAATCGACTACAAATCTAATCAATGATGATAAAATAACATTTTGTTTAGCGGTGGTATTACATGCCAGTTGGCTCGTTGATTTTCACTTTTGTGAGGTGTGAAATCAATTTTGGAATCTTGGAAATCAAGATTCAAATTATTTATATGTTGGCATGACAACCCGTGTTTTAATCTAAAAAAATTAGTATTATTCCATTACATGTTTAAAGGCGGGGATGTAGGAAACTCTTGACAGGTATTCAAGAATTAATGATATCACCATGTGAAAAAAATTAGCCTCTGTGTTTCTATTGGAAAGTTATTATATTTATTTTGACCAAGATAATGTTAAAATATAAAAACTGCTAAAAAAAACTACCCTTAACTGGCTTTCCCTACATTCACCTAATAGTATTAAATATGTGTGAAAAACTTTTTTGTTTTCCGAAAACAATGCAAGGCTTATTTGACCATTTTAATACAGGATGATTCACTTAGGACTGAACACTTATATTGTATAATATAAGCTATGTAGAGTATAATATGAGCATGAAACACGAACGGAACGGTTCTTTATCTCATGACGAAGCAGTCGACACGCATTAATTGGCAATACATGTATCCCCACTGGCCAGCTAGGCGCCACAATGACGCGCCATCTCTATAGACATTAATGGGGAAGCGTGTCTAATCGGACTGTGAGTCGGCAGAAGAAAGATGGTACACTCAATTGAAAATCGTGTGTTCATCGAGCATCAGTACTGGGTGACCGGTTCCTTCAAACAATGTCAGAGGGGGTATCTGAATAAATTTGGTGGGCGTACATCACCCATCAGAGACACCATTTCGAACTTGGCGAAGAAGTTGGAGTGAACAGGAAACTTGGTGGATCCACATAAGGGCGGACGGCTCAAGAGACAGAGGACAACATACAGGAGGCGAAGCAGCGGTTATTGGCATCCCCAAGAAAATCTCTTCGGGGTTATCCCAAGACACTGGACGATCGTATTCGCCTGTCAAAGATCAAGCAAACAGGCAAAGACTAAGCCGTTCAGTAGCAAGGCTGTGCACAAGCTACAGCCACCTGATTCGGCAAAGCGACTGGCTTATTGCCAATGGTTTTCCCAATTTTTCGCCGAAACCCCACCCTGTTGGACATAGAATGGTTTACTGATGAAGCATGGTTCCATTTGTTCGGTTATGTAAACTCGCAAAAATTCACGGTGTGAGCCACTGATAATCCCCATGCCATCCATGAAGAGCCATTGCATCCAGCGGTGTCTCGTCGCCGTATCAATGAGCCAATCTTTTTTGAAGACACGATGAATAGTGACCATAGTCAGATGATCAGGAACTTGCAGATGGCTACTACCAACAGGATGGTGCTACTTGCCACATCTCCAATAGGAGCACGGCTTAGATTCGCAGTTTTTTCCAAAACAAGATTCTCCAAAAACCACTTAGGTCTCCCGACCTAACACCCCTAGATTTCCTTCCATGAGGACTTATTAAAGTCAGTGTTTATGCCAACAAGCCAAGGTCGATTGAGGAATTGAAAGACAATATCAGAACTTGAAATTGCTGCCATCAACGTCGCTACGCTACATCGCATATTCGTCAATATGGAGCGTCGGGTGAATATGTGTCTGGATGCTGGCCGTGACCCTTCCAGCATCTTCTATTAGACATTCTTATTTGTCATGGGCCACGGTGTGTTTTACAAATCACACTATTCAAATGTGACTTTCCAATAATGCGTTAATTAAAAAAAAATAAGTGTTCAGTCCCGAGTGAATCATCCTGTATATCCATCTCTTGTGTTTTATTCAGTGAAAACGACATGTATTCTAAGATTAGTCTATACTTCATTGATTTATATATTTTCTCATCAGTTAACGTGCAAAATTATTGCTATTAAAGGATTTCCAAATTGCGGACCATGGGCCGGCTGTAGATATTAATTATCATTCAAATGGCAAACAAATTGAACTGTCAGAATATTGACATATGACGGATATGTGGTTAACCAATTGCATCGCAGATACAAAATTAACCCGCAGATAAAGGAACGTTTTCTTCTCTAGGAAATAACTGAAATTAGTCCTAAACAACGGACACACACTGACTGAACGTCAATATCATCTAGTCTGGTTCAACGTTAGCGAGGAGAGGGCAGTGGTTTCAAATACCGGTTGAGTGTACAGAGTTTTTTTTTTCCATAAATGGTTCATCAGTATCACGCCAATCAAGAGCTGATACATTTCAACTAAATTTCCTTTCATTAACCGGATTCTATTAGTTTAGTAGTGAAGTTACATTGTGGTTAGCTCGGAGTATAAAATGAAGCGATGGAAAAATAAACATCTGAAAAGAGATTTCATACACTGTATAAATTAGTAGTTTACACTATGGTGCAGCTTATATTATGCGCATTCGTAAATTTTGAAAAATGACATCTGGACACGGGTTTAGAGCCTAGGTGCTTGGCTTATTGGGCTCTATCAATGAGCTATACAGCACTCATCCCGTGCTAAAGGTCATTCTTCACCCGTGGTATCAATGATAGCTAAATAGGTAGCTCAAGAATTTCACATGTTCATCACAGAATCTGCCTTAGACTATGAGTGAAGAAGTGCCCTGCGAATAAGACGAATCCTCAATAGCTCAGTGGTTGAGCATTAGCATGCTAAAACTAAGAGTCCCGGGTTCGATTCTCATGCCCAGGTGTCAATTTTCAAAATTTACAAATATCTGATGCGGCTATATCTGTAAACTTAAGATATTTTAGATCTCCCAAACTTCACTAGTAATGTATAATTAATTGTACAAGCGTATGCTATATACATTATATTAGAGAGACTTAACAGAGACCGAAAAGGTAAGAATGTAAAATTTCACCAAGTGTACCTGATAATGTTATACACAAGTGTGTAAGTAATTTCCTGATGTCCATTTAACCTTGAGATAAATATATTAAGATTCAAAACAGAAATTAGCTTACGATTGTCATATTATTCATTCCACTTCAGAATGATGGCTATCTAAAAGTGTTTATCAAAGCACAACTTTGCATAACCCTGTTGGAAGATTTATTTCCCAGAATATCTTGAAGCTGTTTCTTTATTTATTTCGTCTGGCAGAAGTCATTAATACGATCTTATTTAGAGATACAACCTACACACGGTTGTTTAGGACACACACACGTTAACACACGCTCAGGCCTTGATAGTGACGTCACACTGATTTTAAGATATTAACTTTTGTTTTTTTCTAGCTAGTGGCATAAATTATTGTTATATATAAATAAGTGAATAGTGTTCAAATATAAATAGAATATAAACATTTTTTTAGGTTATGATCTTGAAAGTTATTTTTACACATTATCATACCATCTCGAACCAAGCGTCGTCACGTCGTATCGTGGTGCTGTAGTTTTTAATAGATAATCGTGCAACTTTTTTTATTTTAAATCTTTTAGCACCACATCTTAATAACCGTCCGGGTTATACGTATATGTACTGAGAAAGCTAATGATTGTAATGATAACGCTAGTGATTAGGGAGGTCAAATGCAGAGGAAGTGAACACGTATTTTCGTGGAGAAAACGGAAAACCATTTAAGGGTTTAAAAAAAAACATCTGGCAGGGCCTCAATTCCCTCCTTGTTACCGACAAACCAGACGATACTGACGCCTTTGCCAGCGTGTACACCGAAGCAGGTGCTCAACTTGCTCTTATTCACAAACATCCATATGAACAGATAATAAAATATAATGTTGACACTAAATGTAGTACATAAAACACAAAGTTAATAAAAAGGTTTTTATTTTAGAATTGTTATTTTTAAATATGGAGCTCTGCCAACCAAATATCTTATTTTAAAGTCAACAACCCGAATTTTGTTTGACGTGATTTCTATCCATCCGGCGCTGGACATGCACTCAGCCGTAGACTGGTTAGTGCTGCCAGCACCATCTGGTAGAAATACAACGTACTAGGGGAGTTCAGAAAGTGTTGTGATTCCCCGGTATCGTTCACAATCAATTTTTACGAGTGAGTGTGAAAGAGCCTATCAATTTCACCAGAAAGATATTTTCACATACCTTCGGGGTTATTATCCATGACACAATCGACATGGGACCTATCATTATTATTAGCACGGCGTCTTACTACCCGTTCGGGTTATACGCACTTACACTAATGTGTAATGGTAGGGTGATTGTGAGATGAAATGAAGGACCTACAGTTTAACGTGGAATCCGAACCACGTTGGAGGCCTGGCATTCCCCACATTCACAAGATGTCTTGTCAGAGGTGAAGGAAGGTTTGGTAATCAGTAAATCTGTGCCGGTACCGAGGATTGAACCCCAGCCGCCAGCATAGAAGTCTGACACCTTACCCCTAGACCACCAGGTCACCATGGGACCTATCGATGCATCTACTTCCTCTACGAATAAAGTTGTGCTACGAATTTTTATCGCTCAAGAAAAATACTTTGACCTCTGCTGGGTTTGAACCCATAAACATCGAGTGCTGGCTAAGGCGAGCACTTAACCCCAAGACCACCGAGGTCAACCAACAAAATATATTTAAGTAGAAAGTTCCGTTTCTTTTCTACGGTCCAGTTATGAAAAATATTTCTTGGTATTAATGTACTTTTTGTAATGACCCTAAATGGATTAACTTTTTTTTTTTTAACGAGAGATCTTAAAAAACCAAATGCTAGGCCCTCTTGAATGTTGAAGAAGCTGTTGTACGAGTAACATGAGATTGACGCGGGTTTCTAAGTGTTCGACACCAGGATAGAGGTTTTATTCCTCCTCCCAACCCCCACACCCAGCTCTCCAACGCTTCCTTCACAACTTCACTTTCTGAAGACTCGACTTTTCGACGAGGCACTCGAGAAAGTTGCCTTAATGGAACGGGAGGAGCGATATTACCACTTTATTTTTTAGCTCCTCAATCCACCCTTTACTCTCTTCGCAGTCAACCACTCGACCAGAATAAGAGTTTTTTTTATTATTATTATTCACGCTTTTCTTTTTAACATTTTTTCAGTGTTTCACACATCATTTGTCAAGCCTATCTATCTCCAAAATTATCTTTGTAATATCTACTCAATGTCACCGCCATTTAAAGTTTCAGAGGAATGCAATTTTTCCTATAAATATATCAAATGTGCATTAAAATTTAAAAGTTCTTAGAAAGAAGAAAATTCATAAATAAAAACATACTTGGAGAGGCATAAAATATTTACTAAGATATTAGTACCACAGAGACCCGCAGCGAGGGATGAACAGTCTAATGCGCTAGACCCACATTACACTCATAATGAAGATTAAATATGATTTTTCACTATGGTTTTCTCATCCTCTCTCCATACTTATGCGACTGACTTTGTTCTAAGCTGCCTTAAGAATCCTCACCGATAGATTAATTCGATAATGACACAGGTTAAAAGTAAAATACAAAAGGATGCTACAACTATCTTATTAATAAAATTTATAATTTAAAAAAATGATTTGGGTTAAAACATAAAAAGTGTATAAAATTGTATAATATTTTTTCCACCAAGTCGTGCTAACAATTCGGGCCAACCAAATATTTACACTAAATGTACAAGTATGAGTAAGGTATAATTTAGAGGAAAATTACCAGAATTTACGTGAAAGTAGATATGGAATCATCCCCCACACTCAGTAAAACCGGACGGGATTCGAAACATGACCTCCCTATTTCTAACAAACCGGACTATACAAATTTTACATTTAGTCCACTTGCCCACCGATGCTAGTATGCAATAGTTACTAGAAATAATCTTTGAGTACGAACAAGTCGCATTCATTTCATTCAAATTAAGAGAACGTATCTTTACAAATTAAGAGAACGTATCTTTACAAATTAAGAGAACGTATCTTTACAAATTAAGAGAACGTATCTTTACAAATTAAGAGAACGTATCTTTACAAATTATTAGGTTTTGTCACGTGTAGCTTTTCAAACTTTTTTTTTGTCACAAATACGTCATCCTAAATTCAAACAAAACACAAATCAAAAGGCTGTAGATAGAACGAGGAGTTTTGCATTTGTTTAAATGGTAATTAAATATGGATAACAACTGTACGTGTTCACTTCTAATATAATTAGTACAAGAAGCACATGTGTATAAAAATCCCCTCCCCCACTCGGAGCATATATCTAGGACACAAACACGACTTTCTAAAGGCACACACCCACACAGGTTTAAATTACATTTTGCGAAAACTTTTGATGATGCCAAATTGTGTTTATCGAATCACACACATTTCTTTACATCTCCGCTCTAGTTTCAAAACTGTCACAAACAAGAAAACACGTCATCTAAGCGCTAGTTTAGCTCAAAGCCGCAACGCAGAGAAGGTACTAAACAAATAAAGTCATAATGATCATGAGAGAAGAAGCCATGCCTCACATAGATCCTGACGTTATCCTTCCTTAGCTTTTGTGCACGGGAACTGCAATCTTCCAAGCCATCCGGGCATAAAAATAATTATTCTCTACGCTAGTGATTCTATTGTCTCCGAACTAAAATAGTCAAATTTTCAAAGGATAAATCTTATCTGACGGCTAGAAAAGTTACTATACCCCAATTTTCTTATGAATGAACGTATTCGACAAATATAAAACGTCACTAGATCTACTTTCACGTGTCCATATGTCAAGTTACGTGATCTCTAGCTATCACTTTTGATATATTACTAAATATATAGGATAAACTAAGGATGATCCGAATTTTAATTTGTGAGAAAATCAAGGTATAGATATACTTTCATGAGTTCATACGTTAGACCATACCATCTTATTCTGTCACTTTAGATTGATATCAATACCTATAAATTAACACAAAAAATATTGTAAAATGTTGTCAATGTTGATAGTAAAAGAAATGTTTTTTATTTTCTAAAATTTGCATGAAATGTATAATTTGTAAGAAAATCAAGTTATATATGTCTATGGTGTGAACCCGCAAGTGAGATATACCGACCAAGCGGCCACCACCGTTAGCGATAATAGTGCCAACATTTGCGGATAGAACGTTTCTATGCCATGTCATATTATCTGCTGTTGCCATTTTTGAAAGGTACTCTCAATAGCTATAAAATAAACCCTAGTAAAATAGCAAGCAATATGTTTTTAATTTTGGCCGCAAAAAATACATCTGTATTTTTAAATCTAAAATCTCACTAGACCTATACAAGGTGTATGGGGCTATATAAGGCTATATCTCTCCTACGTAACGTTCGCTTCCTCAAAGCTGGGAGGTATTCTGTTCTTTTATTTAGGGTTGATGCGTTAAAATCCGCATATCGAGGTGAAAGGAAATAAAGCAAAGCATTGAGCTAAGGTTTCAATCGAGCCTGGTTCTCAATTTAGCGCCTACAATATGATTTGTGGATTAAAGCTTAAAAGTGCTACTATACTCGTATGTATGGATGTAGAGAAGGAATATAATAGCGTGGATAGAAATAAAGTTTGGAAAACGATGGATGAGGCCGAAGTTGAAAGAGGATTGTAATGAGAGTGAAAAGCAAGTACGAGGATAACATGAGTTGTGTTAAGACGGAGAGGGGGAAGACGATGTGATTCCAATTTTTTTTTTTAAATTGAGTGAAGCAAGGGAGTGTCCTCTCAACACTACTCTTAGTAATGGCGATGGAAATAGTCATGAATAAAGTGGCAGGAAAACTCGGGGAGAAACTAGTGAAAGCCATGATGTTTGCTGATGACTTGACGGTATGGAGGGGAGAAAGAAGAGGAAGTGTAGGAACAGTTACAGGAATAGAATGAGGAAGTGAAAGAGTGTGGAATGAAATATAGCATAGTGAATTGTGAAGGGATGATAACGACAAGGAAGAGAATAAGACCTAATAAATCTATAAAGATGTAGAGCTGAGAAAAGTACAGCACGTAAAATATCTTGAAAGAGCGATTGAGGCGAAAAGTTGAAGTAAAGATGATCTAATGAGAAGAGGAAAGCATGGAGAGTTGTTCTATATGTGTATAAGATACCTTGTTTGGAAAATAGAATGTCCTTGAAGTGTAAGGAAGTGTTGCCCAGGGCGTACTTTGTACCCATCGTCACATATGCAGCAGAACCATGAACATTGAATGTAAGAGAGGACTAGGAAAGTGGAGGCCATGGGAATGAAGTTTTTGCGGAGTATGTTAGTTGTCACAAGGAGAAAGAAGATTAGGAATGAAGTTATCCGGGAAAGAGTGGGAGTACATGAGATAGTAGAGGAAGCAAGACTGAGATGGTATGGGCATGTAATGAGGATGGAAAAGTAGAGGAGGCCAAAGAAAATGATGGAAATGAAGTATGTAGGTAAAAGACCAGGAGACCAGGATGACTATAAAACTTTTACTATAAAATGACCTGACTTTTCCAGGTTTTCCAGACAACATTTTAAAAAAATGTCCCGACTCAACCTTTATGCAGTTAGTTATCTCTGTGAATGGCAATTTTCCTGTTTGATACTTTGACCACATTTTTTTTAAACCTAACGGCTACTTTATAAGTTGTACCTACCGTATTTAATGTTTAATTAATTATTTTTGGCCCTATTTGTATTCTCACATTAAGAGTGCCATATATAGTATATGCATGTGTAAACATTAATAAACAATCTCTCTTATTTTGTTCAAATGTTTAGGTGAATAGTTAGTAAAGTGTTTAAATTCCATGACTTTTCCAGGTTTTCCTAGTCACCGTGAAAGCCAAGAAAGAGATGGGAGGAGCAGATAACAGAAAGTGTGCAAGTGAAAGGTGATGAATGGGAGCAATTAAAAGAGGAAGAATGGTGGGAGGATAGAGGGAGCTGGAGACATTTTACTAAAATGACCCGGCCACAGGCTGGACACAGTTGATGATGATGACATATATAAATGAAAAATTAAATATTAGTAAAGAGATTGAAACAAAGACATTTGCTGCTGTGTATTGGCACAATATTTATTTTATTTTATGGTTAAAAAAACTTTTTATTTTAGTTTTAGTTACATTTTGAACCTACCTACCTAAACACCTTAATTATTATCTCTTGACATTGTTGTAGTACAGAAATGTTTTGTTTATTTTACAAATATTGTTAATGTATGAATATTTGAGGGACATCTAACTGTGTGGCGCTACAAAAACTAAAGGCTAGATTTTTAATATTTTTTAAATGCTAGTTTTTATTTTCGAATACAAGTTTTTAGAAATTGTTAAATAAGAATTAATACGAAAGATTATTATTATATTACTATTTATTATTTATTATTATTTATTATTTATTATTATTATATTGGCAACAATCTTTTTCTTAGTAACTAAACAAAATTATTTAGATTATTAGTATAATGTCTCATTTAAAGTACCGATACCATTTTGAATTTAAAAGATCGGCAATTGAAATTAAAAGTCATGTTATTATTATTATTATTATTATTATTATTATTATTATTATTATTATTATTATTATTATTATTAGCACCGCGTCTTACTACCCGTTCGGGTTATACGCACTTACGCTAATATGTAATGGTAGGGTGATTGTGAGATGAAATGAAGGACCTACAGTTTAACGTGGAATCCGAACCACGGTGGAGGCCTGGCATTCCCCACATTAACAAGATGTCTTGTCAGAGGTGAAGGAAGGGTTTGGAAATCAGATAAATTTGTGCCGGGACCGAGGATTGAACCCCGGCCGCCAGAAAAAAGTCATGTTGAAATGCTTTAAAATAAAGGGTCTAAATAAAGGAATTATTTCAGGGAGGTACATTTTCGTGCTTTTTTTTATTTATCTCTATTTTATATCTAGTATTTTGGAACCTATATAATAATAATAATAATAATAATAATAATAATAATAATAATTATATTATTATTATTATATTAATTATTATTATTATTATATTATTATTATTATTATTATTATAGGTAACACAGGGGATATGGTATATTTATATTATACAGCTAATACAAGTGGGGATCAAATTTTAAGTCTCGCCTAGGGCGCGTGAAACCCTTGCACCGGCCATGATCCCCCAACCTCTACACTTCCAGCCATTGCCTAGAATCAGGTAATATAATAGGGTTACTCTAAACTCAAATCGTATTACTTCTATCACAGTCCAGGACCAAACAGAAATGCTTTCTAATGACTTTAAACCCCTTTGTCACCGATTCGTGAGGAGCTTTAAAGTGGTGATGAGGGGGGACGCGAGAAAAGGTGTTTTTATAACAAAACTATTTCGTCAAAATAAAGCAAATAACGCTCCAGTAGAAATGCAGAGTTTAATTTTCTTCGCATGGTGACCTCAACATTTGTTGAATATCTGTTAAGAGTGTTCTGGAAGTTAATGACAACTTTTTCCCTTCGTTTAAAAAGTTTCTCGTCAAACGCTGCTATGCTAATTAAAGCTATATAAACTTCTGTTGATATCATTATATGAAGAAAATTAAGCTTTATGTTTCTACTGGAAAAATATTTATTTTGTCAAAAAAAAAAAATTGCTATAAAAACTGCAAAAACACTGATCTTTGATCGCATTCCCTACATTCCCACCTTAATCAAGTGTGTCACCAAGGATTACGCCCCCTTTACGAATGCTCGATGCTTTTAGGTCAACGACTGTACCACCTTGGCGTTGGAGAACGATTATAAAGGCTCACTAGACCCAATAATTTTCAAACGCTATTTACAGTTCGTAATTAATAAAGCGTTGCCCTAGCGAAAGCTATAAATTTAGGGTTATATAAAGATTTATTCCTGTTGTAAAGTCGTTCATTTAGTTCGGGTAAACCATAGTAGTGTCATGGTGGGTCTTAGTGTTTTAGTCTGTGCCAACTATTACAAATTAGAATTCGTGAATAATACACGTGCACAATAACTATTTCGCCAAATAAGCATATTATATGGGCCACAAATAACTGTCGGAATACATAATTAAATAAATAAATCGTTAAAATACAACAATAAATTTACTATAGTGAGCGTATGAAGAAGACACTATTTTTATGCGAGTAAATAATCATAAATATATAACGAAGGGTACATTTAAAAAATAAAATAAAAGAATGATTGGAAAAGTTAAGTGTAGTAATTATTTATAATATGTATAGTAAATATAGTGAAATCCCTGATCGTAAGATATCCGAAAGTTATAAAAGTTACCAGACCTGGTCTTATACAGTAGCCCCATGGCTTTTTTGGTGCTGACTAACAGCTCACAGCTGACTTCTGACAGTCAACATTTAGGTATATACCTAAATTTTGACAGCGACAGCTGCTAAACACATGTTTTTGCAGATCATATGATTCGGCATAGGGATACATAATTTGGTATAGATACTTTTTAAAGCCGCCAGCTGTCAGCTGTGAGCTGTAGTCAGCACCAAATAAGTCTACTGTACATCCAGCGTAGCATCTTCGACTCGGGAGGGTTTTATGCTGCCAAATGCACAATAAATACAAATTGTAAGAATGCGCATATCATGATGGATCAAAAAGACAATCGGGTTCGATTCCCGTGTTTATATGTTGTTTTTTTTCAATTTAAAGAATATATCTATGCGGCTATAACCATAAATAAATAAAATAATATTTTGGTTATTTAATCTACCATGATATGCGCAAAAAAAAAGGGTAGAAAGTGTCAAATGGTGAAAAAGGATCAAATTGGCAAAAATGCATAAATGGGCAAAAAGAGTAAAAAGGACGAGAAAGTTTGGACGGAATAAAACGGGTTAAGCGGAGTAAAAGGAGTAAAAAGTGAAGAAAAAATGCGAAAATAACTAAAAAAAGGGTAAAAAATCAAACGGGGTGAAAGAAGTAGCTTAAAAGGTGGTAAAGAAATTCTAACAAGCTCGGTGGCATTTACTTTTTACCCTTTTTGTCCCTTTTGTACTATTTACCCCTTTTTAACTTCAAATAATACCCTTTTTTCCCCGTAATGCCCTTATTACCTTTTTAATCCTTTCTACGTCGTTCTACTTACCGTTAAAAAAATTCCACCCTTTTTAATGTTTTTACTATTTTCACCATACGCTTTTTCTCCCGAGCAACCCGAATACTTAATGCTGATAAGTTTAATAAAGAAAAAGTGAAAGAAAATCTTAAATTATGAAACAGAAACCAATATGTTAAGAAGCAATACATGATTATTAAGTGGATCTGGGCCATCTAGTAATAAAAATATATTCTTTAAAAAACTTATCCTATAATTCTGAGCGCATTGTAACCGTTGAAGTCCTACATTTTTCGTCCAACCTTGGAGTATTGCAACTAATATTCATTATTTTAAGAACTATACTCATGAATAAGTTAGGTGAACCTTTTTGTACTAAAAAAGTTTTGATATATAAAGTCACAAACTTCTTCCTGGACAAAATTTTCAAAATGTTGACCATTAGATGCAAATATTCACGTCAGAACGAAAAAATTAACACCTAAACGGCTCAAATCAGTTCAGAAATGTAGGAGTTGTGACAAGCTTCTGAATGTAGAGGTTCAATCAATTAAATTTTATGCTGTGTATTAAAAATCGTTATTCATACACATATATCATATTTAAAAACATTTAAATTTTATCAGATGTTTATGTGGGTTAGAAAAACACTTGACGTAGTATTTATTAGAATGTGTGAATAAAAATCCACACATTCAAGTATTTTAAAATGATAAAAAAAATATAAAGTACAGTTTTAAATAGTTCAAAGTGTACTAAACTAAACTAAAACTAAGCTATTATGTTTTAAGTGTGTAAATTACTGCAGGGCGGATAGTAATATAAAAGTATTTCAGACAAGCTGGCGGAAAAATATTTCTCACGGGCCGGATGTAAGCTGCGGGCCGTGAGTTTACAAGTCCTGGACTAGAGCATGTCATTTATTGATTTTTTTTTTTACTTTGTATTAGAGTGAATAATGAGTACAGTACAGTATAAAATGTTTACATAAAATTATTATTATTATAATATTAGGCCAGTTAAGCAAAGAATTTGAGTTAAGCTACGAGGCCTTATTTAATAAGAAACATTTATCTAGTAAGTACCATGGTCACGTTTTTTAAAGAGGTGGACTTATAGGAGCTTTTTCAGGCGATTGAGTGTAAGTCAGAGGAAAGCTTGTAATTCTAACCCGTTACCTGAAATTTAGTTCTGTAAAATGAGTCACTTCCCTTTATTCCTTAGGAAATTATATTATAAGGATAGATAACAGTATCTGATTAGAAGATGTGTGAGGCAAATTCCAAGAACTGGGCTGGATATGTTGTTTTGCTGCCCATGAGGAAAGTTTTGTAGCTTTAAGGGATATTGTGTCGTCCTTAAACAATGTTTCCCCCCTATAGCTTAATGGATGCAACCCGGCTTACAGTCCTGTTAGAGTAACTGTATCGTGATTTATCTAACGGCGGCGGTAGTTTACGCCACAGCGCTTAGCTCATAAAATACTAAACAACGTTGGTAGAAAAAGATAGCCTCTCACTAAATTTGATGGAATAGCTCTATTTATTCTTTACGTTGTTAAAATATATTTTTTGTGAGAATAAATAGTTATCAGTAAATAAATATAACGTTAGCTTACTTGCAAAAACTTAAGAGTTAAAGAAGTAAACTCAATTTTTAAAGAGGCGAAATAACCTGTTCGCAATTGCTGTGCAACAATATCTATACTTATAAAATAACATGTCCTGACTGACTGACTGATTCATCATCGCCGAGCGCAAACTATCAAGGCTACAAGCATGAAATTCGGACTGTATATTCATTTTGTTATGTAGGCACCCACTAAGAAAGGATTTTAGAAAATTCCACCCCAAAGGGGTCAAAATAGGGGATGATAATATGTATGATAATATGTATGAAAGTCCGTCATTTTGAAAGTTACATAAACAAAATTTTGTATTTCGGTTATTGACGTAAAACAAATAAATACGTGTTTCAGGAATTTTGGAAATTTTATTTAATAAGGGATGAAAAAGGGGGTTAAAGTTTGTATCGGACTTGCATTATTTTTTATCTGAGGTCAAGTTATGGTCATCAACGTAACGTAATATTTTAAATTAATCTGTAAATACATATGTATATTTTCGTATTTGTATATAATCAACTTCCACGCGAGCAAAGCCGCGGGCAACAGCTATCTAGTATTTCATATAAAAAGTTATGGTTTATTCTCCTAGATAGTGAGTGCTGTAATTAAATAAATTATCCAAGACAAAAATCGAAAGTGTATCTTATATATTTTTTTTATTATAGTTGCTAAATGAATACTCACATCAACTTAAAATAATGTTTTTAATTTTAAATAAAACAACTAGAAAATGAAATCAACCCCAAAATGATTAACTTACTCTAAGGTTTTCCATCAAAGAACTATCGATAATCTTTCTGCAGTCAAGGTTCCACAATATTTCAAGTCGTGATCATAATTTTAGTATCAAACTATAAATATTTTGTTTATAAATAAAGATTATATTTAAGTATTTCCGAGTGAAGTTTACGTATTAAATAAATTTGGTATAAAGCCTCTATTTGTTTCCGAAGTTATAAAAGATGCACATATAAACAGAGGCGTACATATATGTCTCTTTTGATTACATAAATACAAATACCGATTGCCATGAGTAGAATATTATCGATAGTTCAATAACTTATTAATACTACTGTGATGTATTCATACGCTATGCTTGAGTAGTGTCCGTTTAAAAATAAGATATGGCTATCGTATATTACTGGGAGCCAATACTTTAGGGTATATATAATATACATAGTTATTTCCATTGTAGATGGACTATTATTTTGTTTACTCTAACCAACAAATTGCATCTCTTAAAAGAATCGTCCATTGACTCCACGTACAAACCCACTTTGGTGGTTATATGGACCAGGGTGTAAGGTTTTCAATAAATTAGATTAGCCTACTGGCAACATCTAGTTGAGGTTCCAATGTCGGCAAAGCGCACCTTTTTTTTTTTCGCATGTGACAAGTCACTATGGTTTTCCCATTTACCCTCCAAGCACATGGAGGTATATTTTCTCTCTTTCTCCTTCTCACTGAGCTCAGTGATTTAAAAAAAAAGTAATAAAATTTATGTTAAAACGTCTGAATTAAAAATTATATTTTAATTCTTGTTTAGTACTGTTGGGAGCAGAAAAGTGACCAAGAGTTTAACAGTATATTTTCAAAATTAATAATGTGCAGATACAGAGACGCATAGTTGCAACTAGAAACTATCGGAAGTCATAGGATGGCGACATAGTTTAAGATTGCATTCCAGGTCTTGAAAAGAATGGCGTCTCTACTCTGAGCATGTACATTCCAGGTAGGGATTAACGGCCGTTTCATGACCCGGAGTTCATTCAGAGACAAACTGTGAGTAGCAGTTCAGTTGTGACCGGTACTTCAACAGAAAATATAACTAAAATCGAACCTCTGAATGCTCTAGACATATTTAGAGTTATGGTATTTTACCCGTAGACAGTTACCATATTCAAAATATTAGCTTTTGTAAATAATTGTATATCATATTCCTTGTTATAGAATAATACATCTACCGTATATTATTTAAATATGTGCGTGCTTCCACCCTCAATGAAGTGGCGACCAGTCATAGCAGTACCAATCTTAGAAAAAAAAAAAAGCTGTAACGACAAGAGAAAAATAAATGCAAGACAACTTATCAAAAACCTTATTCTGTGGCCACATGGTCTAAGGCGCCGCTCTCGTATTAGACTAGACTGCATATGACAGTGAGATCGGGGTTCGAGTCTCTGTCTGGTGTACTGAGAGGGGTTTTACAAAATGATTTCCACGCAAATGCGGGTACATTTAATCAAAATTCATCCCTAGCTCACTAGTAAATTAGTAAATATGCGTGTAACCAAAACAAGTATAGTAAGACGCCGCAAGACAACTTATCAAAAACCTTATTCTGTGATCACATGGTCTAAGGCACCACTCTCGTGTTAGACTAGACTGCCGATTACAGGGTGATCAGGGTTCGAGTCCCTGTCTGGTGTACTGAGAGGGGTTTTTTCAAAATGATTTTCCACGCAAATGTGGGTACATTTAATCAAAATTCATCCCTAGCACACTAGAGTAATTAGTAAATATGCGTGTAACTAAAACAAGTATAGTAAGATGCCGCGTTAAAAAAAAACACTATCAAAATTACGGTAATTATTAACTTACGAACTACTTTCAAGTGGGAACACGCGTAGGTAGAACCATGTTGGCGAATCGATCTACCTGTCAAACGGAGGCTATGAGATGTGTGTCCAGAGGAAATGGAAGCAGATTTGGGTTTACGGTGTGTGTCGGTGTGGACCGCTATGTCACCGTCTAAGCCGCCGAGCAGGGTTCAGGCAGTGACTGATGCGGCAGGTAATGGAGCTGAATGGCCAGCAAATAGATTCGGGGGAGGTAAATCAACCGTGGCCCGTCGGTACTAAGTCATCCTGAGACATCAGACCCTCTCTCTCACACGCCCTATTGATCTCTGTTTCTATATCCTTTATCTCGAAAAAGAACAGAAGTCGAAAAGAAGACAGATTTTAGAAAGGACGAAAGAGGAGGAAAGGAAGACTTTAAAATGAAGAAAAATATCTAACGTAGGTGAGAGCGATAGACCACCGAATCTTCTCTTTAAGGCATTCTATACGAATTGGTGTCCCCAGTGGGACGTAGACCTTTGCGAAAGTCAAGAGAGAAAAGGAAGGAGAGAGGGAGGGAAGAGTTCTTTATAATAATTAAAAGATTCGAGACAAAAAATAACAGATCAAAGCAACGGGATGAGACTAAGCACGAGGACGGGATAAAATTATGAAATGTTTCAGAAAGGAAGAACATCGGTAATGAACAAGGGAACAGTGGGCAAGATTAAAGTATTAAAACATAAAGGTTACGGTGCACCGCACATACTTTCTCCCGCTTTTATCTTAAAATAGACATTTACTAAAAACTTGTAAGATTTATGAAACGAAATAATAGGTCTACACATTGTTGTAGAAACACTAAATCAAAGATTATAAATAAAATAATATACACTCTTACTTGCTCTATGGCATTAGGAACTAAGAATACTGTTGCAACCCGCCTCGGTGGCGTAGTTAGCTAACGCGCTAGTCGTGTTGAGCTCGACTGCCGAGTACGGGGATATCAAGGTTCGAATATCGGTCGGGTGAACTGGGGGTGGTTTTTGATAAATGATTGTCCACTCTCCCTCCACGCAAATTCGGGTTCACTTCCTCTGGATTTAACCCTACCAATTCCTAATCTATTAGCGTAATTAATACTTAAGCGTATAACCCAAACGGGTAGTAAGACCGGTGCTAAAAAAATAAAAAAAACACTGTTGCAGAAAAATTGAGAAAAGAAAAATATCTTTGTCCGCCAAAGAGCATAAGACTCAAATTTATTTTCAAATACATGAATTTGAAAAGTATATATATTTTATTAGAGCTCAGAAACTACGGTTTATAAAAATTATATTTCAAATAATTTGTTTTTATCTTTAACAGAACTACAACTTTGTGATGATGAGTTATTTCGTATTTCAAAGAGATGTGGAGAAAGGAACAAAATTGAAAAAGTGCCCTTGTGTAAAGTACCCTTAAAGCAGTTTTCATGAGAAAATGAGAATTGCCATCTTGTTTATAATGATAAACAATGAATATATATAAAATTTAATGAAAATCGTTAGAGCTAATTTCGAGAAGATCAATTTTTTTCTTTTTGTCCTTCAGTAAACTACCCTCTTGGGGGATCTTATGAAAACCCCAGATAACAAGTTTTAGCCCAATCGGTAAAATAGTTTCGGCTCTAGCCTGAGTTTTTTTTTTGTTTCAGGGGGTCATGAAACATCGACGATAATTATCAAAATTTTGAGTTCGATTTTTTTGAAGATCACAATACTTTCTCTTCGAGGTGTCAAGAAAAAGTAAAAATGGTAAATTTGATTTATATTTGATTAGAAATTAATGTAAACACTTCTCATTGAATGTTTTAATGTTGTGGGTTCTAAATCTAATAAGTGTTTAGTATTATGCATATGTCCAGGATTGCTCAGTAGAGTGCTCGACTAGTATAGGTACCGACCTGTTGGTTTAGAGGTCAGCGACCCTGCTAACTGATCTAGAGGACCTGGGTTCCATCCCTGGCGGTACTATACGTCTTTTTCCCAAAAGGATAACTGTTCTTAACGTCAACATGGTATGATTAGGCTTAAGCCAGGTTTAATAAAGTCTGTTCACCGTAGGAATTGTTTTCTGAAAGGCCTTCTTCCCTACCAGAAGTATATTATATAGTAGGGTATTGGTATGAAAAAAGACCTTTCAGAGAGTAATTCCTACCGTGAATGGAGTATGTATTCACTGTTTCCACACCTTCACAATCACTGTCGTCGCGCCATCATTGCGGATATGACGTGAAGACACATTGAGCAACGTTCTGTTCCTACAGGGCAGTTAGAGACTACATCTCTCACGGTCAATTATGCCAAAGGTTATATATATAATCACCGGTGACGAATAAAAGTAGGAATTCAATTCGAGCCACGGCATTTAAGTTGGTTTTTCATATTGCTATATATAAATTTGCCATTCTCTTTTCATAATGATGAGGGTGCATTTCCTTAGGATCATCTTCCTAATCCTTTATCTTAAAATTAACGAAAGTCACGCATATCTTAAATAGGCATTAAGGCGAGTATTGAATTGAGGCCTTAATTTTGTCGTCAGTATGTATACTGAACTAAGATTTCCGGGTTCGGTTCTCAGTACCACCTGGAAGATTGTTATTGATGAAATTGAAGGATTTCACTTTTACGGTGAAGAATAATTTGAATTATATATACTAGAAATAGGAGGGGGGGGGGGACTTCTAAATGTGTATATATCAGTGGTGTATTCTCTGGGTATGCTAGTCCTGCGTCGCATACCCAAAATTATAAGGACTAGTTTTTTGTTTAAATCAATGCTGTCTGTGTGAACTGTGTAAACACTAATGTTTTAAATTGTTAATAAATATACATGTAATGAATTATTAATTTTAAAACTAATATTGGTTCATATTCCAAGAATACTGTGTTTTAAGTTATTATTATTAGCACGCGTCTTACTACCGTTTGGGTTGTATGCATTACGCTATATGTAATGGTAGGGTGATTGTGAGATGAAATGAAGGACCTACAGTTTAACGTGGAATCCGAACCACGGTGGAGGCCTGGCATTCCCACATTCACAAGATGTTTGTCAGAGGTGAAGGAGGGTTGGTATCAGATAATCTGTGCGGGACCGAGGATTGAACCGGCCGCCGCATAGAAGTCTGACACCTTACCTAGACGCCAGGTCACCGTGTTTTAAGTAATTCTTCTTCAAAAGGTTCTACTTTGCCAATAGGAACCCAGTGCTTGCTACTTGAAAACGCAAGGCAAGCTAGGGAGGCTCTAATGACCTTGTCAAATGTCTAGGGGGTGGCAACACATTCCTTTCCGCTCACCCATAAGTAATTGGCCAATGAGCTCGGGTTTTCACAACCCAGGTCAAGCTGTTACTGTGAAGCAAGCTAAGCATTGTGCCAACTATTGAAAAAAGATTCAAGATCACAATGTTTGTTTACTAAGCTAATATAGTATAGTTTAAGTAAAAATACATAAAATAGATATATAATTAATTGTAAAATAATAGTATACGTAACAAGCTTTAAATTATACACTAATTAATTACAGTTATTTATGTTTAGGTATTCTAGTCACATGTATTATCATGTATGTGGCAAACACATTTAACCATTCAAATTTAGGCATTTCAGCACTGATAGAGTGGGGAAGGAAGGGGGGGGGGGGGGGGGTAATGTGGGTGACGAAGTTACTTTAACCGTTGTTGACGGTAATTCTTGTTTTTCTTTAGTAGAAAGGATCGTGGAGTTTTAATAGGGTTCTTTTATTTTTTATTTTACATTAACGACTTGTTAGTCATCGTTATTTTATATAATTATACATCAAAGAATCCCAAAAGTCAAGAGTGTGAGTTCAACATTTCAAGATGATTTAGAAGGAAAAGGTAAAATAAAATATATTTTCTTATAATTTACTTAATCATTGGCGCACCCAGCCATTTACTTTGGGGGAGGCATTCAATCAAAGCTGTAGCAAGAATGACATTTTGATGGAGAGAGCGGGTTTGGGGTTGCACAGCCTCCTAAGCGCCCTGAAGGCCGAGGATATTTATGAATATTAAATGCTTTTATAAATAATTTTGAGTAGTTTAATAGTAATTAAGTTATTTAAATAATACAAATGGTATCGAAGCTATTATTTGTATGTTTTTTAATTGTTCAACTTGTGTGTAGCGGTAAACATTTTGAATATTAGGCTTAAGTCTGAAGCCTGGTCTTAAAATGTAGCATACACATTCGATACATCTTCAATGTTAGTTATACTTAACATTATTTAAATTTCTATTAACATTATTTGTGGTGTTGGGGAAAGAGGGGTAAAGGGGTCAAATACCCTATTTGCCCTTCGCCCTTTTGGGTGCACCAATGCTTACAGCAAGAGTTATGTGTAAATATTTTAGCAATAAATCAATGACGTGGAGATAGAGTATTATTAGTCCAAATAATCTCCCCTATGTTATTCAGAGTTTACGCATCTAAATAGTTTATGGAGCATAAATTCTCAAGTTGGGAAGACTCGTTTAATTCCAAGCAGCATTGTGTGAGATAAGTTAGGCTTTAAGAAATAGTTTTAATTGCAACCTGAGTTGGACAATCCACCTGATTCCCTCTCACCAAGATCTGATGGACGCTTGATCGATGTATCACTTAATTTTACTCTTATTATGATTGTTTGCTTTGAGTATTGCTAACGGTGTGCTTTTAATTACATTAGGCTAATTGAATAGGATGTCTCTCTTGTGCATTCAGAAATGTGCCCATACCACTCTTAGCCCCGACATTAATATGTACTTAAATTTCTAACTATTTAGATATCATTACAATTTGAGGATCGCCTATGTGGTCTAGTGGTCATAGATTCTGACTACGAACCCAGAGGTCCCGGGTTTTATTCCCGGCGCGTCCAGATTATCTGGGAAGCAGTAGGTTTGGAACGTGATATATTCAGCCTAGAGTGGATAAATAAGGAGCTACTCGAATAAAGCGGTAGTGGCTCCGGTATAGAAAGCCAAGCTTAATGACTGGAGTCATCGTTGTGCTGACCACATGACACCCTCTATCCGCAAGAGTTGGCACTAATTCGCCAAACAGTTTGGTAGCCACTCGGAAGGTATAGCCTGAATCCGGGCTGACACCATGGAGTTACTTTTATTAAATTTTGAGTGGATGGTAATCATCGTTATGGATAAATAAAAGAAGAGAAAATATGGAGGTGGGGGCTCAAAATTTCCTAAGATGGCATACAGTTAAAGGGAAATAATAAATGTTCGAGAACCACAGTTTTATATGAACACATCTTCAAATACATCCCTTGAAATAATCCCTTGACGTTCTTAGACAACGGTGGTTGAGGGTCCTCGGCCCCCAAATCTCCGTTGCAACTTTTATAGTACAGCATACCTATTACTTTTTCTCAGAATACGCCACTGGTGTATATACATTTAACGGAAATTAGTTACTGTGAATATGTCCTAAGCAGTGTGAGATTATAAATAATATGGTAGTATAAATCGAGACCATGGTAAACTTTTCGTTTCAAGAATGTTCCTCTTATTTACCTAATATGACTACACGAACAAAAATATCCTATCATAGAACTGATCTTACTTAATCAACAAACACGTTGTGGGTTTTGCCGGCCAAAATTGATTTTAAAATTCCATAACTTTACAACTTTTACAGTAACTATAATATATTACAAACATTATTTTATTAATGACATAACTTAGATTTTTAGATACATACACAATCTGAATACCAGTCGGGTATACTTGGGATGGTTTTTACTAAATGATTCTCCACTTTACATCTACGCAAGTTCGGGTGTACTTAATCTAAATTCAACCTTCCTAACCCCTAACTCAGCTTAATAAGCACAAGACACGCGTATAACATGATCAGGTAGAAAGACGTGGTGATAAAAAAAATATATATCACTGTTTAAGAAGATAGACATTTGTCAGGCAGGTATAAGAGCCACCCCAAACACTTAGAATTAAATTTTAACTTTAAAATTTATGGGCGGAAAAGGTGTATTCCCTAAAAAAATGTCCTAAACTAACTTAGTAAAATATTTTCCGTATGGTATAAAATTGAAATACGTATTTAAATACATGTAGAGCGACAAACTTAAGCCACTATAAGAATCTGAAAATATTTGCTCTTTGTAAACTGTAATGCTTTTATTTCCTATATTTTTGTAACAATGGATATAATTTATTTTTACATCTTATTATTGCTCTTAGACAAATATTGCGTTTTATGGATTGCATCGTTTGTGTATTCAGTTTATAAGCTGTAATTAATGTTTCGCTTCAAAGATTGTTTTTAAAATTGATTGGTTGATATATTTATTTTAGAATTGTAAATTATATAAATAATGCAGCCGGATGTTTAACATCATAGCTCGATGTATTTTTTGTTATGTCTGTGAGCAGGAGTTAGTCGAACACTTCTAAAGATCCTATAAATCTAATATTTGGCATACCGATAGATCTTAAGATAATGTTCTATAGAAAAGTCATAGAATAGAAATTTAATCATGGTGGATTCAAAAATGTGGATCAAATTAGGCCAAAAAGATTGAATGAATCATTCCTTTTCTCTACTGTAGAATGATGCAGTTTATGTGACTTTATTTGTTTTAGCTCTTTAACAACCAATTATTTGTGCTATGTCACTCTTCTTTCTTTTTTAATTATCACCAATATTCGAGAGTACACAATAATATCGCGTTAGAGAAGTAATTATAATTTAACTATCAAAATAAATTTCAGCTTTTAACATATATTCAGATTATAATCTGTTCTTTGATTTTGTGTTTTAGTAACCCTACTTTTCCCGTTTTGTAACATAATTGAAAACAATAAAGGATTAATATTTTGTACGTGATTTAAGAATTGTTTAGTTTCCCATGTGATTGATTTTATAATTATACTGTAAAAGGACAAAGCTACTTTATAAATCCCCCTAGTGAAAAACGGGTATACCATCTAGGTTCTTCTGCTCATTCGAATTTTTTAGATGTTTTTCTTTTCTTCCGGGTAGTATAAACTATAATAACACCAAATAATCCCTTTTTAGGATGTTTATTTGTCTGTCCCTTTGTTTGTTTCCAGTAATCTCAGAAAGTACTCATCTGATCGATACGGGACTTCTTCTGTTGTACTACTTATTTTCCAGAGAATCGCGGTAGGTTATATTCCTTCAGGTTAGCTCATCAACGAGAGAAGTGGTGTCTAATAAACAGGCGTAAGCAGTGAAAATTCGTCGCGTCTGGTATTGCGGATACGTAAGATGGCACGTAATACGAGCTGGGGTGTGGAGGGAGAGGGGATGTGGACGAGTCCATGTTTATTCTTTAATCCTCGTTCGCACATTAAAAACTGCTCTTGAAGTTGCATTATTTTATAGCATTTGAAGTTGTCGAATGTGTTGGTGTAATATTTAATGCGAGCAAAGGCGCGGTAAAATGCTAGTTATTAAATAATAGTCTAAAAAATTTTCAATAGCGAGACCGCAATTTAAGAAAACCATTTCAACAGCAATAGTGAAACTATTTAAGTTTTATTATTTAAAAATGAAAGTGTATGCATTGAAGATGATAAGAAGAATGATGATCAATATTTTTGAAATCTAGAGTTTGCATTTCTAAAATCTTAAGTATACTTTTGAAAGCTGTTATTTCAAAATTCACGCATTATGCGCCAACAGCCCCTCTAGGATGTATTTTTAGTACAAGTTCGTGCATTATCCATCACTGTAAACAAAGCTAAGAGCCAGCTTTTGTTCTAGTGGTCACTATTCCTGACTACTAGCCCAGAGGTCTCGGGTTCGAATCTTGACGGACCCATAGGTATTTTTCCCAAAGGAGAATTGTTCATTTGATTCTTATGGCTTCAATTATAATTAATTAAATTCTATGTTTCTACTAGAGAAATATTTTATTAGTTTTGGGAAAAAAATATTTTGCTATAAAAATTGCAAAAACAATTACCTTTTCTCACGTATCCTACCGTAGCATCTTGAACAATTACATTTTCCGCGTTTCCTACCCTTCCACCTTAAACACGTATAGTATCCATAAGTTTTCTTTAAAACCGGTCTTGCGTATACCCGTCAGGGCTATCAGTATATTCAAACTAATGGGATAGAGACGAGTGAGTTGGAATTTAGAGGAAATGTACTCGAATTTTCGTGGATATTAATAAGTGAGACCATGTAATATAAACCTCTTTAGTCAGTACATCAAGTTAAAGATTCGAACCTCGACCTCTTTGTCAACGACACCCAAACCATATAATATTGACACCTTTGCCCACGTGGCCACCGGTACGTGTCTATCAACTCGTTACAGATCGTGGTACAAAATATTAACCACTGGAAAGAAATACAAATATAGTAATATATTTTCTTTCTTCGGGGCTGGATATAAGTAATCACTTAAATGTATACCTAGATTTTGGTAAGAATCCCGTTCTGGAAGACCTTATAGCCTATCAAAATACAACTATAAAGTAGGATTCTGGTAAGAAATAAGGCCTTCCAAAACGGGTTTCATAACAAAATCATGGTAAAGATTTGCGGACAAGAGGTCCACGCCACACGCCAACCAGATAGTTCGAGTATACCAGAGCGCGGTGTGATTGTGTTGAGTGAGTGAGTGACCAGCCGTCAAATCGACAGGAGCATGAAAAGGGTAGGGTAAGAGGATTTGTGGGTCTGTCCTAATCCAAAGCACGGGTGATTCCCTTTTTTCGATTCACCGCTTCGAAACTCTACAGACAAGTAGAATGGGTAAATACAGAGGTTCAATGAAGTCACATCGAGATTGCGGTGTTATAAAAATAACTGTGATTGTCACAGATTGAGTAAATAATGAAACGTTATAACCCCTTCTACCCTCCAATTTCATTCCTTTTTTAATATTCGTAAAGTTTGTACGAAAGAAAACTGTCAACAAAGAAAAAAAAAAGGCTGCATACGAGCTCGGTTAGGTTAAGAGTGTTTGAGAAATAAAGTTGCCGGAATTCAGCTCCATGATGGTGTACTAACTCGGCCCCCTGGCTGTGGTGGCGTTGCACCAAACATGGATGCAACTGTTTTCTCAAAGTGGGCCAAAAACAAGTGATGGATAGTTTTAGACAACAGAATCCGAAGCTAACCTATGGAACAACACAATCATAACCTAAACAAACCTAACCTAATATAAGGCCCAACACGATCCTAATTATGTGCAAAATGAAATGGAAAGTTTTTGGTTGGTTCATGGGGGCCGAATTTGTACTGTCTATGGGGCTATAATTTGATAAGCCCGTTTCCGGTAAGAGAAATTACGAAGAAATGACCGAAGGAGGGTGGAGGGAGAGGGGAAAACCATTTAGTAAAAAAACCTTTCAGTACACCCAAACGAGATTAGAAGCTCGATCTCCCGGTCATCGGCAGTATAGCCTACTGCGAGAGTAGCGCGTTAGACCACGCAGCCACCGAAGCGGGTCTGTGCTTAAATTAATGTTATATCTAAATAAATACAAACTGGACGGACAGAAATGTTGATGGATAGACACAATCAGTGGAAAGTTTGTGTCATTTTCTTAGATCTTGAGCCCCATTTCCACCACATGTATTAATGGGGTTATAAAGTAAAAAATAACTCTACTAACCCACTGTATACTTTAAAATAAAAATTATTGTTGGCACATAAAACAAGAAGAACATAACCATAAACATGTTTTGTAAACTTTCGCGGCCAGTGTAAACGTTTCTTGGCCTTGAGCCGCGTCGATATAACTAATTACTGTGGACGTCGGCTTAAGCCAGAGGAAAAGTTTTACATCATCTAGGACATAAATTTATCCTAAATTTAATTTATAGCGACTAACATGGCCTTGCCTAATATTTCACTTTTTAAATGTGTAATTCTTACGAAAAAAAAATATTATCTTAATGAGACCACCAAATGCACTTTGTCCTTTATCTCCTCCGTCAGCTCCCAGAATTTTCTTCTTTCCTTCAAGTCATTCAATATTTGAATCCTCCTTCTTCCTAAACTCCACTTTCCCTCATCCCTTGCCTTTTATGACGTCGTGCAGAAGACAGTTCCTCCTAAGGATGTGTCCGATACAGTTTACTTTTTACCGAAGAGTCACATCCAAAATGTTTCTCTTCTCATCACTCGCCATCAGTTATTTTAAGATTTTTTTTTTTACAGCTCAATACAATAAGTTACTGTATTGAGTAAGTGATGCAAATACATGGTTAACCTTTTGGTTATAACTCTCAAGGGTGGCACATGGTAGAGAACTTAGATACGTTGCAGACGTTTAGAAAGTCCGCATTATTTAAGAAGTTGTTTGATATTTTTTAAAGTAACTTATAACAAACAAAAAAAAATTAGCGCCAATTTTTATCATCCGTTCGAATTATTATAAGCCCATTTACTAATTACACTAATGTGTTAGGGATTAAGAAGGTTTAGTTTGAAAGAAGTGCACCCACATTTGCGTGGAAGGGTAGTGAAAAACCATTTAGGAAAACCACCCTCAGTGCACCCGACCGAGATAAAACCCCAATCTTCCCCAGTCTAGTCTAACACGAGAGTAGCATGCTAGACCATGCGGCGTGTTGGCATGCGAAGCGTGTTCTTTTCAACTAAATGTAGGAGAAAATTATCAGCAGATTTATGACTAGTTTAAAAAGTTTTAACTTGAGGTTTTTTAAAAAAAAAATCAACGGCGCATTACGTGGAAATCAGTACTTATGAGATTAAAGCATTTAAGGTTATTAGCCTTTATCGAGCCTCTATCAAATAATTTCATGTGGGTCACAATAGAAAATTCTAAGATATTGTGGAATAGTTTTATATAAGTTATCACACATATTTTTAACACTTTACACTTCTAAATTTATTTATTTTAACTGGCAACAACTTCCGCCTACATTTTTAATGAAAACAATATTAAATAATATCAAACAACTTCATAAAAATAATCTGGGATTTCTAAACTTCTACAACACTTCTCAGTTCTTTTTCTACCATATAGCACCCTTATAAATAAAAAAAAAAGCTTATGCCAACACAACTCAACCTACATCCCATTATGCTTTATCCAATGAATAAAAAACTAAACTAAAATAGGATTCTGCTTTTTATTGAGTGATTTTTGTTTTTTATATAAAAAAAAAAAGCGAATCTGTGTTTGCGCTAAAAGGATAGACAACTTGAATCAAATCAACAGTTCTCTCTTCTCCACTAGAAGTTGATTGATGTGAGAGTATTGAATCAAGGCTGGTTCAAAATAGCGATAGCATTCGATCCTCGTGAGTTGCACACAATATGTGCCAATAAAAGGCGGCAAGTAATCAAGTAACGGGAGTAACAGCGAAATAACAGCGAACCCGACACAGTATTAATCAACTCCTTTATCATCAATACATGTGAACTATTCATAGGCCCACCACACTTATTATTATAATGCTTTAATGAAAACATGGAAGAGAAGAATCTGAAGATATACTTTCACGTATTCATACGTCAAAGCATATGTTCTGCAGTTGTCACTCTTGATAGATATTATCGCTACCTATAAAAGTGATTGGCTTTTTTTTTTATAGGTATTTAACGTGCACATTAATATCCGAATGATTATATCAGGGCTGACTTATTTATAAATTAATTTAATTCAATTAATTAATTTAACAGATACAACAACCAGCCCTCCAGTCGTTAATTCATCGCTTTGAAAGAGGACACCTCAATTACGCCAATGATTTTTCGGCCATGCTTGGAATCGAACCCTTAGATCAGTAGACACGCTACCGACTAAACTAAGGTGTCGGACCCACCTGAAAATATAACACCAATTAAAATATAAAATGTTATCAATGTTGAGGCTGGTAAATATTGTAATTTATAAAAGATTCTTTCTATGATAATTGGATTGTAGCAGTCTCTTTACTGATTAGAGTATGTCTTTATCTTAAAAAATTGAACCATAGTATCCCGTCAAGGTAAGCGTGCTAACTAACTGGGCGTACAAACTGAATAGTCTCGCTTCTAATCCCGCGCAGATATTGAAATTACACCATAGCAGAGGGACGGGTACCGGCGATTTATCTTTCAAAGGAATCGATCGGGACAAAGAATGTCCTTGGAAAGAAATGAAACTGAGATAGCGACTATGAGTTGGATACTTAACTAACAGGCATTTAGCGTGTCGATAATTCACCTCCCTATGGACAGTCGGTTCGTAACAACAGCGTTTGATTATTTAAAATGTTGTACGCGAAATACACAGGCAACTCTCTAAGCCTGTATGACAGAAACGACTATCCTTCTTCTTCTTCTTTTCTTCTTATTAGCACCGCGTCTTACTACCCGTTCGGGTTATACGCACTTACGCTAATGTGAAATGAAAGGGTGATTGTGAGATGAAATGGAGGACCTACAGTTTAACGTGGAATCCGAACCACGGTGGAGGCCTGGCATTCCCCACATTCACAAGATGTCTTGTCAGAGGTGAAGGAAGGGTTTGGTAATCAGATAAATCTGTGCCGGGACCGAGGATTGAACCCCGGCCGCCAGCACAGAAGTCTGACACCTTACCACTAGACCACCAGGTCACCTAACCTTCTTATCAATGAACTCTTCTTTCGGACCGTAAAATGGCCACTCTCAGAAACCTGTGTATCAAGGCGGCGAATATAGTGGTAAGAACTTTGGAACCTTGATTATTTAGTCTGTATATTATTATTATTATATTATAGCACCGCGTCTTACTACCCATTCGGGTTATACGCACTTATGCTAATGTGTAATGGTAGGGTGATTGTGAGATGAAATGAAGGACCTACAGTTTAACGTGGAATCCGAACCACGGTGGAGGCCTGGTCTGTATATTGTATTATTTTGATATAAATTTAATCATTGTTTACTTAATTAAATATTTCTTATATATGAATTCATTATTATTTTGTATGATTATCACTTTTTTTTGTCTGTCTACCGCCCTTTTGCATTAATTTATTTTTTGTAAAGGTGGTACATTTTGCTTTCCTCTGTTTTTGCGCACGTTTTTTTCTCTAGTCCGCAAAGTCTTTCTCTAAAAAGGTGGATTTACGTCACCCCCGCGGCTCACAATTACTCTTGTCTCTACCGTTCAGTATAATCCATTTTAATAACCCATCTTTCAATGACATAATTATGTGTGTGTAAAGGGAACACCAAATAAAGACGTGTGGTTCTTCAAGCTCCTCATCACAACACCAGGTAGACCTACTTGGATCTTCAGCGGCAGGTAGCATCTCACTATGTTTACTTAAGCAAACATTTCAATAATTATCTCTCAATCAATTAAATTCACTGACTACAATATGACTCTTAGGTGATCTGGTGGTCTAGGGTAAGGTGTCAGGGTTCAATCCTCTGTCCCGGCACGGATTTAACTGATAGCCAAAACCCTTCTTTCACCTCTGTAAAGACGTGAATTAATGACAACTTGTGAATGTGTGGAATGCCAGGCCTCCACGTGGTTCGGATTCCACGTTAAACTGTAGGTCCTCCATTTATCTCGCAATCAACCTACCACTGCACATTAACGTAAGTGCGTATAAACCGAACGTATAGTAAGACGTGGTGCTAATAATAATAATAAATAATATAATAATTAGCACCGCGTCTTACTACCCGTTCGGGTTATACGCTTTAAGTACTAATTACGCTAATGGATTAGGAATTGGGAAGGTTGAATTAGAGTAAGTGAACCCGCATTTGCGTGGAGGGAGAGTGGAAAACCATTTAGGAAAAACCACCCCCAGTTCACCCGACCGAGATTCGAACCTCGATCTCCCCGTCCTCGGCGGTCGAGCTCAACACGACAAGCGCGTTAGCCAACTACGCCACCAAGGCGGGTAATAATAATTAATAATAATAATAATAATAATAATATGAATCTTGAATCCTTTTTAGTCGATATCCGTGGCCGGTCTAGTCGAAGCCGACCCGAAAAAATCAGCTAGTGCTGTCCACGACCATATGAAACCAGTCACTGGTTGACTGACGCCAGTCGAACCTGCCTATCAACTAGCCTTGTATGAACACAGTCGAACCTGCATACCAACTGGCCTCGTGTAAACGCGGCGTTAGGGTAGCTACATTCCAATGGCTTGTAAGCCGTGAGATAACAAGCGACCATGAAACTGTACACGTTCCCATTTCACAGTCACAGTTTTCTATGTATCCCTTCTCCGAACTTGTTTATAAGAAAAGAGATGTCTCAAAGCGGGCTTTAAATCGTTCCACTTCATATACTCATGCTCTACGTCACCAGAAACACGTGCGAAGGAAACAGAATAGTTTCG